>CAOKZL010002632.1:0-368583 GCA_948472985.1 Iguana delicatissima | reverse complement strand
TGAGCCCAGCCGGCGTTGCTTCAACCAATCCCTCACCGCCTGGAGTATCTCTACTGTACCCAGAAGAAGGAAGTCGATTTCCTATTCAATCATTGACTCCAAATTTGATTGTTGTTGAGACACCTCAACATCTGGTACATTGTCACTTCCGACTCTTGGGTTTTGACCATAGTTCGTCTTAGTCACGCCATTGGGTTTTGAAGTACTCCTCCTCTGGGCATCTTCTACTCCACCCCTGCCAGTCTGGCCCTCCTTGAAGAGGTAGAGGCCTTCCTTCTCAAAGGGGTCATAAAGCGGCTTCCACCCTCAGCCAAATCCACAGGCTTCTTCTCCCAGTATTTCACAGTACTCAAATTGGATAGCATGCTCTGATCCATCCTAGATCTCAGAGGGGTGTACTCCTTCATTTGTCCCCGGAAGTTCAAGATGGTCACCTTGTCCTCAATCCTACCTTTTCTGAGGCGCTGGGACTGGTTCGCATCCATCAATCTACAAGACACCTACTTCCACATTTCCATTCACCCCCAGCAAAGGTGGTACCTCCGATTTGCGGTTGATGGCATGTTCTTCCAATACAAGGTCCTCCCCTTCAGCCTGTCCACCACCCTCCGGGTCTTCACAAAGTGCCTAGCCCCTGTGGTGTCTCACCTCCTCATGAAGAACGTTCTGGTGTTCCCGTGTTTGGACAACTGGCTCCTGGTGGCGTCCTGCAAACAAAAGCTGTACGAGGACATCCATATTGCTCTCTCTCTCCTTTCTGATCTTGGACTCATGGTGAGCCCCAAGAAGTCCCACCTGGAGCCCTTGCACGTCCTTGATTTCGTCGGGGCTACCCTTGACTCCACTCGCGCCAGGACCTTCTTACCGTGCATGGACTCTGTGACAGGCTGTGGCCACCATCCTGAGCAATCCGTCTGTTTCCACCTGCAGCATTCAACAGCTTCTAGGCTACATGGCTGTGATGACAGCAGTCACCTATTTGTCCCGCCTTCACGCTTGTCCTCTCCAGCACTGGTTTCTCTGATGTTTTGACTCTCTCCTCGACGATCAACGCCGTGTTCTCTGGGTGCCTCGTCCAGTATGGGACTCCCTTCGTTGGTGGCCCTCCCTAAGCCATCTCTTGTCGGGGATGCCATTTCTAGAGCCCCATCCAACACTTACTGTCATGACCGATGCATCTCTCCTGGGCTGAGGAGCTCACTGTCATGGTTGCGCAGTCCAAGGCCATTGGTCTGGCTTGGAGTTGCATCTCCATATCAATGCATTGGAGCTCTTGGCAGTCTTTAAAGCAGTTTGGGCTTTTCTGAACCTCGTTGTCGGATGGACTGTCCAGATCCTATCGGACAACATGACAGCTGTCTGTTACACAAACTGGCAGGAAGGCACCTGCTCTTCCATTCTGCTCCATCTGGCTCTACGCATCTGGGACTGGTGCATTCTGCTATGTATACACTCCATCACGCTCCACCTCGCGGGACAGGACAATGTGACATGGCTGAGCAGAGACACAACATGTCATCACTAATGGTCCCTGTCTGATGCCGGCTTTCAGCAGATAGTGTCCCATTGGGGCACTCCGACCGTTGATCTCTTTGTGACCTACCACAACAGGAAGTGTCCTCGCTGTTGCTTGAGAGCTGGCCTGGGCTCTGACTCTCTCAGCGATGTGTTCCAGTTTCCTTGGAATAGAGAGTTCCTTTTCATCTTCCCTCTGTTTCCTCTCCTGGGTTGAGTGGTGGTGAAGATCATGACAGACAAGGCAGATGGCATCCTCGTCACCTCCTTCTGTCCAAGGCAATATTGGTTCGGCCCCCTCCTTGCTGTGGCGCGGGGTCACACCATGAAGCTCCGGAACGCGCTGGACCTCTTCTCTCATTTGGGAGGTCGTGTACTGCACCTGCACCTCCCTCTTCTCTGCCTGCACACTTGGAGGATAATGTTCTAGGCTCCCCTGCTATCCGAGCCGTTCTCATGGCTGTGAGGAAGGAATCTACTCGTAGATCCTACAATTATAAATGGAAGAAGTTTGTGGCTTTTGCCGTCTCCTGTGATGAGCCTACTTCTCCGATCTCCCTGTCTACAGTGCTTAATTTCCTCTTGACTTTGTGGGATCAGGGCCTCGCCTTCTCCTCTCTGAAAGTTTATCTCTCTGCAATAGTGGCCTATCAGCCACGGGGTTCTCCCTCTTCAGCCCTTTTCCGGAACGCTGCAGTGAAGCAATTCCTCAAGGGCCTACAACACCTCTATCCTCATGTCACTCCACTGCTTCCTCCATGGTCTCTGTCGCTTGTCCTTTCTCAACTCATGCGACATCCCTTTGAACCGATGGCCATGTCTGATGACCACCTCCTAACTATGAAGACGGCATTCTTGTTCACCATCATTTCAGCCAGGTGGGCAGGAGAACTAACCGCGTTGTGTTATGATGAGCCGTTCCTAGTGTTCCATTGGGACAAAGTTGTCCTGCGTCCCAACCTGTCTTTTCTTCCCAAAGTAGTCTCCGATTTCCATATAAATCAAGACTTGATTCTGCCTGCTTTCTATCCAGATCCTGCATTGCCCCTCAAGCGCTCTCTTCACTTGCTCGACATGCGCCGTGCCCTCGCCTTTTATCTTCAGCGGACTTCCACCTTCCTTTTTGTGTGCTACAGTGAGTGTCGGAAACGTCGCAAAGTCTCCTCTCAATGTTTTTCCAAATGGGTTTCCCAGATAATTTACCTTGCCTATGAACTTGCCAGGCAACCTCCCCTGGCTTTGCTTCGGGCCCATTCTACCAGGGCGATGGCCCCTTCAGCAGCCCTTCTCAGAGGAGTTGACCTACAGGAGCTTTGCCATGTGGCTACATGGTCGCGGCCTTCGACCTTCGTCCTCCACTACTGCCTTGACTATAGGGCCCGGCATGACTCCCACTTTGGCCGTGAAGTGCTGTCTTCTATCCTCTAGGACCTGACCCACCACTCAGTGTAAGCTATTTAATCTCCCATTGTGTGAGACACAGAGACCATGAAGAAGAAAAGCAGGTTGCTTGCCTGTAACTGTGGTTCTTCGAGTGGTCATCTCTGCCCTCACACACACTTGCCCAGCCTCCCCTCTTTCAAGTCTTGCTTTGGCGGAATTCGAAACTGAGGAGAGTCCTGCGAAGTTAGCTTGGTGGGACTGAGCATGCTCAGTACCGGGTGGGGGAGGGGTTGCCGCCAAGCTGCTCAGCTCTGGAACTTTCCAAAAAGCTACTGCACATGCGCGAAGATTCCCATTGTGTGAGGGCACAGATGACCACTCAAAGAACCACAGTTACAGTTAGCCAACCTGTTCTTCCCGTTTTTGGATGAAAAAGATTGGGGTTCTGGGGTGGGAAAGGGTAACCCACATAGTTTTGATTGTTTTTCTGGTGGAAAATTGTTCCAAAATTGCCCCTCCTATTTTTAAAATGAGGAGAGTGGTCATGGCTTTGGGGGGACTGCGAAAGCTTTGTGGTCTGCATGTAGTCTACAGGCTACATTTTCCCCACCTCTGCCATAAAAACTGAAAATCCTGTTTTTGCTGAGAGAACAGAGAAGAGGTCTGCTGGTAAAAGTTATAGAAAGTTGAGTAGAAGAGAAAGAAGAGGGATGTTTGAGGAAGAATGAAGATAATGTGAAGAAGCATTGATTTTTAGTTATTTGCAGTTGTAAAGACTAATATCTGACACAAGAACATCAGTTCAAGACAAAACGAACATTGGTTGTTTTTGCAGTGTGGGATTTGCAGAATGAGTTGCCAGTATGGATTCAAATATAAAATAAAATAAAGCCTTTTTCTTTTGACCTTTCTAGTTTGGGTCTTAGTGCTGGGCTATTGTATGTCATTATAGGTGCATCGTCAGTACTGTTGGTTGATGTCTAGAGATGGCAGTAATGATGTACTCATTTGTTACTTGCTTCTCCCCAGTAACATTTTGAAAAGAAATAGATAATGAAGAACTGAGATATCTGGATATTTTCACAGTTTTGGGGTGATGACAGAAGTTGGAGGGCATAGATAAAGATAATAAGAAATGGGTGATTTAGTTTTATACCTCCTCAGGTTTAAATCTCATTTTAGCATTGTTTCACTTATTTGGTTTTAAGCAAACTGTTATTTCCTTGGTAATATTTTTAGCCCACCCTTACAGGACTGTTGTAACAACTGCTGTGCTAGTGTATGAAACACATAGGCGTGTACCTGTTTTTAGTGAAAAAGGAAATTATTAATAAATAGATTTAGTTCAGTCTTGTTCTGTAGTATCTATGGTATAAATTGTCATGTGGTTATTACTCCTACATCAGCACGGTCTCACGAAAGACTATGACCACTGTGAATACTTTCATGATACTGTCATAGCATCTCACATAGTAATGGTAACAGAAATTTTTATTGCAGTTGAAGACAAGGGTAATAATGTCTTTGGCTCTTAGGGACTTGCAGTGTTCCTTAGAAAATAGTAGTCTATCTAGGCAAGGCAATCTAATGATGATTGGTGGTGAGGAACTGGAGATAGCCTAATTGACACAGATTGGGTTGTATATACATCACTTGTGGGAAGCCTCCTTAGAAGAGGCATTCAGAAGGATTTCTCAGCTAAATGGGAAGTCATTCTTCTCATTCTGGATGATCATTCATAATTCCTCTTCTAAAATTTTAACCAGGTGGACAAAGAATAAATCTACCGCATTATAATTGCTCTAATTTTTGCAGTGGTGGTTGTGTTTAAGGCTTATGTCTCTTTGTCCTCTTCTGGATCACATATGAAATTTGGAGTCACTTATGAGATTCCTAAGGCAAATGTTTCTGTGTGAAGTCAAGAAGTCCTTTTTGACATTTTTCATTAGTGTGGCACTTCTAGAGAAGTGATCATTTGCTTGATGTTGCCTGTAAGGCTTGCTTAAACTCTAAAATTTTGTTGCTAATGAACACTGAATTGGAAAAAAAATTAGCATTCAGACCTTGTCATAAGTAATGATAAATATGGCAAGAAGTGGACACAGTCTGTCAGCAGGATTGGATTTAAGAACCATCAAAAGCAGACAGATCTTGCACAGTAACTCCTGATTTTAATAATTAAACAAGGTAGAATTCAAGGCATGGCTTAAGATGAAAGACTAGACTGTCACTGAAAATTAGTTTTTCCTTTCTTATTATTTCAGATTTCTTATTTTCTGCTGCTCCTTTTTCATGAGTTTTATTCTGTTAAGAGTACCATTGGTTGAGAACAAGTGAATTTTGCTGACTGATGAGACTTGGAAATTTTTGCAGATGCATTCTTCTATTATACATGGGTCTGTTTCTGGTTGGGGAAAAAAACACTTAAAAAACTTGTTAATATCCAGCAGTGATTGAACCTCTGTTGCATATTGCTTGATAACAAGTTTTCAAGAGCCATTTGTTCTCTTAACTAGCCATTTATTAAATCATATATTCCTTGCATTTTTAGTATTTTGTTATTTGTAACCAAGGCAGTTATTTTCATTTAGCAAGTAAGTACTGGAGGTATTGTTTTTTTTGTTTTTTTATATATAAAAATGAAGCAGCAGATGTGGCATCTATTCCTAATCCTTTTCAGGTTTATAATAAAGGTATGTAAGAATCCGTAGGGTTCCTCCTAAGGGATTGTATGACAGAAAACTTTAAAAAAAATGGGAGAAGAAAGGAGAATGTAAGTGAATATTTTAGGTAATTGAATATTTACAGCCTTTTAAACAGATATGAGCAGTTTTTGAGAAAAACATGTTTTTAGATCGGATGCTACTTTCAGAGCCTATTATGCAAGTTTTTTGGCTGAGATAGGCACATGCATTGCTCTACCTACCTATGTTGTCTCCCTTAGTGGAATTATCAGTTAGTTATCATACTCTGTGTCCCAAAATGGGATACAAAGCAGTTGGTGAATTAAAATACAGTTTAAACATAGAAATGATCAACTTTAGAATGGAATGAAACTATCAGCAGTTATCACACATGCATACACACACACACACACACACACACACACACACACACATATCGGGCCTCATGATATCCTTTGGTGGACTGTATGTTGTGCAGGCCTGTCTTAAAGCTTGGGCAGGCTCATATAGGGAGATATGTTTTTTCAGATAGTCTCGACTCAAGCCACGTAGGGCTTTCAAGGCCATAACCAGCACTTTGAATTCTGCCTGGAAATGGGTTGGCACCCAGTGGAGGTGTTTCAGCTAGGGATTACATGCTCCCTGTAACATTCCCCAGTCAGTAACTTGGCTGCTGTTCTTTGCTATACTTATTTTGGGGAAACTGACACAGAACTGAACCTTCAGACTGCAGGATATTTGGAACTTTTGTACTCCATGCAGTTCCTTGCAATTCCTGAAAATCAGCTCAAGATATTTCTCAATGTTGAGAGTCATGTGGTGGGGAGCACATGGGGGAAAGGAAGTGAGGGATTGCTTAGTGGAAAATTTGAAAAACACATTTAATGTTTGTAGACAAAAAGTTTTTGTATAGCTGAAATGCCAGCTATGCTTTTTAATTAGAAAATCAAACAAATTTAATAGGACTAGGACCTAAATACCCTGAAGGCAACAAATCCTGTCTGATCTTGGAAGCTATATTTAATATATAGTCCTCAAAAAGAGGATGTATCAGATATTAAACTGATAAGAAGAGAGGTACCAGGTCCTGAATGATCTTGGAAACTAAGCAGGTTCAACCTGGTTTAACACTTGGATGGAAGGTCACCAGTTAATACCAGATGTTGTAGATTATATTTTGGAGAAGGGAACTGGGAAATCGCTTCTGAGTATTCCTTACCTGAGAAAACCTTGTGGAATTCATAGGGTTGTCATAAGTCAGCAAGCAACTTGAAGGTGTGCATACGTGTGCGTACACACACAGTCTGAAGTAGGAAGCCTATCAAAGAAAAAGAACGTTATCTAGATTTTGCTTTATTCTTTCTTCACCCTATTCTTTGTATTTCCTTATTTTTGGTATTTTGTTCCCTTGCAGTTCAAGCTAATTGTTGAAATACTAAAGTATTAAAAAAAAGAAAGAAAGAAATGCTAAAGTTGAATGATTACAAAATGGCTGCCAATCAAAAGACGTGATTGGGCTGTATGTCTATTTTCTCTACCTAGAATGGGTAAGATAGCTGAACAAACATCACTCTGCAGTGGAGGTCCCCAGTTGTTTTGGGTCTGTTGGTACACTGAAATTTTGAAAAAGTGTTACAGATGTTGCCACAGTGACCTATTTCCCTTATTCCTGCCCCTTAACCCAATTTACCTCACAGATTACACTCACCAGGAAATGGGTAAATATTAAGTCCATGAAACTACAGCCCCTCAAAACCAGTTACAACCCAGTATGAAAAACAAAGAGAACTACATTGATACAGTGGAGTAGTGAAACCTTGACCCAGATGTACATTGATTGATGGGATTCACTGGCGACTCTAGGACCAGTTATTCACACAGAGTCCTGTACACGCATGCATATCCATACTCATGTGTACAGACGTCCACATTCACACACAGAAAAAAAAGGAACCAACCTCTATCCACTAGTCTCTCTTTCATGTACATGCATGGGCATACTTATGTTTACTCCCTGGAGTTGATCTGTCTTAGTTGAAAATCAGGTTAACGGATGGTGAGTTTTATCAGATAGTTGTTGCTCTCAGTCCCATGAGGTACAGTAAGATGTTGAGAGTAAAGGTGGGACTCTCTGGACCTTGAATTAGCACACCGCAGAAAGGGCTACCTGAAGTGTGCAAAGGCAGCTATTGTTTTAGAAAGAGTGGAGGTCTTCTGAGGCAAGGGGGGATCACTATGAGATAGCCCTGCCCCCTTCTGCAAGGAAAGAAATATCACCGCTCGCTATTGTTTCCTTCCTTCTCCTCCAGATGGCATCCAGAGCAGAAAGGAAGACATCCAGTTAGTGTGAATGATCACTGTTGTCTAGTAGGAGAAAGAGAAAGCAAAAATTGTATTGGAAAGAAAAGCTTTTTAGGCAATTTTCTCATACCTTCTGAATTGTTTTGTGGATGTCAAGGTCTTGAGTTCAGTTGCACTTGCAAAGACTCACACTGTCACTTAAGCTGTATTGCAGTGGTTCTCAACCTGTGGGTCCCCAGATGTTTGTGGACTTCAGCTCCCAGAAGCCCTGAGCATTGACCATAGTGGCTGGGGCTTCTGGGAGCTGAAGTCCACAAACACCTGGGGACCCACAGGTTGAGAACCACGGCTGTATTGGGAGTGATATTCTGTAACATAGCTATTTCAAATTCCTCTGTTAAGTCTCTCCCTTGACCTGTGGGAAAATGTCAACCAACTCGTGGCACCTGGGCATCTCAAGAATCTGAACTCATAGCTCATTACCAAATTCCTTGTTACCCATAGCACTCTTGAGAAATATAGTCGTGCCTAATCACTTTAGTGCCAGTTCAAATAATAAGAGGTCTCTGGTGCTAGAGTTAAATGAGACTTACATTGCAAAATTTTGTTCAAATGTGTGCACATCACAGAGTCCAGATACGCCATTAGGCATTCTCAGTGTCAAGAAGGGCTTGTTTCTACACTACTAAAAAAAAACACACTTGATACTTCTTGAGCAGTTACTGTTGTAATACTGAAAGTTATGGAAGTACAAAGTTACACACATACAATTATGCAAATCTTCCAGTAATGCAGGTGGAATTTTTGTTGATGCTTTGTTTGGGATCTACTGCAGTGTGCTTTGGAATACTATAAGCCCCATGCACTTGTGTCACATTTCATTGCAGGTTTTGCTTAAGTCACGTTTATGTGTAAAAGTTGAATGGATTGCAGCTTTAACACTTTTGAAGAAAATAACTACATTGTTAAGCAATAATCTTTATTGACTTGATATAGTTTCTCTATGTAGTTCTTTTCTAAGAGGAAAGAAGCATCTCAGCAAATTTAAAAGTCCTTCACTGCTTAAGAGTTTTCTTTGTCACTTTACAGATGTTTACATTTCATCATAATACAGATCAAATATCCCCTGTATACAGTGGAATTAAATATATTTCTGTTTCCTGTAACTTGGTAGATAGCAGAAAACATTTACAATAATTGAAATGATCCAATTCTACTTTGACAGGTATTAGTCATGGTTTTCTACCAGTTGTAAATTCTTTTGAATAAACTGACATCTGATCACTTTCATTCTTTATAATTTAGGATTTTATGCAGCCATTACTCCTGATTGCATTCTCCTTTTTAATGATATTTTTAAAATGCTGAGGTTTTTAAGATCTGTTCACATAATTTCCCCCTACTTCTTTTAGTTTGCATTAAGGTTTTCCTCTGTCTTCATCTGATTCTTTACCCTCTCTTTGTTCCAGTTTGAATGTATGTAGGAATATTAGTAATGAAGGAAGAGGAACAAGAGATTCTTCATTGTGTTGTTCCAAATGACTTGTTTTCAAGGACTGTGTTTCTGTTTTGCAAGAATCTAAGACAGAAACAAAACAGCGTGGAAGAGACAGAAGAATGGGGAGAGACTCCCGTCTTTGGTTATATCATTTTTCCTGTGTAGCCAGCACTAGCCAGTAGCCAGTTTTCTTTCCTTGTGCCATCCCATGTACACATCAGCTGACAGAAGACAGAAGTGATTATACTTGCACCAAAGTGCCAAGATGCAAAAGGATTCACTTGTATATCCTCGTCTCTGGATGATTGTACAAGGGAATCTTTTTTAGCTGGTTAATCTGAATGTCCTCTGCTCTAGCTGAACTTTTATTTTGTATTTTCAAAGTACAGAGACTTGAGTGGGACTTGCCAAGCTATTAATTGACATGGAAAGCTTTCTGGTTTCCAGGCATTCTTCTAACAATAGAACATACAAATGCATCTGCATTTATTTATTTACAAATATTGTCAAGCTGTGCTTTCATCCAAAAGAAACTTTGAGGACAAAATACATAAAAATCAAACATTCAGTATGATAAAACAACATAAATCCTTAACATCAGTGCAATAAAACTGGGAGGTATAAAATCTCTATGAATAGATAAGAAATAAAATTTGATAAAATGTTAGTGCCTGGACAAATAAAAAGTGTAGTGTGGTAAAAGCATATACAGTGTGGACACCAGGCATGCTTTCCATGAGACAATATTCTGAAGTCTGGGCATCACAATAGAGGAGGCCCTTTCTTTGTAGGCCAAAGTGTATTTCTCTTATTGGTGCAATGTGGAGAAGAGTCTTCCATGATAATCTGAGTGCCTTGGCAGATTGATGTGGAACAAGGTGATCCTTCAAGTATCTGTGCTCCATACCAGTGATTCTTAACTTGGGATCTGTGGAGCTCTCATGGGGGGTCTGCAAAACCCTGCTGCTGGATACCCACAAGGGAGTAGTTTGGGTGCACACAAACACCTGCGACTGTGTCCCTTTCATAAGTAGTGTGGCGGCGGAGGGGGGTACAGGTGCCGAAAATACTCTCTTGTCTGCGTGTGCACACGCCTGCTTCCATGTCCCTTTCATCAGGAATACAGTAGCAGGGGGTGTGGGCACCAAGGGACATGGCAGCAGGCATATGCGTGCACCCAAACTACTAATTTGTTTGCAAAGAAGGGAGCAGTTTTGGCATCCTCACCAACCCTTTCCCTGCTGCCATGTCCCTAACAAAATGGACATGGAGACAATCATATGCATGTGTCCAAACTGCTCTGTTGTTTCCAAATGAGGAAGAGTTCTGGGACTCTTCCTCAGCCCCGAAAGGGACATGCCAGCAGTCATGTGTGCATGCTCAAACTATGACTCTGAAGACCAGCTTTTGAATCCCTACTCGACCATGGAAACCTACTGGGTGGCATGAGGCAAGTCAGATTCTCTCAGCTGCAGAGAAAAGCAAAGGCAACGAATCTTGCCAAAAAGCTCCCATGGCAGGTTTGCCTTAGGGTTACCATAAGTTTTTATGGGAAGAGACATGATGACTATAAAAAACCTTTTCTTGTCAACAGCACTTTATTGTTGTGTACTTTCAAGTAACTTCTGACTTAGGACAATCCTAAGATGAACCTAGCACAGCGTTGCAGGGGCAAGAATGGTTCATAGGGGGTTTGTCTTCCTTACCTCTGAGGCTTAGAGAATATGACTTTCTCAATATCACTCAGTGTCTTAGTAGGGCTTTAAATCCTGTTCTCTAGAAGTCTTCAGTAAATAAATATTTGAATATTTATATCTAAATTTAAATATTTAAATTGAGTTAAGTCTTGAGGGGTCCCCACCCACAAATTATATTTATATTTACTATTCTTAAAAAATTTTGATTGCTGATATACATATTAACGCTGATATACATGCATTTTTTTCCCAGTGATTAATACAAAACGACCAGTGCTCTATCCCCAACCAACGAATTAATTTTCCTAATAAATATAATACTGCTTTTACTTTTCCCTCCCTTTCGTGGAACAAAATCCATTTTTATGTAATACCCATTTCATTTGATTTAGAAAATTGTATAATTGTGTACCCCTTCGTTTCTTTAATTGTTTCTTTAAGTTTGTTCCACTTCCTTAGCCAATCACTTTCGTTTGACTGACCCAGATATCTCATTCTTCTAATATAAAGTCAAACATTATGTATTCTAAAATACAATGTTGCAATCTTTCCACCTTCCAATTTTCTTTGTCTTTTGCAACCATATGCAACAACTGCCTGAGCTGCCCTCAGCATTTGTTTCAGCAAGTTTTCTCATTTCTATCCAGTCCCAAACCCTTTACATTTAGAGTCATGCTTTTTTAAAATTTAATTCCAGCTTTTTCTCTATTATTCCATTTATCTCGTTAATTATTTCTTGCCAAAATCTCTGCACCTTACAACATTCCTACCACATATGTATATATGTGCCTTTACTTCCACTTTTACATCCATGCCAACAATTAGATGAGAAATTTATTATATATGATAAACTGCTGTGGTGTTCTGTACCATCTTCCAACTAATTTTAACTGAGCAACCCTTATTATAGTGTTTGTAATCCTGATGATTTCATTTTGCCACTCTTGAATTTATTTACTACTTATTTTAATACCTCTTTCTCATAATTCTAATAAACCTTCTTTTGGTTTAAATTGGTTTTCCAATAAAATTTCATAGTGCTCCAAACTATTTAGGTCTTTAAAGGCAAGTACCAGTAGCTTGAGTTGGGCTCAAAACTGGTGTAGTATAGCTACACCTAAACAAATCAGTGTCATATCGTTGCATCTAAAGACAAGCCAGAATTCTAGCAGTCAAATATTGTATGTTGGAACCACTAAATGGTTTTCAGAGGCAAACCTGTGTAAAACACATTACATTAATACAGCTTGATGGTTACCAGAGCATAGATCATTATAAGTAGGTTGTTACTATGCAGCAGATGAAACTCAGGTGCTCTCAGCTACCAAGACCACTTGGGCCTCAAGTGGTAGTAATGGATCCAAGAGCTCCTGTAGGGAAATCTCGTTTTTAGGACAGGCTATATCACAAGTTTCTGGACTGTTACATTGAATGGAACATTTTTAACATTAATTTTAACAAGTTACTACATTAAAACTCTTATTAGAAGAAAGATGAAAAATCCCATTCGTAATTTTAATCTTCCCCTCATCCTTGTTCTTAGCTTTGCAGAAAAGGAAAAGGCTGCATGAATTTTTGAAAGCCCATTGTTCTTCCACTCTCTTTCTCTTGCTTTTAGTTTCTCTCTCCATTACTATCTCACTTTCTTACTGGTGGTTTCTGAAATAAGAACCCACAGGTATGAGGGACACCATATGGCCCCCATCTCAGAGCAGTAGGTTTAAAAGATATGGCAGCCAATAGTCAAAGAACACAGTGAATGATCAAGAAAAAATCAACAGAGTAGAGATCATCTGTCAGGGAGAGCCAGTCCTATTTGTTTATTTTTAAAACTAAACCCTAGCTTAAACTCAGATTGAAATGAGTTTAGATCTGGGGGAAGCAAAGCATTGCCTGCAGGCAGCATGCAACCCTTGGAATCCCTAAATGTGGCTCCAGCAGGCTCACAGAGCCCTGAGATCGCCCCAGAGATTTTTTAATTTGGCCTGATTTTCTACCAGAAAACCAACACAAAGCCCCCTAAACTGCCCATAGATGAGTGGTTTTGTTTTCCCCAGTATTGGTGTGCATTGTGTTACACTCCAGAATCTCCGTGTAGGATCCTGCCCTTCATGTCCTGATAAGGCCTTCCTGATGTGATTGATAAAATCTTCCAAGGAGGTATCTTGACATATCTGGATATCCCTGATATCTCTTTGGTCTAGCAGATATAGACTTGGTTTCTTTGGTGAGAGAACAACTGCCTTCATTAGCTGTCCATGAAATACTCAGATTCTTTCAAGATTCTAAAGCCTGCAATGCTCATATTTCCATTTTCTAGCATCTTGAGTGTTTCAAAATATCTCTTCGTGTAAGAAGGTTCCTCAGGGCACTACCCTCGTAGTTATCCACCTCAAATGCTCAATTGAAAGCAAAATACTGTCTTGATAACCTTCATTGGTCTTCCTTTCAATACATTAGGTTGTATGATTCAAGATCACGACTGAAAACTATTTCTAATAGTAGTGACCGTGGCCAGGAGACTTAGTGAGTTCAGAGGACTTTTGGAGAGAGAGCTGAGCGTTTTTCACCAAAATTGGTTAAGTTTATGCCCTGAGATTCATTACTTTTTGACATGCTAGTTAGTGCCTTTGACTTGCAGAGAGAAATTGAATTTTGCACTTACGGGTAAATTTCTGTTATTCTCAAGGGAAGGTGAACACTTAATCCTGTCTGTTATTTTTATGTAGTGGGTTATTTATATACATTTCACTATCCTCTGCGACAGTGGGAACCGGTCTCTTCATTTTTTCTTCTCTGATTTATCTCTGTATACCAGTATAGCTAAACTGTAGAAACAAAATCTTACTTTTCTCTAAAGTTTGATCCACTGTGATTCTATATAGAAATAGGTGTATTAAGAATTATGATTGCATCCCCTGAGATCTGCTGGTGGGCCTCTTTCATCCTTGCAAGGCTGTAGTCTCTAGTTCTGTTTCAAGGATAGTAACTTCATCTGTTCAGGTGGTCACATGGTTACTAATGTTCTGCATGGTGGCTTTTTCTTCTGACTGTGAACTCACTTTCTGCCTCTTCATTAACAAGATTGCATATAGTTTACCTGGACCCTCCAGCTTCAAGAGACCTTCAGTTTGAATTCTAAAATGTATTGAATACTGCTTTGATTTAATTCGTTTTATGAATGGCATAAGCGTTTTTAAAACAATTTCTAGCAGGCACATATTTCCCCTTATATGTGCCTTTTCATTTTGAAGATCACTTGGGGTGATTTAAATCCATGTTTCCTTTATACCTAGAGTACAGTCTTCATAAAGTCACTGGCAGAGTGTTTTTTCTAGTAGCACCTTTAGAGTCTGCTGGCCTTTACAATATTAGATTTCAGGCACAGAGTAAAATATTTCCCCCCCAGTGCATTTAGAATGATTTGTACTTTTCTACTCCCCCCACAACTGCTTCTTACAATTTTAAGATACCAGTTGTTTTTTTTAATTTACAGTCAGCCCTCCACATTTATGGGTTTCACTTTTGCAGATTTGATTATTCATGGATTATTTGCTGTCACCTCTGCTGCCTCCCTGTGCCATCTTTAGTAGCGACTGCAAGCCTTGTGAGACTAAGAAACTGCGAACGGGGCCTGTTAAGTCCCTATCAAAAATGGTATGGGGCAGCAGTGGAGGTGGCAGTCAGCCCCACCATCCACTCACTTCTGCCTTGTGAAGGAACCCTGGTATCTCAAAGGAATCCATGGTGGGTTGAATATGGTGATCATACTTTTTTTGTATATTTAATATGATTTAGGAGGGCCTAGAGTTATTCACAGTTTTTCCACTTTCATGGGGGTCCTGTGCCGCTAATCCTAGCGAATGTGGAAGGATGATTGTACTGTACATCTCCTCAGATATTTTGAAATATGTTCTTCAAAAACTGACTACTTTTTTGTAAAGCTCCTGGGAGATCCTTGAAGAAGATGAGTCTGTTGTCTTCATTGTTATTGAATTATTAGAATTATTAGACTATTAGAATAATAGTTTAAGATTTCTCAATTTTCTCTCTGCTAGCTGTTTGTTTTGTTTAAGCAAGGGTTCTCTTGACCCTATTCTTATTTTGACTCTTAACTTTTTTCCTTTGCTAAATTCTCTTCAATTGGTGAAGTGGGCTATCCTCTTGACCTTATCATACTCTCAGATCTGCTGAATACATGATGTCTGAAAGCTACTGTTTATCAAAAGCAGGATAGTAATCTCTCCTGGCTACACAAATCCTATAATTGGAAAGAAAAATGTGCCTGACTTTTTGTCTAAACAAATATAGGCCTTAAAATCATGTTAAGATCAGTTTGAAAGAATACATTTCAAAGATGCATTGCAGAAAACACAGTATAGTAGTATAAGCAATAAAAGTAGTAGTACTACAAGCAGTAAAAATTTGTTCACATCACTTGGTCAGAAATTACCTCAGGTATGTATTTTAGAGTAGCAAATGAGTTGAGTAATGGTTGAAAATATGTATTTATACTCCTTACATTTGTCTGTCATACCAGCCTTTATTAGTGTAAAAATTTTGATTTGGGTATCGTGTGACCTTATCTACTCTTTTTTTTAACTACTTGCTTAGTCACAATAACTGATTGGAAATTTCACCCTGGCAAGTGAGAAGTCTGTAGGGAAAAAGAAGATAGATAGAAACGGACAACTAATACCTTCTTTCAACAAGTATTACTCATCCTCCTTACCTAATGTAGACCGAAATGGAGGAGGAGCATTTGGCCCCTCTTCTGGCAATCTTAAATATCCAGTGTAGAAATCAAGGCTACTGTCAGAAGCAAACACTGCTTTGTCCTTCAAGTAGTCTGCCTGGATCTAGCAGGATAAAATTCAGCAGGATGATGGAGGAGGCCAGAGTATGGAGGAGGCCAGAGTATGGAGGAGGCCAGAGTACTCAGTATTGCGGGACTCGGAGGGAAGATGGCGGAGGACTCAGAGGAAAGATGGCGTAGTGAGTGGCTGCTCTTCGCATAGGTGTGGAGAGGCAGCTGGCGATGGAGGAGAATAGCCTGTGTAAACAACTAGAAACGGGCTTGAAAAACCTCTTTGTAAAAGGGGTTCGAAGGGGTTCTCATAGGGGCGACTCCGAATGGACAGTACCCAAAAAGAAGGGGGACAGAAGGAGGAAAGTGGAGGACAGATCATTGGGAAGAGCTTCGGGTATGAAAGCCACAAAGAGTGGACAGAGAACCGCCATTCCCTCGATTGGCACTCGTAAGTGGGTAAAGCTTCGTCATTATTCCAAATTTAACAATTAATGGGTTATGGTAGATAACTAATGAAAAGTCTGTCCTCAAGAAGTTGAGTTGGAGGATCACCTCTCTATTAAGATTGTTCCAGCCACTAAGATTTAAAGAAAATACTTAATCAATCCCTCGAAAGACAAGCAAGTCTTATAACAAGTATGTACAGGCAGTGGGGGAAACTCACACTGCCAAATAGATCTGCGAACTTTAAAAAACAGAGGAAATAAAAAATATTTTTTTTTGAGGACTGTTATTTGTGAACTGTTTGTGGATTACTACAATTAAAGCTTATAAACTTCTGTGGATGATAATACTACAGTTAATACTTTTAAAGCCACCGAGAGAAAAGACAGGACATTAAAGAAGTTACATCTTTCATTTTATAGATATTAATTGATAATTTTTCAAACTAAGGGAATATAAAGATTGCTGTACATTTTGAAAAAGGACTTTGTTAAACTGTACAGTTAAGAGTGATTAAAGTATACTGGGACTGAAAATAACGGATTTGAGATTGGAAAACAATACTGGACTGACTGACAGAAGAGAGACTAACTAGAACATACGATAAGGGACTTTGGACTGTGGGGGTTTTATTTCAAGGAGAGCAGATTCATTATTTGAACAAATAAAGCTGGAATTTATGATTAGAATAGTGTGGAAGAATCTCAGAAAGAGCTATGATAAAAAAAACTATTGGAAGTTGAAGGATCTAAGTTACATGGACATTGGTAGAGACACTATGAGAACAAACATGGGTAAGGAGAAGGGAGAACTATAAACAATTGTTCAATAAATTCCACCACAGTTCGACAAGACAGAGAAATAGTTATAGAAAATTCTCAAACATCTGACTATCTTTAATCATTGGAGATTATGGAAATTGAGATGTAAAGAGATATATAAGTATTGTTGATATATTGAATCTAAGACATTCATTTTGTGATAAGTTAAAAAACAAAGTGTTAAAATATAAAAGAAAGGCAGGGGGTCTGATGGATTGATTGCTGTAGTGCTAGATAAGGTACATAAGATACAAATTAGTATAAGAGCTGTACAAGATAAGCTAAATTGGAAGAGGA
This sequence comes from Iguana delicatissima, assembly GCA_948472985.1. Classification (NCBI taxonomy): domain Eukaryota; kingdom Metazoa; phylum Chordata; class Lepidosauria; order Squamata; family Iguanidae; genus Iguana; species Iguana delicatissima. The sequence continues at coordinate 351,133 of CAOKZL010002632.1, read as the reverse complement.
GGGTAAAATTGGTATATAGTGGGGCAATTGAACTTAGGAACTACCAAGTAATTTTTGTTTGTTAAGATACTCTTCTGTTTAGAGGGCACAGGAGATTTCTTTTTCTCACTCTCTTGCTTGGTCATTTAGAGTTGTAGACAGATTAATTTAGAAATCTTCTCTCTTCCTTTCCCCTTTGTATTGTTATTGACTGACTGTGTTTGAAATATTTTGTGATAACTTTGACTGCCTCATCGACATAAAAACAACAGAGAGAGATTGAAGTTTGAATTCGGGCAGGAGACTAGAAGAAGGTGATTACAGATAGGCAATGCAGCTGAGCAACTGTAGAGAGCACTCCAAGGTTATAGATTAGGTAAGCTAACAACACTAACATAAACACTAACTGGGATACCTGCCAAGGAGAGAGAGTAGGTAGGAAACAAATATATATACATACACATATAAAAAAAAAGTATCGTGTTCCTGTCTGGTTGGTGTTTAGGTAAAGTGCTTCAAGAGTGCCCTCTAGTTGTCTAAAAATTTAACAGCAAAGAAAATTGTAGAATTAATTTAGATATTGAAGATACAGGGGGAATTTGAGTATTAAAATGCTGAATAGATCTACCAACTTAGACAAAGTATAGTAGAAATAAATATACAAATAAATAAAATAAGAATAATAAAAGAATAGTAAAATACAAATAAAACAACACTACTAACATTTAAAAAGACAAAAACAAACAAAACAAATAATAATATAGACAAATACAAATAAGATTAGAGAAAAAGAAGGAAAAGTAAAGGAAAAATCAGCATTTTTGAGAGTAACTATAATTAGTTGAAAAGTAATTCATTAAGAAGCAATTAGTTTAAAATTATTTAAGAAATAATTAATTAAAAATGTAGTTAAAGATAACCATTAGAAATTAATTTCAGGAGATAGATAATTTAATAAGTTGAAAGCACATAAATAATTTAGTAATTTATTAACAATAAAAAACAATAAAAAGTGACTTGAAGAGATTTAAAATATAGCATTGAATTAATAGCAATAGTAAGAAATTGAATAAGAGGACTCAAACAGAATTTAAGGTGGCAGCAGCTGGGAAGAGAAAATTCATGACTCAGACACAGATAGGACTTCTGACTCAAAGAAGACCCTAATTGGAAATAGGACAATACTTAGAGACCCTTATCAAATTTTGTAGAAGTGAATTGAGGATGAAGTGAGGCATGGAAATGAAAGACATGACTATTGAAGTAAAGAGATAGAGAGGAACTAGAGAAAAGAAATGGGAAGATTTGGTGAGAAACTCGAATTAGTGACAAAAATTTGAGAAACATGAATAGTAGACTTGATAAATTACAAAAGAACGCAAAAAAATTGGAGAAGTGTACAACAGAAGATTGAAGGAATACCTGAACAGAATGAAATGGGATGCACGATTATCAGAAATTAAATAGGCGAGAAATGTTTAAAAATAAGAGGCCTGGAAGAAAACAGAGAAGTTTGTACAGTAAATTAATTCCAGGAATAGCTCAATTTATAAACTGGCCACGGAACAATTAGACCTGGAAGTGGACGGAATTTTCAAGAATAATTCCTTAATTGCGAAGAAGAGGAAGGTTCCACGAGAGCATTGTAATTTGTTTTGTGAAGGAATGGTGAAAGAGATAATAATTCAATAAAGATTACACCAGTAACCTGATATCGAAAGGAGTGAAGCTAAAAGTTTTAAAGATGTACCGAACCAAGTTTTGAAAAGAAGAAAAGACTACAATTTTTTGACTCAGATCTTAAAAAAGGAATCTTATACAGATGGGGTAGAATTGAAGGAATTGTTCTTATGCATAAACAAAAAAGACATGTACTAAACTTTGTTATGAAGGCAAAAGAATTTTTGAAGAGATATAAAGAAGATTTGGAAAATATACAAGAAAACAAGTTTGTAGAGGAAAGACCAAGAAAAGCCAGATAAAGAAAGAAGAAGAGAACACCCGCCTTTAAAAGAGTTAGTAAACAGGTAAGAATAAGTAACTCGGACGAATCACTGCAACATGAGGAAGGAACTAATTCAGGACAAGAAGAAGAAGAAACGGGATTGGTTTCAGAAGAGGAACATCAGTAACGGCATGGGAAAACAGCAAAAACATATATGCTAGGCTTTTTCCTACAACAGAAGCTCAATGGAGGAAAAGAAAGAGAAAATGAAAATAAGATTATGAGTGAAATGGAACTAGGAGGAGAATTAAAAAAGGATGCACATAAAAGAAAAGTGAGTAATGAAATAAAAATACTACAGAAGCAATTGGATATAGAAATGATCGGGAAAAAGGGAGTGAGAAAAAAACTGAAGCTTACGAAACAAAGATACTTTAATGCAAACGAGCCAAATAAATGGTTAGTGTATAAATTAGAAAAGAAAGAAAAAAGATTGATTCAGGAGATAAAGGAAGAGGCAAGAGATACATATTAATCAAGACAATTAAAAAAGCATTCACAAAGTATTTCAGACAGCTAGTTTCCGAAGAAGAGCTAGATCAAGGGAAAGAAGACAGGGATTAAAAACATTACTTGTTAGAGAATAAAATACTGGAGATTACTGAATCCCAAAGGAGAGAATTAAATAAACCCGTCATGAAGAATGAGATTATGGACTCAATAAAAAAATTAAAATAAGAAAGCCCCAGCCCAGATGGATTCACCACACTCTATTATAAAACATTTCAAGAACAATTATTAAACCCTTTACAAAGAGTAACTCAAGAATTAGAGAAAGAAGATATCCCTTATCGTGGAAGGAACAATATTCGTTGTAATACCTAAAGGGGAAGGACAAATTAGAAATGAAAAGCTATAGACGTATATCTTTTGTTAAATTAGAGCTACAAAATATTCGCTTTAGTGTTAGCGGAAAGGTTTAAAAGAATCCTTCAAGAGTGGATACATAAAGATCAAAATGGTTTTCTCCCAAAAACAACTAAACCAATGTCGGATGTTAATAGATATATTAGAGTATTATCACAAACATAATGAGAAGAGTCACCCTGATATTGCTGGACGCTGAAAAGGCGTGACAATGTCAGTTGGCTATTTATGAAGGAGGTATTCGATCAGTCAATTTAGGAAATAATTTCAATAGATGGATATATAAAAATATATATATGAGAAAAAAATGCACACAAGTATATATATATATATGTGTATGTGTATGTGTATGTGTGTGTGTGTGTATAAATAAATATATAAAATCAAAAAGCCCAAGTAATAATAAACAGCAAAAGACACAATTTATTTAGATGAAAAAGGGACTAGGGAAGGATGTCCCTTGTCTCCCTTATTATTCATTACAATCTGGGAGTCTTCAGTAGAATAATTTGACAGAGACAAATTCAAGGTGTTAGAATTAAAAATCAAAATTATAAAATCAGGCATTTGCAGCAACTTCGGCCATATCACTAGAAGATCCCTAGAATATAAGTACATTATCAGATACCTTGCAGGAATTTGGAGTCGTCTCAGGTTTTAAGATAAATAAAGACAAAACATATATAATTACAAAAAATATGTCAAAGAATGAAGAGGATGAATTGGAATGGGGAATAAGTTCACAGAAGTGAAGAAAATTAAGTATTTGTGAATTATAATTTCAAAAATTACTCAAGATTATTTGATAATAACTATAAAAGGGTTTGGAAGGATATAAGGATAGAGATGGAAAAATGGGGTAGATTCGAATTATCGTTACTGGGTAGAGTGGCAGCTACAAAAATGAATATATTACCAAAAATGAATTTCTTGTTCCAGAACTTGCCTATATTAACAAAAGAACATATTAAATAAAATAGAATCTGTTAAAGTTTCTGGCAAAAGAAAAAAACAAGAATTAAACAAAAACATTTAACAGACATAAGGAAAGAGCAAGATTCGGACTACCAAATTTAAAATTATATTATGATGCTAACTGTTTAGATTGGATAACAGAGTAGATAATCTAAAAGATCAAAGTTGTTACAACTGGAAGGAGAGGGCATTTACTTTGCTTGCTATGTACACTTGTGGTATGAGAAAACCAAGATAATAAAGCATTCACCAATCATTGTATAAGAAAAAAGAAGTATATTTAAAGATACTCTGGATTATCAGACCATAAGGCATTTTATGAGGGGGAATGCCAAGAACAGATAAATGGATTACATACAAGACCTAAACTATCAAAAGGGCAATGTACAATTTAAATCCGAGGAAGAACTAAAGGCCGAAGGTTTTACTACTCGTTGGCTGTTATTAAAAAAACGGTTTAAGAAAGACAACAAGTTAGAAGGATCCAAAATTAAAGATAAAGAGATAGAATAAACTAAAACTGGAAGTGAATTGGTAGAAATTGGAAAATTATAGATTTTATTAGCTATCAGTGTGGAACAAGAAACAGTAACAGACAATATGATAAAATGGGCAAGGAATATTGGTCACTCCATTACATTGGAACAACAGGTACGGTCATGGACCCAGTAGTAGTCCCTACTAAAATCAGTAAGCCTGAGAGAAAATCTCTACAAAATGGTCCATAGAAGGCACTTAGCACAGGTACACTAAGATGAGAAAGGGTGGAAAGGACTTGTGTTGGAAATGTGAGGGTAAAGGTACTTTTTACTATGTATGGTGGATGTGCCCGAAAGCAAAAAAAAAAAAATCTGTAATGAGATCCATACAATAATCTCAGTAACATTCGAAACAAAATTTCCTTAAATACCAGAGCTATACCTATTAAATATGATCAGTTGTCTTCCCAAACTTGATAAATTGGACGGAACACAAAAAAGAATCTTGTTATACAGGCAAGGTAGTACACGCAAAGATGGAAGAACTAAAGTACAAGTATTGAAGACTGGGCACTAAAATTGAAATGTTACAATATGATAAAAATAAAATATAACATGAAAAACTCACAGTGCAGGAGTGGAAACGGATGGGGAATGATAAAGCCCATCTGGGAACATGCATGCGGTAGGAAGGCAATTTTAGGATTAGAAAATCTAAGCTAATTAGCCAGGAATAACAAAAGTATTAAAGGACGTGAAGAAGGAGTGAAAAATCTGGTTTTACATTTACCCATAGAAAATTCAACGAAATAAGATGGATTTGGTAAGAAAGATAAGGCATCATTGCAGGTATTCGAAATTGACAACTCTATGTTTTATGGTGTGTAATAAAGCTCCCTGTTAATATTTTTATTTCAGTAAGTAACAAGTAATTGATAGGATATAATAGACTTTTTGCACAGAAAACAAAAGAAGGTCAGGGAAATTATGGGACATTCAGAGTTAATACATACAGAAAATTTTAAAGGGTAAGGAACAGATACTTAATCACCAACTTCTTGAGGAGGGGGTCGGGGAGGGACAGAAAGGGAAAGGGAAGGAGGGAAATGCTAAACGTTACTGGAATATATGAGTAAATATGATAATACTTGTAAAAATTATAGAAGTATAATTTTGTTGTTGTAATCCCTCCACTCACTATGTTCTTTTATTCATTTCAGTAAACTTATTAAAAAAAAAGAAAAGAGTACTCAGTATTGCTAGATGTGGAGGCCTGGAGGAAAAAAACCTGGATGAATTAAAGGGAATTTTTTTGTTTTTTGTTTCTTCCAAAGTGCTCCCTAGAAAAGCGGGAACAGTGGTTTAAAGAGTATTTCTTTTAGCATAATAAATAAAATGTTTAAGACAAAGCGTGATTGTGCCTGCCCCAAAGGAATTTTTAAAAATCATGTAAGAGAAAGACTTTTATGTACGCCTGTGCACATTCTTATATTGTATTAATGCATTGTCAATGTGCATATATCTGCATGTGCACAAACACACACATTCTCTGAACTTTCCTGCTGATGTTTAAAGATACAGTGGCAACTTAAAATGAGAGGAAGAGCTTTATAATTCTGTTGTTTTCAATTCTGTTAACAGAAATAACTAAAATGTTATCACGATGAAGTGACCCCATATTAATTGATTTGATGTATGATACTGCTTTGCTGTGTGAAGCCTCAAAAAACTGAAGCATGCTCTATCTGTTGAGAAGTGCAGTGTCTTACCATGAGTTGATCCCCAAAAGTCTTAATAGAGTATTCCCCTAGTAAACAGGTGATATTCAGAGGCTGATTAAGTGGAATGGGAGTTGTGTATTTGAACAGAGAGGAGAAGCTGCATGACAACATGCTGGGCTGAGTGCTCTTTGGATAAACTGAGGGAGGGCAGTTGGATTTTGTACATTTATGCGGATCCTGTGATATGTGAGTGCAGCCCCCATGAATTATGCTGGATTTTTGTTTATGCAAAGCTGTTGTATATGATGTTAAGACTAAATAGTGTGTGTGTATGTTAGGAGAAAATGGTGTTGCATAGTGGGAAATTCATGAATACTGCATTTTCTGACCTTAAGGTGAGAGTAACCATAACTTTGTGGGAAAGTGGTATCTTATTCTGGAGTAACTCTTCACAAATACTTCCTCAATGATTAATATAAATAGTTTATTACCAGCTGTAAGTTGTCTGACTGCCTTCTAACTTCCAGGGTTTCCAGATCATCCATTGATAGGTTGTTGAATATCAACTGGCATGTACATGGATTTATTTCTAACAACCTTAACTTGTTTAGAACCAGATGGTGAAAGAGCTAGAAGGCCGTGTCCATCAGTTGACTGTGGAAGCTGAAACCAGTAATTTGCAGCGTCAAAAATTATCTCAGGAAAAGAATAATCTGGGACAGTCGTACCAGAGTGTTTGCGTAGAACTCGAAGAAATCAAGGCAAGGTACTTAATGAACTGTTTATACAGTTTGAATCCATAATCTTCAGTCATTAGTAACTGGTGCATTACCACAAAATTTGCATGTTGACTTTCATAAATATCTGAAATGTTTTACTTTTTTCCTTTATCAGATCTTGTGAAATAATATCTGTATGTTCTGATTTGTTTACATATTCACAGACTGTATTAAATGTGAGTTAAACATCACCACTGCCAAGGAAAATCAGTCCTATTGCCTTCTCTCTCCTTATATCCTAAGATGAGTGAGTGATAATCAATAGCAGAGCTGCAACTCTGGGAGAGGTCTGCTGCCAGTGATAGGTGTGAATTTCATTCTGAGTAAACTGTTATTCTTAATAGCTTCTCAGACCGGATAATGGTGAGCCGTATGTCCCTTTTGGAACTGGTGTAACTTCTTTTATTTTCCTTGGCATTACAAAATTGGTTCAAGGTTTGGATGATTTTATCACCATCTTTAAGAACAGAAAGATGAGTACAGTTTGCTCACATTGTGTAACACATAAAATAAGAAAAGTTATGTTACATGGACACATTTTCACTCCTTTTTACCTGCAATATTTATAGGTTCAATTCACTTCAAAAGGAAAAGGGACGTATTGTTCAAGAATATGAGCAGAGCATTCAGCAACTACAAAGTAAATATGATGCTGATCTAAATTTGTTGAAACAGGAACATGCTCTTTCTGCAGCAAAAGTAAGTTTAAATTCATACAGGCATGAATAGAGACAGATAAGCTTGTTTAACAACATATAAAATGCCAAAAGCTTTCAGCTTTAATTTCCAAAGTTTTAATCTTGCATAAATATAGATAGAGAGAAGTGAATGTAATTTACTCAGCTGGCTTTTCTCATCTACCATAATGTACTTACATGTAGGCATGTTGACAAGAGTAAAGCCTAAGCATGCAACAATACATTTTTGAGTGGATAGTTTCTCTGAAATGTATGCACAGTTTTTAATCAGATGCCAAAGAGTGTTTAAAAAAACAGTATTTGAAATTCAGTCAGCAACTATAATAGTATTTGAATCATAAGAAAAAATCAAATGTGTAGGGCTTGAATTTAAGTTTTCATATCTGTACTAAGTAGATCATCTTCCCCCACCCCATTACTCTCTGTGCCCCTTTAAAGCATAACTTTGAGTGGGGAAGGAAAGTTATTTCTGCCAGAGCTAATGCAAGACCAACATTCCCTTTTCTGTTAAATCCCTACAGGCATCTGATGTGATTGAAGAATTAGAACAGTGTGTGTCTCAATTAAAACAACAGTTACTGGAATCAGAACATCAAAGGCAGCAACAGCTGAGGGTGAGCCCTGAATTTTTCACTCAGGAAGAATGATGAACCCTTTTTACTTCTTCCTGTGATTTGTATGAATAGAATGCTCAAGTAGAGTTTTTGGAGTTCTTGGAAACGTTGCAAGCCAATCACTCAACATGAGAAATAATGGAATATGGTCTTATTTCTAGCTAAATCCTTTAAAGAAACTTGGGGGCTATTTGTCTTATTTCCTTGCTTATTGAACTGATATGAAAAGCATATATATCAGTGGATTAAAGAAAATCATAGAGCGAAGTTGAAAGTAATCCCTGTGTCTGTCTTACAAAGTGATAGCTACATTTGTATAAATTAGTATATTAGCATAAACTTGTCGCATTGCTACTATATTTCAAAGAATCAGAAGTATTTTGCTGTCTTTTCCTTGCTGTCTAAATTTTTTTTGGCTCCTGTTCTTTCTCATTACTTCGAGTAAGTTCACTGCATGTTCTTTACAACTGTCCAAGTCCAGTATCCTTTCCTTATTTATCCATTAACTGTCCTTGATTGTTAATAGTGTAGTCCTCTGGGAAGACTGGTGGTTATCACGTTCTTGAGAAAGTAATTTTACCTTTACTTCCTCTGTAACTGTCTTAAGTGAGTGAACAAATCAAAGCATATTCAACGGCTTGGACACAGAAATGTAGGTAGCAACATGGCTACCGCATAGAAAAGGTAATAGTGCTTATTTTTCTTTCTGATTTCCCTGCCATGCTGCAGCCTGTGCCCTCATGACTGATCACAGGTTGTTCCAGAAGATCCCTCAACTATTACAAGTAACATTTAGACACGAAGATACAAGGTCTGCAGCGGCTGGCAGGGGGCTAGGAAAGTTCCACTGTGTAGTACAGAATTCTACAGTCCAACTGTGATGACGTTCTGGAGGGTGTGGCTATGTGAATTGTTAGTGCAGTGTGGAAGCTGGTTGTTATGCAACCAGAATAGCACCTCAGGAGAGAAGCCCAGCCCAGTAGTGTGTGGGAGAGTCTTATGGCTAAGAGAAAAATGTATATAAAGCCTAGTACCTGTGGGTATTTGGACTCCTTCAGCAAGAACCTATCAGGGAGCTAGGGAATAGAGTCCCTTAGCCAGTCAGAGAGTGTGACTGTTTTGAGAGGTATAGTTCTCAGCAGTGATATATTTAAGTCTTTTACCCCAAGTCTCAAATCAAGTCTTAAATCTCTACCTTCAAGTCTCAAGTCCTTACAAGATACTTGAAGTCAAGTCTCAAGCCTGGGAGCCAGTTTCTGAAATGGGGAATAGGATCCTTCTTATTTGCCATTTCCAAAACTGGAGCCTTTTTTGGAAGTGGGGAGTAGGATCATTCTTACTTCCCATTCCTGAAACTTAAAAAGCTTTAGAAGAAAGGATCCTTCCCTGTGCTCTGGGGGTAAGTCTTGACTTCTGCTGTTAGAAGTTTTAGAAGACTCCTCTGATATGCAGCGATGACAGGCTGCCACGCAGACCTGAACCTTGCCTGCAGCCCATTGCTGTTCCCCTCTGAGAAATAGCCCAAGCTTGAGGCAGATCATCATGTGACCAGTGACAAAACGAGATGGAAGCATTGTTCAAAATTGTAAGGTTTCAGGATGAATGTGTTATGTTACTGAACCAAGAGTACCAAGTCAGTTACTAAAAATATACAAGCTATGAGTCTAGCTGAGTCAGCGCATCATTTATTGCCAATTTGAATCCAAGTCAAGTCATTGAAGAGTCTTGAGTCTGACTTGAATCTGAGTCAGTTGGCTCGAGTCTACATTACTGGTTCCAGTGGAAGCGCAGTGAAGGCAGAAGAATAATTGGGATCTGCTCAGAGAGTGTGACCTAAATTGCATGTTGAGCCTTTGGTGGGAATCTAGCCACCAAATCTATGGTAATTGTTCCTTTTATGAAAATCTCAAGATATAATTGAACGGTTTGTGAGCACTGTTATATTGTCTAACGAGTGCACTAAGGAAATGTATCAACCTTGATCTGTGTATGAAGTCTAATATGCTACTTTATTACTATCGTTATCATTACGGTTTATCTTTGACTTGGCTTGAATTGTATACAGTATTTAAAGTTAATACAGAAAACACACTACCATAAAACTATTAGGTGGTTCTAAAAGTTTGAAAACCCTCACCTTTTTACACAAAAGGTGATATTATAAGTGGGGAGGCAGAGCTGTATGGTAAAGATAGGGTGCCTTACTGGACTGGGAATTCCCACACCAATCTGGGAGTAGTAAGGGTCTCTCACACCAACTCAGTCTTCTTTGCTCAAATGTATGGATTTCTCTGCAGAATTGAAGTTGAGATGAGAGATGCAAATATTGCCTCTGGCAGAACCGAGATGTACACAGATCAGAAGGGAAGCTAGAACTGTTGATTTCTTGAGTTCATCCCCTTTTTAGTTTCTGGGACTAATATTTTATAGGTTTTAAAATTACATTCAATTTCTTTCTAAAGTAACAGTCTCTTCTTCTCTTCTTCTTTGTGGTCTCTGTGCTTCACACAATGGGAATCTTCACGCATGCGCAGTAGTGTTTCAGAAAGTTCTAGAGCTGAGCAGCTTGGAGGGAACCCCTCCCCACTCAGTACTGAGCATGCTGAGTCGTGCCAAGCCAATGGTCTTCTCTCAGTTTCTTTTTGTCTGCTGATCAGTTAGCAGCTTGGAAGGTTTCCTCTGCTGAGCACTTTTCTTCGGACTTTTGGGTTGTCCTCCAGGAAAACTGTAAGGACCCCTTCTCCTTCTTATGTCTTCACTCTTCAAATTGTGTGTAACTTGCGGCCGCAAGGTTTCGCTTTCCGACACCCACTCCTAGTGCCTGTTCTGCCTCAGAGAGGGCCATGCTCTATTTGCGAGGATTTTGCCTTGCGAACCCTGAAAAATAGGGCTTCCTGCTTGAAGTCCTATTGTTGGGAGCAGACTCTTCACTTGAAGGACCAGGCGGCTTCTAATACGGCTCTTTTTACCTCCTCCGTGTCATCTCATCCATCTCGAGGCCTCTCAGCGTCACAGTCTTCTATTCTGACTACGTCGGTATTGACCTCATCCTCGGTACCGACGCCCTCGGTATTGATATCGACTCCATCGACTCTTCTCTTCCGAGGATTCTAAAGCCTTTGAAGATGCCAGTGGTTCTTCGATCTTCTAGTTCTGGAGACGCCTCTTCTACTTCACAACTGGCTTCAACCCAACAGCCTCGCGCTGTGCCTACTTCGGTGGATCATAAGCGGGTCTCTTCACACCACTCTTCTGTGGCTCCTAAAAAGAAGAAGAAGAAGGAAAAACATCACTCTCCTTCACCTGCTGCCCATCTGTCAGCAATTTGACTGACCGCTCTCGGGCCTTTACCAACACCTCCACCAATGCAGCCCCAGTGTGTCACTTTGGAGGAGACAGAGGCTCCGACCCTCTTACCAGTTCATGAAATGATCCAGCTCCTGGTACTACAGCTGCGATTCTGCGTAGCCCTTCCATTTCCACTCGTCGAATTCAACAGCTCCACAGCTACATGGCGGCCACGACCGTGGTCACTTACTTGTCTCGTCTCTGTGCCCACCCTCTCCAACACTGGTTCCTCAGCCACTTCGATCCTCTCCTTGACGACCAGCATTGTATGCTTTGGATCCCACGTCCTGTCAAGGAATCCCTCTGCTGGTGGCTGTTGCCTCACCATCTGCTGTCCTGAATGCCCTTTACCGAATCTGGTCTGTCCTTCACTATCACCACCGACGCATCTCTCCTCGTCTGGAGAGCCCACTGCAATCGCCTCTTTGTCCAGGACTACTGGACCGGACTGGAGAAACATCTGCATATCAATGCCTTGGAGCTTCTGGCAATTTTCAAGGCCCTCTGGGCCTTCTGGAAGCTCCTCGTAGGTCGGACCGTAGAGGTCCTGTCCGACAATACAACAGCTGTCTACTACATCAATTGCCAGAGAGGCACCCACTTGTCCCTCCTACTCCACCTCACGTTACCGATATGGGACTGGTGCATCCCACTGTGGATCCACCTGATTGCAGTCCGCCTGGCAGGACGGGACAATGCCACAGTGGACACGCTGAGCAGAGACACAGCCTGCCATCACAAGTGGTCCTTCTCCAACACCGTGTTTCGCCAAATAGTGTCCTGATGGGTCACTCCATCCGTCGATCTCTTTGCCACCTACCAGAACAGGAAGTGTCCCTGCTATTGCTCTAGAGCAAGCGTGGGGCACCGCTCTCTCAGTGATGCGTTTCAGTTTCCCTGGAACAAGAGATTCCTTTACAACTTTCCCCCGTTTTCTCTCCTGAGCTGAGTGGTGGCCAAGATTGCCACGGACAAAGCGGACGCTGTTCTTGTAGCCCCTTATTGGCTGAGACAGCATTGGTTCGGACACTTCTTCACCATTTCCCGGGGCTGTTGGATGCCGCTTCTGCGCACGCCCGACCTCCTCTTGCACTCGGACAGTCACATGCTTCATCCAGACCTCCCTTGCCTCCACTTCCATGCTTGGAGGATAACTTTCTAGACTCTCCTGCTATCCTGGCAGTTTTCATGGACTCTAGGAAGGAATCCACTGGTAGATCATGTGAGTACAAGTTGGGCAAGTTCACTACCTTCGCAGATGTCTGCGGTGAAGCTTCCTGCCCTGCATCCTCATCAACAGTGCTCCATTTTCTCCTGTCTCTAAAGAAATAAGGGCTGGCCTTCTCCTCTCTTAAGGTCTACCTCTCCGCGATTGTCGCCTATCAACCACATGGCTGTCCTTCCTCGACTCTTTTCAGAAATGCTATGGTCAAGCAATTCATCAAAGGCCTTCAACACCTCCATCCCCCTGTCTCTCTGCCTCTTCCTCCATGGTCGAAGTCTCTTGTCCTCTCTCAACTCATGTGCCATCCGTTCGAACATATGGCCATGTCTGATGACCATCTCCTTACCCTGAAGACAGCATTCCTGGTCGCTGTTACATCAACTAGAAGGGTGGGGAACTGACTGCACTATGCTTAGACAAACCCTTTCTAGTGTTTCATAGGGACAAAGTGGTCCTACACCCAGACCTTTCCTTTCTTCCTAAAGTCATCTCCGACTTCCACCTGAACCAGAATATAATTCTACCAACTTTCTATCCTGAACCATCTTCACCTCTTGAGCACTCTCTCCACTCACTCGACGTGCACCGGGTGCTAGTTTTCTGTTTACAACGAACTTCAACCTTTCGCTTCACTCCACACTTTTTGTTTCCTACGGTGGACATCAGAAAGGTCATAAAGTTTCCACTCAACACTTTTCTAAGTGGGTTGTTCAGGCGATTCACCTTGACTATGAACTCGCCAGGCAACCACCTCCATCTCCACTTCACACCAGTCTACTAGGGCTGTGTCCTCTTTGGCAGCTCTCCTCAAAGGAGTTGACCTGCAGGAACTTTGTTGGGTCGCTACATGGTTGTGACCTTTGATGTTTGTCTGCCACTGCCACCTTGATTGCAGAGTCCAATGTGATGCCTGCTTTGGTCGTGCGGTGCTGTCCTCTATCGTCTAGGGCCTGACTCGCCGTCCAGTGGTAAGCTACTCAATCTTGCATTGTGTGAGGCACAGAGACCACAAAGAAGAAGAACAGGTTGCTTACCTGTAACTGTGTTTCTTTGAGTGGTCATCTGTGTCCTCACACACACCCGCCCAGCCTCCCCTCTTTCAGGTCCCTTCCTCGGCAGACTTCGAAACTGAGGGAAGACCGTTAGCTTGGCAGGACTGAACATGCTCAGTACCTAGTGGGGGAGGGGTTCCCGCCAAGCTGCTCAGCTCTGGAACTTTCTGAAATGCGAAGATTCCCATTGTGTGAGGGCACATATGAGCACTTGAAGAAACACAGTTACAGATAAGCAACCTGTTCTTCCTTTATACACATTTACAAATGTTTGGAAAGTGTTTTTATATCTTGCTAAGTTTTTATTAATAATCATTGTTCTTATTAAATCAATTTTTCAGGATCAGGAGCAGGCATTTCTACAGGAAAAAGCTCATTTGGAGAGAACTCATGAAAAAAGGGTAATATAAAGGATACAGTTTTTATTCTTTGAGATATCAGTGCTAACCTGTTATTAGTTATGTTTGGTCACTGAGAAGGGAGTTTGGAAATTCTTCCCCCTTCACAGCCTGAAGAAATATTTTAGCACCCCATGGGTCTTCTCTAATCCCAGTAAGAAATCTGCACCTCCCTATATGTTCTATAGGTAATAACAGGCACATGAAGCTTTCAATGCTTTATGTGTTGCTTGCATTATATGTGTTAATGACTGAAATTTTAACATGTTCAGAAACAGAGTTATGATTAGTTGCAAGAGTCCATTTGTTGTGTTAGAACATCTGATCTTGTCACAGGTAAGAAATACTAGCCTCTTTGCAAAAGGAAGCTAAGGAAGGGACATTCTTGCCCCTTCCAGGAAAAGGAGAGGGCCATTTTACCTTGGATCTTAAAGTCACCTTGGATCTTAAAGCCAACAGATTTTTATCAAGCCATAAAAATTCAAAGTAGTCTTTGCTCAGGAAATAGGCTTGGTTTTATTCTTCAGATCAGCAATTGTCAGGCCTTTCCTTTACCAGAATGCACATGTTGATATCTGTATATTTCATTTCTGTTGTTGCTTGCATCAGTCTTAAGAGGCTGCCAGTTGGCCATCTCTCCTTCCTTTTAGAAGATACATATGTTGTTGAAAGTATCCAACACCACTGCAGATGCTGTAATGAATACCAACGAGGAAATGAGTTTTAGGGCAGTCCTGTTATCTGGGCTGCAGACAGCCCAGGACACACGGACACTTTAATGTTCTAAAACAGAGTTGGGCAGCTTCCAGCTTCTATCCCTTCAGTTTCAGTGTGCCTTCAAGACACCTCAAATAACAGCTTCACTAAAAGAGCCAGTTGTATCCTCTAGCCCTCACATTCTGGATTGCTGGATTAGTTTCTGCTTACGTTAAGGCCTATTCAGCCGAGAGAGTCTCCTGAAAGCATGGTGAAATTGAAAGTTTAGAGGATTCTTTTTGTTTGTTTAAAAAAATTAACAAATTTTTAAAAACTGCAGGGGTGTGGTGGGGGACCGCTGAGGGGTTTCAGCATCCTATAGGGGGTCAGTGCGGCCTTCCAATCCCTGGAAGGTGGCCACTCCTAATATGGGGGTGTGATTGTGTGTAATTTGCCATTATGTGTCAGCAAGTTGCTCACAGCTATTTGTTTATATACTGTGATCAGATTGAAATCAGTCAACAGAGTAGCTGGCCTGTATCTCATTATCATCAAATCTGTAAAAATGTATTAGAAAAAGGAGGAGAATGCTTCAATACTTGTTTTACATACAAAATGTTAAAAATAGTCATCTCTTCCTTGAGCAGGGAATTTAAATTAGAGGAACTAAAGCTGAGATTACTTGCAACACAAGTACGATATCTCTGTTACTGTTGTTACTGCATTTATTGTATTCCAGTAAATTGAAAATCTCTACCAGTTACAGAATTAGATCTATCTCTAATTTTCCACAGACACTATGACATGAAGCTGATATCCACACATGGGCATCTGAATTAAATTAAAAGATAAAACAACCTTAACACATAGTCTGCCCTAGGCAAAATCATTGAGAACATATGTGCTTTGCGCCATGCCTGGAAGGTTTACAAGTTTTGAATCTCTTGAACCAATAAGGAAAAACTAGCTTCAGAGTAAAAGGCCCTCTGCAAATTGGAATAGCTAACAACCAAACATTTCAGTCTGAAAAGCTGACCTCTACGCTCTGTCATAACGCTTAATTTTTAAATGGAAGAGTAGGTAGTGTTGAGGAAGGGAGTATAAAATCTGTGATCACAATTGTTGCAAATGATGAGGTGTTATCTTTAACTCTGTCTTGATGACAGAAGGAACAAAGTTCTTTGTTGCAAGTTCTACCAACCGTTAGTTAATAATTACATTAAATTCTTAGCATTCTCTGTGTTTATTTTCTTTCATTTTCTTGTATTTCTTTTTTATTTGTTAAACAATTATATAAATACTGCCCACATGTTCTCAAGGATGATGTTTCATTTATGTTTCTCTCCAGTTAAGGTAGATAAAGGTAATGGAGTATTTATTGTTATCAATGTGCTTTCAAATCAGCTTTGACTTAAGGTGACCTTATGAATACAAGACTTCCCAGAGGCTCTTTTATTAACAGTACTGCTCTGGTTTTACAAACTTAGGACCATGTCTTCCTTAATTGGTTAATCCATGTGTAATGCTGTCTTCCTCTTTTCCTATTGCCTTCTACTTTATCGACCACTATTATCCTTTGCAATGAGTCATCTCATAATATGTCTGAAGTACAATAGCCTGAGTTTAGTCATTTAAGTGATTTATTCTTGGACACATTTGTTTATCTACTTTGGTATTTCATGATTTCCATAGATTTCTTTTCCAGCACCACTTTTTCATATCAGCTTTTTTTA
Organism: Iguana delicatissima; assembly: GCA_948472985.1. NCBI lineage: Eukaryota > Metazoa > Chordata > Lepidosauria > Squamata > Iguanidae > Iguana > Iguana delicatissima. The sequence goes on along the minus strand of CAOKZL010002632.1, from coordinate 334,564 downwards.
GTATCCTGCATTCGTATCCATATGTAATAGTCAGAAATACTGTGACATGGATGATCTTGAATTTGGTACTCAACGATATGGGTTTGCACCTGAGGACTGCATCTAGTTTATTCATAGCTGTCCTTCCAACTCTTAGTCTTCTTTTGATTTCTTGACTTCAGTGTCTTATTTGATTGATGACTAAAGCAAGTTATAGAAAATGTTTGACAATATCAGTGCTTTCACTATGGCTTAAGGAACAGTTTTGGCTTCTCTAATTTTCTTTCTTTTACAGTTGTAGAATAGCAATCCTGACAACTTTTTTTAGTATATGTTTACACTTTTTCAGTAGTAGCAATGTGTGGTTGTCTTAAATCCAGTAAATGACTGTGCCTTGCAGAAGTATTGCAGAAGTGTTGACACATATCCCTTGATTTTTCTACATGTTGTTGTGATGTGCTTTGTTCAACCTGGAATTACAGTCTATCAGTGTTGCCACTTGATGTACACAAGATAGTCAACACTGTGAAGCTGCAAAATATTTTTATTGTAAGAGAAATGTTAAGTAAATAACCATCAGCTGAAATCACTTGTAGAATTATTCTGCCTTTTCCTTTCTCAGCATATATAAGCATATATAAGGCTAGAGAGGACTATGATTATAATACTAGATCATAACCAAAGTTTGGAGGAAAGCTTGTTTTGTGAACTCTCATTTGAGATAACTATAGCTCGTAGCTCGTAGTTGGTACGAGTACCAAATGGTAGCCACAGTGGGCTCTAAAAAAGAAAAGGAGGGAGGAAATCACACATGTAAAAGATGGAAAGGACAGAGGAAGAGGAAGGAGTTCTTCGTTCTGGTCTCTCTACTCACACTGAGCCTATACTTGGAATCTCAGTCTTTTGATGATATCCTTGCCCCTTCTCTTGCACAAGTTGTACAGGGTTAATACTGAAATCTCTCTCTCTCTTTCTTTTGGCTACAACAGCTGTGTCAAAGGGCACTTCTCAAAATAAGCTGAGCATACTGTTACTTTCTCCTTTTGTCATCTTTTATTTCTTAATCTTTCTTTTGTCTTCTTTTTCTACATTGTTTTATTCTTTTTGTTTCTGCTTTGTTTGTTGTCCTGTCTCTTGATTTGTCACTGGAGAATTCTCATACCTGCCTGCTTGCAGTCTTATTGCATCAAAAGCCTTCTTTAGAAAGTGCCTTCGGTACACAGTTGGAAAATTTCACAGACTGACAGCCTTTCTAAGTGCTTTTACTGTGCCTTTAGGAGCCCTGTATTGTTGACAAGTGCCTGCATTGATGGGCATTCTGTCAGCAACCTTTATGAAACTGGACATCTCAGCTGAAGGCTTTACTTTGGAAAGCCACTAATCAAAGTCCTAGACTTGCTGTGCAGAACAACCAACTAAACATGATTTCTACTGTAATTTATTCTTGCCAGTCTATGTCAGTGAGGCAACATGCTACAGAACAGTTGCCTACATTGCACTCTGATCTGGATCCTTCAGTATTGAGACCAAAGTAGACCTTGATCAAACATAACACTACTGGTACTTTTAAGCCAGATGGATGATATGAAAAGCATTTATTGGTTCTACCTACTCTGGGAAGGATTGTGATCCTTCTGTAGAGAATATTAAGCAAGGGAAGCAGCCAGAGGAAGTCTTCTTGGCTTCAGTAAAGAAGAAGGCTACATTCTTGGCTTTGGCATTGCAACAGGGCTCAGCTACCCTTGTACAATCCAGTACCGTTGGTCTTACTAAGTTGGTGTTGACTGTTCTTCCTATAACAACTCCATCTAGATCAGTATCTACTGTTCTGACTGCTGGTAATCTCTACTGGAAATCACCAGTATCTATCATGGAGTGTTTTGAGGATAATCTTATCCTACATAGCTTTAATGCTGATGCTACCCAGTGTTTGGGATTTTTTTCAGAAGCAAAAGTTGTTGAACAGTCTTCAAACTTGACACATGCTGTTGCTGGTCTGCTACACTAAGTCACAGTTCATTGACATTATGTGTGTCCCACTGTCCTATTGCATATTGATCAGCTGATAAGTTCACTAGTGATGCTAATTTGAATTTCCCTCCATGGGCTCACTTTATTTTTGCATCTCCCTGAGGGATGAGACACCTTGGTGAGGATCTCTCCATCTGATTAACTGTGAATATGTGAATACTGCTGTGCTAAAGCCCTTGCACCAGAGATTAAACAACCTGAACCACCTGTCTCCAGCTCAGTTTACATGAAGAATTGAATCTCAACTGCTGTTCTGTTTCTATTGTCTCTTCTTTAGCATGGCAGACAGTTGTGAAATCGCCGTCATCCATTCATCCTACATTGGAGAAAAACTGAAAATATATATTGTGTGCAGGAGTTCAGTTTTACCATGCTTTTCACATGCTCTCAACCAAACCTGATAATTGTTGAAGTAGCTTTATCTAGTTGGGTTAGATTCTAAACCATCTGGAAAACTTCATTCAGCTCCTTCAGATAAGGTAGGCAGCAAGCTGGAAGCAAAGGCCCCAAAAGCATATTCTGTAGCATCACTATCCTTCTGCATTACAAATATCAGGTTTGTCTGGAGACTTATGAACAGTTTCTGTGGGAAAAGGTATATCCTCCAATAGACCATCAACTAGAGAATGATTGATGAATGGCAGATCTCTTCCATGCATAGACTGACCATTCAAGAAATAACTACTGTGTATCATGCTGCAGACTGTGCTGCAGTGGTCCAGTGGCTGTTGTCGTTGTTGCTGTCATCTGAAGCTGAGGCCATCATTGAAGATCACTTCACTGAGGAGGGTCTTTTCAACAGCAAGACTGATGAGAAACTAGAACACACAGAGAAGACACACTGTGCCACCAAGAAAAATGGCTTACAGAATTTAGTGATCAGGAATGATCCTCTCTGCACAAGGCTATATTAATATTTCATGGTGTCTTCCTTTAGGACTCAAAAGAGAGCTTTATATTGCTGGCAGTGTCAAAGCCACATGGATACTATCTAACATATTTACTCATTCACTTTTCTCTCTTGATTACTGTCCTAAATCAAGAATAAGTTGTGTGTTATCTTAACCTTTACACCTGCCCCAGACTTTAAGAGAGAGAAAGAAAAAAAGGAACAGTGAGTCACACTCAGGCCCCTCATTACATCCTCCTGTTTGTGTGGGTTTATACTTTGGATGAAGAAGAGCCTGATTTAAATCTCTTATATCTCTAATTAAATGTAACAGATGATGACCTCTGTTTGAGTCATTAGGGAGCCACAGTCAAAACAGAAAATACTGGTCTTGAGGAAGCAACAGTCTAACTCAATAGAAGACAGTTTTTCGTTCTGATTATGTTAGGGGTTGTTATAGGAAGAACAGTTAATGTGGTAATTATAATACAGCATGATAGTTATAACACAGTTTAGCATTACTTTTTAGAAACAGAGCAAATAATGTTACAGCATAGTTTTCTATATCCTTAGTCACTGACTGTCTAAATCAGGAGTAGGAATTTGTGTGGCCCTTTAGATATTATTGGTCTGCAATTCCCAGCATTCCTTGCTGCTGGCTAAGTTGGCTAGGGAGGCTGGAAGCTGCAGTTCAACAACATCTATGTGGCTAAACAGTTCCTACCCCTGGTCTAAACTTATCTGTTGTAATCCAGAGATATGGTGTACACATGCTGACTAAACTTTCATTATTGTTGTTGATTGTAACATTTTTCACTGCTGAAATGAGTTGCAAAACTCAGTAAGGAGAATGTGTGTAGTAAAAAACAGCAAGCAGAGTTCTTGAGTTTGCATTGTTCTTTATTGTGCTTACATATAATTTACTATTTTGTATTGCAGATATGGGAATGTAATTACATGTTTTAGTAGATTGCCACACACTAGTCATTAAATTGCAAATTATTTTAAATTTTTATTAATTTTAAAATAATCTGTATTTCCAAAATCTCAGTAGTTCACAAAAATGATCAAAATAATCAACAGTTAAACAGCAGCAGTGAAAGTTTACAAGGGGAGCATCAGGGAGAAGGAAGGTAACTTAGAACACTAAGGCCCAGTTCCTGGTTAAGGCTGCTTTAGCATATCCATTGAGATGAATGTCAGAGAAATGTCCAATCAAAACATTTTAAGTTCCAAGGGAGGGTGCAGTCCTAAGATATTGTACCTCACAATCCTAAGGTACTCAAGACTAAGTAAAACCAACTCTCTAACATTGAAAACAAACTGACAGCCGGTGAAGATATGTAAAAATTAATAACTGAGACAAAACAACCATGTTTTTCTGCATTTGTTAGCAGGGAGGCTACTTCATTCTGTAATAACTGACCTTTCTGAACAGTCTTCAGAGGCATCTCCACATAGAATGCTTTATGAAAGGTTAACTGGAAGTCATAAAGTAGGAGTGACATTAGCCAAGTAGCCATGTTGCAGTTCTTAAGGTTTGTTTTTCCTAAAATATGACACTGTCCCTCCCCCTTTAAATGTTAGATTCATGGATTACAGAATGATTTGGATAAAGAGAAAATGGATTCTCATAAGAGAATACGAAAACTGGAAGACATTTTGAGGTAAGTCAAATGTTTAATGAGGTGTTCTTTGTTTATTGGAGTGTCTCTGAGGAAGATTATGTTTCTGTTTTGCAGAATCTGGAATCGCTTATGTATCTAGATTTGTCTGCTAGAGATTTATGTTAGGTTTTGCATGGTGCTTTTTCCATTCTTACAGATTTGGTGGTGATGTTTTAATCTGTTAGAAAAGAAATGCAAGATCTTTGTTCTAAGAGTCAAATAAAAAATAATTCTGCTAACACAGAAAGAGGAGCTAATATGGGACCTAAGCGACTTGTGAGTTTGAAAGCCATCACCAGTAGTTTGAATTGTGCTTGAAAATAAACTGGTAAAGGCCTTGTGGGATGAATGTGGTGAGAACTTCTAAATAAGCACCACCAGCTTCCTTGCTGCTGCAGTCTCTACCAACTGCCATTTCTAAAGACTGTTCAAGGTTAGTCTCATGTAGTAAGCTATTTTAGATTGACTAAGTTTGTAACTAATCTTGTCAGGAATTAATGTAGTTGGCATACCAGCTTAAGATGGATGAGGGTGTTTCTATCAATAGTCTCTACCTGAGAATCCAACTGCAAAGTCAAGACCAGAAATATGCTTACACTGAGATGTCAATAGGACAATAATTTATCAAAACCAGGATGAATTACTGTTCACAGTCTTGTTTCCTGAACTTTGTTTTGGCTGGATAAAGTTTCAGTTTGTTAGCCCTCATCAGCCTGTTGCTGTCTCCAGACACTGATTCAAAATATTAACAGCTTTCCTGGTAATGGATGAAAAGGAAAAATAGAGCAACCATCCATGTATTGGTGATAACACCTTCCAAATGTCCATGTTATCGTAACCAGTGGTTCTGTACAGATATTAAATAACTTGAAGAAGAAGTTCCAAATCTATAGAATAGGTTAAAGTGAGTACCATGAATGTAGAGATCAGCCTTGGGGCAAATGTGTTTATAAAAAGAAGTAAAATTTAAAATCTGCTTCTGTGAACATGGCTGTCACTAGGAAGAAAACTATGGAAGAATCATGCAAATATTTGGATACATGAACTCCAAGAGGAACTGTCACAAAATGAAATACGCTAGACAATAAGTCTTTTATCATTGTTATTGTATTTCCTGTGTTTGACAGAGACAGCAACAGGTTTCAAGTGTAGAGAAATGGGGAAAACCCATGCAGGTTCCTATTTACTTGAGCCTTGCTGCAAACAGTGGTCAGGTCTCATGAAAAAGGACTTTGTTTTGGTGTTTGAAGGACATCTATACACATAGAGAAACAAAAGTTGTTTGGTTGTGTACCATAAGTTCCCAGACTGCTTCAGATAAATTGAAATAAAACAATGATATAAAATACAGAGTTGGCATTTATTCCCAAGGGCCTTCTAGTCCAGTTCCCTGCCAGTGCAAGAATCTACCACTGAAGCCCTGTGAGAGCTGGCCATCCAACCTGTGTTTAAAAATCTGCAGCAGGATCCACCACTTTCAGAGGCTGTCTTTTCAACTATCAGGCAGCACTTGCCATGATGAAATTCTTCCTAATGTTTAGTTACCTGCTTTATTTTCCAGGTAGGTGGTACTGATGCTGAATTGTATATTCTACTAGGAGAAAATTCATGTAAAAGGCAAATTCTTCAAATCCAAAACCACAATGTTACTACTTTTCTGTCTGTCTGTGGTTCAGAATCGTTATATGACATAGCAGGAGAACGTGTCAGAATTTAAAGAGTGCAGTGCACATTGTAAGATGAAAAATTCTCTTTCCTACAGTATACAGGGGATTTTTCAGCAGAGAGGAAAGGAGGAGACGCGTTTCCCCTTTTTACTCTTCAGAGTCCTCCCTCCCCCCATAAAAATATAATGTTATTTTGACAAGTAGTCATGATAACAATGAAATCAGGCAGAAGAAACAGTCCTGCAGGATCCTGGCAAACTATTGGAGGTTCCCCTCCTAATTGTGAAATCAATTACATCCGATAGAAAATTCATATTCAGAAAAGGGAAAAATACAGTTCAGTTTGTTTGCTTGATATGTGCTGGAATTGAGTAGTAATTCTAAAATCAAGAATTATCAGAGAACCTGAATCAGTGAAAATGTATGCTTCAAATTTGTTGCTGTTGCAATGACAGTATTGCTGAAACTCACTTTGGAAAATGCTGAGAATAAAAGGCTTGGAGAAATTCTGATCCTAATGTCCATTCATAAACTTATGGTGATGTAAGTAACAACAAGGACTGGGCAAGACCTTTAGTCCTAGCAATATGAGTTCTATTAGAGATGTGGAAGACAGCCCTTGAGCTATCCTGTAAATGGTATTAAACATTACATCCCACCCACTAAAAAACCAAATCTTCATGGACGCCCACAAATGACCTTGAAATCCCTCTTTCCTCTGTTTGAAAGAATTATCAAACATGGGGTAGAGTAAGAGACCTGGACCCAGCTCTAATGATACTACACATATAAAAGGTTTCATATTCTCATCAGATCATGAGATGTTTCTTTGTTGTTCAGATAAAATCAGGAGTGACAAAGACCTACCTGTCTGCTGTTCTAATATGTTCACTATATCTTCATGTCTTAATGTAAAAACAAATTACCTCCAATTCTCTAGGCAAAGAAGACAAGTCTCTTCTTGTGAAAGATTACCCAACTGTATGAGAACAGAACGACATTCTGTTGTCTATAGCAGTAGAGACAAACAGATTAAATTTGCTATCTGTTGACTGTGGAGGTCTGAATTTAAAAGACGTATGACTGTCTGGAGTTACTGTAGCCTTGGATTTTAGTTTTAGAGCTGTTCTAATTTAATGGTATTACACTACTGCCATAAAAGTATGGTGATTTCATATATATATGAAAATTGCTGGATCCAGGGTTTTCTCTTTTAAGCCAGAGAACTGCCTGAGTAGGTCATGCTTGAGATAACAGAAAGAGGTAGTTTTTGCTAATTCCCCTTAGCAGCTTCTGGTACCATCTTTCATGCTTTTCTGGAGGAATCCCTAAATGCCCCCAGAGTAGATTTGGAAGAAGATACAGGGAACCTCAGAGAGGGGAAAGAACTGGCAAGTTTGGCCTCTTCTTCTGTCCCACTACTAGGAAAGTTCTCTTGGATTGGAAACATTTAATGTAAGGAAGGAACCCTTTCATACATGGGAGGCATATTTTGTTTCAGAGCTGGTGTTTGTTTGGTGTTAAGTATAGAATGAGGCAGAATACTAACCTGAAAACATTTGAGTGGATGCCAAAATATCTGAAAAACTTGTTAAAGGTATCCATTTTTGTAAATGTTTGCAACAATTTTTAGTCTTTCTACTGCTTCTTAAGCATTTTTTACCCTCTTCCTTTCTCTTGTGTTCTCCTCTCCAGATTGGTTGTGGTTGGTCAGGGAGGTGGTATTTTGTCACTAATAACTGCTCACAAAGCCACTTAGGAGTGAAGTTTCTTGTCCTGAATCTGAATATGGGAGTGCTCTCTGTGTTGTTTGAATCACCTCCCCCTGCTGAAGGAGCATCTGTTTTGCAGTTCACTCCTAATTAAATATCCCAGTGTAACGATGGCATATTCTTATGAACATGCCAGTATCCTTTTCATATCTGTGGAGGACGCTGTTATTCATGTTAAATAGCATCTTAGGGTGCTTTTTCACACAGTTTCCTGGAAATAGCAGCATGTAAGGTGGGGTGCTAGACATGGCAGGTGTGGGAATTGTTTTTTCCCCATGGCAGGCTGCAACACACCATGTTCAGCCAATTTTCCACTGAAAAACTGGAAGTGACTTTTTTATTCCAGTTTGTATTGGGATTTTTTTTTAAAAAATTGCTGGCCTGGGGCCTGTGGAGCTGTTCTATTGAAAATTGCCACTGCTGGAGACCTCTGGAAGTAAGAATTTATTTTTATTTTTATTTTTTGTTTTTTGGCCATTTTTTCCTGAACTCAAAAAAATGAGAGGTGGGGCTTGGTGACAAAGCAACCCTTGGGGACTGTAAAAAAAAAAAGCCTAAGAACAGCATGTGGCAACTGGGCTCGACTTTTCCCACCTCTGGTAAAAGGGAATAAAGATTCAGGACAGGATATATGGTCTCCTATTATGCATCTTCTTCTAGTAATCATGCCAATTTAAGCACTGTATATATAGTCCTACAAAAGAAGAAGAGTGTTATAGTAATTATCACTTGACATTCTGCATGTGTATGTGAGTGAGAGAGAGAGAGAGACTTTTTAAAATCCTTAGCTTTGTAGATGTTTGCAGGTGACAATTAAGAGCGTATAACTTGTAACTAGGGATGAATGAGAATTTTGTTTCTGTTCATTTTTTAAAGAATTTACTGAAACCTGCAAATTTTTTCTTGTTTGAGATAGAAAAAAATTAGAGATTTCTTTTTTAAAAAAACAATATGGTAAAAACCAAAGCTGAGAGATTATTCCATGCAGACACAGAGTTTTGAGAGCTTAGTTCTTAAATGTTTAGGTTTGAATCCCTGTATACGCAACCGTGTTGGTTCTGAAATAAGATTGCCGTCTCCCACCCTCCTTTCCTCCTTTTTAGAGGCTTCTCCACTATAACCAGTTACATATTTGGGAAATGCATGGTCCTCCCTGTTTTGGGAATAACTGTGCCTACTATCTTTGCCTAGTGCATGTGGAGGACGACATTAAGTTTCTTCATTGTACATTTCTTCTTGTTTTTCATCTAAATGCAGAAGAAAAACAGACCAGTGTCCTACAGCTTTGAAAGCTGTCTTTCGAAATAATTACTTGCTGTTACAGTTACAAGCCCCCAGCATAATTAGGTACATCTGCAGTTTAAAAAAAAACCACAACTAACTCTGCTTTACTATTGTTCAAAATAGTTACTTTTTTAGTTTCTTAAGCAAAAATAGTTCTAAATGCTAAGCTCCTGAGACCTCTGTACAAAACAGTTAAATAGGCTGAAATATTAAAATGAGCATTAAAAAGAACATACATACATGTGCATGTGTGAACACACCCATGCCCACACAGACACAAGAAACAGTATGCATGGGACAAATAAAAGACTGGCATATCTCTGTCCAGACCTACAATTTGCAGGGATAGGGAGGGGAATCTGCTGCCTTGTATTCGGAAGTTAGAAACTGAAAAGAAAAAGCATGTCAATAAAGCATTTCCAAACAACCCCTTTTGCATGTCTATTGTACTCAGAACAAATTGTGGAAACTGTGGCAGTATAATGTAACATTTCCACATATGCATGTTTACTCAAATATAAAGAGGACTGAATTTTTCGTGTTTAAGTCTGAGCAGCAAATTCAGAAAGTATTCACAATTCATCTGTCTTGCATGTAATAGTGATTTTAAAGATAGCAACGCGAAAATACTGCCTTGGAGGCATATTCTCCAGTTTCAGTTTCACATCTACATTAGGAAAGGTACTATGAAAATGACTTCTAAAAAGTTAGTGGCAATACAGAAGTTACACATTGCTATATAAGAGTGGTAATATAACCTAGTTACCTCCTAATAATTGGAAGAGGGAGTATCAGTTATTTGTTACTGTACTTACTTATTTCTAACTAACTTTTTTCTAATCACTGTCTTTGCTGTGTGCTACAGCAATTTGAAAATGTGTTATGGCCCCATGTACCCCCCCAAGATTGATATGGTTTAATTGGCAAATATTATTTAATTGGCACAGCATTAATATAAAATGGAACCTGAGGCGACTAGAAGTTCAAACTGGAAAAAGGAAAATTACTGACTGTAAATGTGAAATTGCAAGGCAGGTCAGCCACACCCCCTCTAGGCACGACTGAAGTCATTGTCAGGCAGATTACAAGGCAATTCTGGAGGTAATAGGCTATGCTGAAGCCAGACATCTCTGTGCAGAAAAAGGAAGTTCCAACCAAACTGTGATTGTATTAACCCTGTTTCTTTGCCCCTGGATATTCCCCTGTTTTATCTTCTCAGCTTCCCCACAATACAGAGCTATTATGACAGCCATCACCCTTTTGTCACCTGAACACTGAGACCATTAACACCATCTAGACCTCATTGTTTGTTTTGGAACTCAGTTGTCCACTTAGCTGGGAGAGCAATTTACACCCATACCCACAGGATCGTTTTTGGGTATAAAACCCCTCAGTTTTGAGTGGTTCAGCATAGTCTCTCGCCTTGCTGAATGTCACACTGTCACTTTGATTCCTGAATGAGAACTGTCCTTAGATGCCCATTTAAGCCACACTGCCACTTTTCCTCACTTCTCTCCAGACAGTAATTATCACCTCATACCCTGAAAATCCTCTATGCACAACTTTGCTCCCTTTACCTTTGGTTAGTCCTTGTCTGAGTGCATGAGTTTTGTATGGATCTCTTATGTGTATATGTGTGAGTTTCTGAATAAAACACATTTTTAGTTCACATTTTGGATTCTCAGGCTGGTTCTTTCCTGCAAGACCCTGTAAACATTTGTAGAAAGATGTCGTTAAGGTATCCCCCATCTTGCAGGCCTTCTAATTTAGAGCTAATTAATTCCCCTCTGTCACATGGAGGTACTTGCATCATGGGTGGACTCTTGAATCACTCAGGTTTTGGGGTAACAAATGAGTTAAGTTTGCTGTTTTGTTTTATGAAGTGAAAGAACAGTTGAATCTCCTAAAGGACTCACACAGACCTTTAAAAGGAAAAGAAATGCAGTTTAATTAAAGGATAAAATCGCTATATCAGACTCTACATGTGATCTAATCTGATAAATTAGACAATTCTATTGAATTTTGGGATGAGGGAGAGAGCAGTTGTAGCATTCCTTATTCCCCTCCATGATGTTTCTACAGTGAGCAAATCTCTAATGCTTGTTAATTTAGTGTTGGTGCCAGAGTAGGAAAATATGGGATAGTCACTCTAATTGATCCAGAGAAATTACTGAATTTAATTGGCTGTGTGTGGATTGCCTGATCAGATATACATACTAAGGAAACAGTTTCTCATTCTTCTTGTGCTGTGTGGAAATCTAGAGAATTGCTGAGGTAGTAAAACAGGGCTTAAACATGTGGTTACGTGCTGCAGATGGTACACAGAAAGTTTTTTTTTAAATTATCACATAATAATTTCCCTAGCATATATGCAAATATGTTTTTATTACCAGACTTGAGTCAAAGAAGTAATGATTCAAGAAAATTCAAGCATATACCAAGAACTCTTATAAAGGTGATAAAACAGCATTGTAGGGCAGTGAGACATGTTCCTTACTGTGCATACTGATGCAGGAACCTCTATATTAAAATTACAATAATTATTATATTACTTATGCTCTATATGTTGGTGCAATTGTTCACAAATATCTTGTACTTTGCAATCCTGGAGAAGCCTAAGGTAACATATTTTTACAGAAGACAAGCATTTTTATCATAAACAAGAAAAATACCATCCAAATTTACCTTAAGTGTACTGTTTTGAAAGACGAGGCTCACATGGATATTTTTGTAAATATAAGAGCTACTAAAATCAAAAAGTGAGCTGTAGTTTAAAAAAGCTTATGAATGCGATTCCATGGTGCTGTCATTTAGCTAAATTTACAGAGTAATTCTCTATTCAGATGTAAGAGTTATTGAATTAATGGAATGTCCAAGAAAAAAAGAGACATGTCTCCAAATGCTTAGTGAATAACTCGGCAGTTCTCAACCTGTGGGTTGCGACCCCTTTGGAGGTCAAACAACCCTGTCACAGGGGTCGCCTAAGACCATCGGAAAATACGTATTATAAAATAAAAAGAAGGTGAAAGGAAAATTACCTGGTAATGCAGTTAAGTATGTTAAGGGCAGGGAAGGGCTCCCAACCACTCCTTTAACTTCTGGCGGCCATGTTGAAAAGAGGCATTCAGAAAGCAAGGGAGGGGGCTATGAGTGGAAAGAGCTCTCCTGACCAATCCAAGCTCGCCAGCAACACAACCAATCACACTCAAGCATACGAGCAGCCTCTGCCAGGAGAAATGATCGCCTCTCAGTCAGCAGTAAGTAAGATTTGAACTTCCTCTGTCCTCAATGTCTTCCCAGGGGAATGCGTCTGAGTGTAGAAGGGAGGTGGTAAGACAAATGATTGCTGAAGAAATGGAGGTGCATGTTAATAGGCAAACAATATTAGTGAAATGATTTCACAAAATACATAACAAGTTTAAAAAATGTATTGCAAGTTGGACAATTCATTGAATTTGAATGTAAGGTCATTATTAAGCAATCAACAAACTACTTCCATGAATCCTTTATTTTCACGGGATTTTCTGATTATGCAAAAGTTATTCAAGCTGAATCAAATGATGCTGGTGTGTCTTTACCAAAAAAGTCTACTGGTAGGTCCAAAGTGACCTACAGTTTAGGACTCGCTCTGCTAAGACTCCTGAACAAATCAACACTGAATCTGAAGTGAATGAGGAACCAATTTGGGAGATACCATGGGGATAATGACTAAACCAGATGGTTCTGTTTCCTAGGAGGAGGATGCAGAAGATGATAGAAAGTGAGATTAATTCCTCAGATTCTTTTAAAAATTTGCTGAAAAAGGTGATGGGCAAACTCTGGGACTGGACAGTCTGGAGAGTGCCACTTCAGATTTTGATAAAAACAACAAACGTCGCATCAATCGTAAGGAATAAGCCTACAAATGTAGTGTTATTCCCATGCCATCATTTTTCATTTAATTCAGTCTGAATGCAGTGAAACCAAATCTTCAAACTTTATATCATTTATAGTGGACTAAATATCAGATATTTACATCACGATTCATAACAGTAACGAAAATTACAGTTATGAAGTAGCAATGAAAATAATGTTATGGTTGGGGGTCACCAACATGAAGGAATGACATTAAGGGTCGCGGCATTAGGAAGGTTGAGAACCACTGGAATAACTGTTGTTATTTTGTAAAAAGTCTGATGCATTTCAGCCTATAGATATTTAAGGGCTACATAAAAAAATAAAAATAAATGTAAATTCAAGTTCAAAATTAAAGGGACCACACGATAGGACTTCCGGCTTTGACAACGGTGCCGCGATAAGGTTCTCCTAGTCTGTGTCAGGAGAACCTTCATCCAAATGGCCCAAGTGATTGGTGAGATAGTGAACAGCCTAAGATCCCTCCTGGTATTGGGGGAGGAAGAAAAGGGACTCTGGAGATCTGAAAACGTCTTCGAGCTGCCATTGGAGCGAAGCAATCACACAAGATGGGAGCGGGGAGGACTGCAGCAGATCAAAGCAGCCACAGCCATCTGTATAGTTACATTCCAGTTTGGCGCCCGTCGTACTGTTTCTTCTTTTAAATAAATAAGTTTCGGTCTGAGAGGAGCTGAAGGGTCGTTTTCTATCCCGTTAGAAATCAAAAACCTCTGGAATCGATTTGGAGGGGAAGGAATTTGAAGACTAATTTTTTTACTAGAGTATGTGTAAGCGAAAGGTGGGATAACCATTGCTACGCTAGCAGACTTACGGAGCACATGTTTGGGAGCCATAGTTAAAAAGCTAGCGTGGGACTTTTGACTCCAGATTTTAGCACAACCCACTTTTCTGTAAAATATAGACTTGAAATAATTTAACGGAAATCATTCCCAGGCGAGATAATACTTTGGTAGAGATGGAAACTAAGAATTCAGCAGAGACTGGAAAACTTAAAAGTAAAGAAGGAGAGAACAAAGTCGCAAAGTCAGAGTGTGAGAGGGATTAGGATTTAATGGTGGCGAAGGAGGAAAGACTTGTAAGACCGAGAAGTAATATGAATTTGAACTGACACAACAGCATAGAAAGAAGGAAAGAGCGGGAGAAGAATAAGTGACAGAATCTGACAAGATTGAGTCTGGGGAGCTGAGGTAAGCTGAGCTGAGAGGAGAGCAAAGAAATCAGGAGAGAGCTACTTGGGAGCGAGGAGAGAAGATTTGGAAGAGACGAGCGACAGAATGACATAACGAAAAACAGAAAGACTGGAAGGACAGTACAGCGGGGACATAAGTGGAGATAACTGGAATGAGTGGTGCAAGGCAAGTACTGTAATATAAAATAAGCTGCTATAAACAGCATTTCAATAACGAAGCATAATGGTACAATAAGATCAGGTATAGTTGTTATTGAAGTATTTATATTAAAGATTTGAATACTTGACCTTATAAAGAAAATAAGGGGAAGAAATAATAAATTATATTTAATTATTAATTATTAAGTAAGGAACCAAAGTAGCAGTTGAAAATCAAATTACGCTAATAGGTGCATATTTATATAGTTATTTATCTACTTAAATTAATTTATGATCCTGGAGTAAAACAACAAGTTTCAGTATAAATTTGGATACTCATTTTGGGATTACTGTAAGTGGCATTTTGCATCAAATTTCGCTAATTGTTAGATATTTATAGTATTATTTACTATTTAAACTAGTATTTTTTAGAAAAAATAGACTTGAGAATAAATTTGAATGTGAACTTAGGATATTACTTTAGATTATTATAAGTGGATTATATAAATGTATAGAATATTTGCAGGATTGGGAAAAGGGAGGGGATAAGTGTGGATTGAATGATTTGTATAATATTTAATCTTAAAAAGTAGTGACTAGATTTTATATAGGATATAAGTGTTATTGGAAGAGCTTATAAATAGATAAGGAGGAGTCTGTTTTTTTCTTGAGTTATATCTGTGTATTTGATTATTGAATGCTGAATATTATATTCATCCATTATTGATTATTACTTTTGAGTATACTGAAAATAAACAAGATTATTGAAGAACATCTGAATTTATTGAGAGGTGTTGATTGATCGATTGATATAGAGCTCTGATAGGAAATAAGAAAGAGTGATAGAGAAAGAGAAATAGTGATTAAAGAATATTGAGGATTTATAGGGAAATCTCTATGATAAAAGAACTCCTGAAGTGAATCAAATTGTCAACATCAATTTACAAACACCCGTTTGGGATAACCTTATGGATAATCGCATCAGGCACGGCATCGAGGACAAACAAGATGTCTATAATGACTAATCCAGCAAAATTATCACGGAGCCAATAGCAAAACCTGAGCAAAGCAAAACAGAGAAATATCAACTAACATTATTAGAAGAGATAAGGAATATAAAACTGGAAATTAGTCAGCAATCAAAGACCTTAGAGGTGAGATGAAACAAGATTTTAAAATGAACTAAAAGGTATAAAAATAGCATTAGGTGGACTACAAGAAGACTTAAAGAGTACACAAGACTGTGTCTTCACAATTAGAAATAAACGAAAGAAACAGAAGAGCAATGGCAAAATGTGTCAAGACAACAAGATCAGTTTCTGGACGAGAAAGCCTTGGCGGAGATGAAAGCGAGAGAAAATTTTTATAAAAGATAAGAGGTTTGGGCGGAGCGCAGAGAAGAAAACTATATGAGAATACTAATTCCACCGTTAGCGGAGTACCTAAATATTACAACGGAGAAGATGGAGTGGAAAATAAAATCGAAGCAGGATTGAGTCAAGAACAGCTAGAGAGAGAGGAGACTCCCACGAGAATAATGATTCAGCTGGTGCGCAAGAAGACAGAGGAAATAATTCAAAAGAGCTTAGAAATGAATTGAGAATCCATAAGGTAAAGGTACATATTTTCAAAGACGTGCCATCATGGATGAGGAAAGCAAGCAAATACAGATTTATAGAACGTTTCTAAAGTTGTAGATATTATATCGTTGGGGGAGCTGGAAGGTCTCAGCTTTTGTTTTCTAGAGAAACAGGTTAAGATAGAAACAGTCCAAGAAGCCAAAGTTTTTATGAGAAGATATGGAAAAGAGAAATTGAAGAAAGCTGTTATACCGAGAGTAAGGATAGGGAAGAATGACAATTAGAAAATAGGAGGGAATATACTCAAAGAGCAAGAAAGTGAAGAGGAAGACGAAGCTACAGGAAATGAATTGAAAAAGAAAGTACAGAATCTGAGGAAGATAAAAATTAATTTGAGATAAATCTTTAATCTCATACAATGTATTGAAAAGTCTCCTGGAACCTTAAAGGTATTGGAACATCCTGAAAAAGAAAAAGAAAATATTCCATTATATTGAAGAAAAAATCTGATATTACGTGTTTACAGGAAATTCGTGTACAAAAAAGAGAAAACTTATCTGATACGCAGAAAAAGCTAGGTAATGAATATGTAGCAGCTCCTGAATGCAAAAAAAAGAGGAGTAGTTTTATACGTAAAGGGTAAATTACATCCAAAAGAGATATTAAAGGATGAGAATGGTCGATTTATGGTGGAAGAATTAATTTAGCAAAATCAAAAAATATTAGTAATTGGTATCTATGGACCACATAAAAAACAAGAAAATTTCTATAAAGAATTGTATAAGAAAATTGTGGATTTAGAATATAGCAAAATAATTTGTTTGAGTGATTGGAACAGACTGACAATTAAATGGATAGGAAATCAAAAGAAAAAAATAAAGGAAAAACAGGGAAACTCCCTAGGTCATTTATGTTATGATGACAAATTTAGACTTCATAGATACATGGAAGTTTAAATATGGAGCAGCTAAAGAATATACACTCTATTCAGAGCCACATGCTGTCTCGATCCCGAATAGATATGTTTCTGATCTCTAATTCATTAGCTGGAACGGTTGATAAGCAGGAGATATTGTCCTCAAAGCTCTCGCATTGTACAATCCAGTTATGTTGGGTGTTTAAATATAGAATGGAGAATTCATTTAATTGGAGGTTGAAGGAGAAATTATTATTGGAAAAGAAATTTGTAAGGAAAATTAAAAATCATTTAAAGATGTATTTGAGGGAAACTTAGATAAAGGAGTTAATTTGACAACAGTATGGGATACAGCTAAGGCAGTGGCGAAGGGTTTCTTTATTCAACATAATGCGGAAATTAATAAGAAAAGAGAGAACAGTTTCAAAGATTGGATGAGGATTTAAAGAGGAAAGAGATGAATCCAGTGAAAACCCAACGAACGGGAAAATATTCCTAAGAGAAATTAAAATATTTCGAAAAACAATTGGAGATAGAGATAGAATCACAACTTAAAGTAGAAATTGACTTTTATTAAACAACACCATTTCGAATGGGTGAATAAAGCAGGAAGATGGTTGGGATGTAGATCTAAAAAGGAAAAGAAAGAGAAAACAATGATTACTAAGCTAAGAAGCGGTGAAATAATATATACAGATCTACAACAGATAAATAAAATCGCGACAAATTTTTGTGCAACACTATATAAAGGCCAAGATTCAGGGATGACTAATAGGAGCATATGTAGCAAATCAGGACTTAGCATTAATAACGGATGAGCAACGAGAAAAATTAAATAAACCAATTAAGTTTATCAGAGGTGTTAGAGAATTTGAGAATGTGAAAACTGGAAAGTCGCCAGGGGGCGGATGGATACACGTCTCACTTTATAAAACTTTCCAAAAGAACTTGCACCTATCTTACAAAGAATTATGAACAAGTCTTTAGAAGGAAATATCCCAGAGTACATGGAAGAAGGCTAATATACCCTTAATCCATAAAGAAGGAAAAGATCTGACAGATATAAAAAAATTACCATGAATTTCACTTTTAAAATTGTGGTTATAAAATTATTTATAAGAACATCTAGCAAGATCAAAAATCAGTGTTAAACAAGGTAATCTCAGAAGAGCAGGCAGGATTTCTCCCCAGGAAAGATATATAAAAGATAATATTAGGAATATAATTAACATTTTGGAATTTTGTGACAATCACCCTCTCATAAATTTTATTGCAAACACTTTACATCGAAAAAAGCTTCCAGATAGTAAATTGGAAATGCTTATTTAAAATATGCCATAAAATGTATTTAGGGAAAAATTTTATAAATTGGCTTAAGGCAATATATACAACACAACACGCCCAAATAATCATTAATGGTCACAAAGCCGGGGAAATTTGAAATTCAAGAGGGACTACAAGGGTATGCCCCCCCCCACTCTTATTTCTTTTAGTAATAGAGGTGTTAATTCTAAAGATCAAAGGAAACCATAAAATTAGAGGTATTAAGTTACAAGATAAAGAGTATAAGATAAAAAGCGTTTGCTGAACGATTTGGCAGAACTCTGGAGCATGAAGATGGGGACTTAAATGGTTTAAAAAATATTTTAAATAACTTTGGTACATTTTAGTTTAAAGATTAGCAAAAGAAAAAACTATGATATTGACAAAAAATATCACAATTTGAAAAGATAAGTGGGGCAAAAGTACAGGTTATACACTGACATCGAAAATTAAGATGGGAATTTGGATTATGAATAGAATATCTGATTTCTCAATAATTATCCATAAGTTTGGAATACAGTAGCAAAAGATTTAAAGAATTGGAGTATTTTAAAACTATCTTGGTTAGGGAAAATAGCAGCAGTTAAAATGACGCAGACTTCCAAAGATATTATATTTATTTCAAACTATCCTAGTTATTTAAAACGAAAAGGTTATCAGAGATTGGCAGAAAGAAATGAGAAATTTATGTGGAAGGAGAAAACCAAGAATGAAAATGAAAATTCTGGAAGATGCGAAGAAAGAGGGGGGTTGGCATTACCAAATTTGATTTTGTATTACCATGTATGTGCATTAAATTGGATTCAAAATTGGGTCAAATTGGAAAATACGAAATTATTGAAGATAGAAGGAGATGGATTAGGGCAAAGGTTGGCATTATTATTTATGGTACAACAAAGGGAGAAAAATAGTAAAGAGTTTAATGGTCATTATTTAGGAAAGCCCTCTTTAAAGTTTGGAAAAAGTATTTTATGATATTTTGTCCTAGTTTCAAGATGGGTTCAGCATGAAGCTTATTATAAGAAGGAAAATATTTTATTTGATAAATGGATAAGATATGGAGATATAGTGGTAATAAAACAAAAACAAATTAGTTTAAAATCCCAACAAGACTTGTATGATGCAGACAGAAAACGTCATTGGCTTTTGTACAGACAGATGAGGGAAAAATTAAAAAATGATATTAAACTTACTATTATCAGATAAAGAAGAGGAATTAAACGAGACCTTACGTTCAGAGAAGCCCAAAAAATCATCTGCTCTATCTACAAAATCTTGTTAAAATGGTATACAGAAGATGAAGTAATTAAATTACCAATGATGAAGTGGGCCCAGAATTTTTCTTATTTAGTTGGCTGGAGTATGGAAAGACTCTAAAACTATTAAACATAGAACACTGTCAAGGATATTAAAGAAAATGTGCATAAAATGTATTTGTGTTGGTATCTAACCCCCAGAAACTAGTGAAATGATCAGGAGTGTTCAACAAATGCTGCAAATGTGATGTGGAAATAGGCTCCTTTTATTTATATGCCTAGGAACCATGTAAGTAGTAAAGGACTGGAAAACAGATCCATAGACAAATTGAATCGATACTGGGGGTCAAAATTTAATATGTCTTGGAAGTATATTTGTTATCTATGTAGGAAGAGAACCTGGAAAAAAAAGTAGGAAAACAACTCGGTCCAGTATGACAACAGCTGCAAGCATACTGTGAGCTATAGATGGAAAGGTAAGACATGCTGTTGATAGAAGATTGGGATGTGAAAATGGTTGATATAATTCAAATGTATAAATTAACTTGTATTCTACGGGGGAGAGTAAGCAAAATTTGTGAAACAATGGAAAAAATGCTACGATATCTCAGAAATTCATGTTATAATAACAGCCGAAATGGTACAGATTTTGAATCACTAGCACTTAACAGTTACATTGGAAGACAGTATGATTGGGGAATTAGTAAGAGGGATATATTAGACTTCTACCAAAGTTGGAAGTAGGAGAAGAATATAATCAAGCTAGCAAGAAATTAGAATTTATGTAAGTTTAATACTGTTAATTTTATGTATTTGTTGTGTAATGGTATAATTTCTGGGTCACCCTTTTTGAGTTTTCTTTGTTGTTTATGTCATGTAATTTGTACTGTTTTGTTTATGAATTTTGTATGTGTATTTTTGTTTGAGAGTAAAATTAAAATTTAAAAAAAAATTAAAATACTATACAATATATATTTTATTGAATACATTATAATACATGTTCTCAGTTTTGTATACCGTTAAACATACTGATATGAACCACTCAGAAATTGCTGCAGGTGATAATTTACACCATTTACTGGCTAGAAAAGAAACACATGAAGTAGGTCCAAACACTTCTTTATATAATTAGGAAAAGCAGGTGGGAAGACGGGGAGCGAGATAGCCTTCAAGGAATACCTATGCAACTGACATAAAAAAAGTACTGGTCAAATTCAAAGTGGAGGAGATTCACTTCAACTTCTAGGAAACAAAGAATTTAATTTCAAAATTAAATTGAATTAATTTTTTTAATGAAACAAGCATTCTTCAAAAACTTGTATATGCAAATTACATAGTAAAGGGACATTATTATATTTAAAAAAAGAAAAAACAATATCCTAAAAGAAAAAAGGTTACAGGGGAAAAAATTGCAAAATGTAAAAATCAAATGTTTGGTAAGAGCAATCATTTGAAATTTTAAATATTGAATTAAGAATGATCAACAAATATAGATAATATAGATGACAATGTAATGGAAATACAGCAAAAAGGAAGTTTTGAAAGATCAGCAAGAGAAGAAAAAATGACTTCCTTTCCTAGCAGTAACCAGTTCTTCCAACAACAAAAAAAGAAGAAGAAGAAGACGAAATCAATTCTCCCTGGAAAATTAATAACATCAGTTTCTCCATAAAGTAAGACATAATTCTTTAGACCAGTGGTTCTCAACCTGTGGGCCCCCAGATGATTGTGGACTTAAGTTCCCAGTAACCCCAGCCTGGTCAATGCTCAGGGCTTCTGGGAGCTGAAGTCCAAAAACATCTGGGGACCCACAGGTTGAGAACCACTGCTTTAGACATTGATTTAAATAAGAGTAGATATACAGGTGAGTATACTGGAATTATCCCTCCAAGTTTGCTATTAATAAGTTGCCCGATTTAGATTTCCAAAGAAGCATTAGAGCTTTCCATTTCTTGTCTGAACTGTTTATAGATTTTTTGGATAATGAAACTGTAAATTTGTCTAGTTTTTCCATTTCAAACAACTTTAAAACCCAATCATCAATTAAAGGTATATGAGAGTCTTTCCAACTTTGTGCAAAGGTTATTCCGGTTATTCAAAGATTATTCCATCAAAGATGTTAAGTAAGTATATTTGTGGTAACACTGAGAAATTTAATTTAAGTGTTTTTGTAGCTGATTGTGTATTTGTTTCAAGAACTTTTTTGCTCTTTTACACCACCACCATAAATTATAAAAGGTACCTTTTTGGTCACATTTCCAGTATTTGTTATTATTGGTTTTTCCCCATTTTGGCTATTTATGCCACCTGAAAACATCTTACAATAATTTTCTCTTAAATTTGTGCTCTTCGTAATTTGTTGATGACCCAAGGTTTCTCTCATTGGCCAAGGTGTATTGGGTCCATGTGATAATGTCTTTAACTAGATCTTGTTCTAATTCGTATTTCAGCAGAAGTTTATAAAGCTTCCCAGCTAATTTTGTTGTTCCAGGTTTTAATAATTTGTTGACTTCTGATTCTTTTGTTTCAATTCCGCCATTTTTTTTTATCTATTTTAAACTCTTTGCAAGTTGTCTATGAAGAAGTCAATGACAAGTGTATCCATAGTCAATTAATTATTCTTTGGATTTTTAATAAATGTTCTCATCTATTATTTTGACAATATGTTTGTAATGAATCCATTTGTCAGCTTGGGGTTTTTCTAATCTATAAAAAGCTTCATGAGATGAAACCAAAAGTGGAACTTTGAGTAAAACCTGTTTTTATATTTCAGCCAGGTTTTTATGGGTACCTTTTTTATGAAATGGTTGTAGAATTCTTTATTTGTTTTGGTTGTCTCATACCACATGTATGCATGCCATAATTAAATGGATATAGCAGTGTGCATAGTATTTTAGGCTTATTCTGTAATACTGTGTATACTTACCCTGTTGAATGTCTTAGTTGACATGAGTAGCATTGCATTGTGTGTGCGTATGGTGTACTGTTTATAAATGTGCCCATTAGAGTGATTAAAAGGTAGAACTTTATAAAAAGATTAACAGAATGTTTCAGCTTCTGCCTTCCTCAATAGAAGTGAATTATATCTAGACCCATTTCAAAGTGGCTTCTAACTGAGCTGAATACCAAGTTGAGGTTGCCATGTTTACTTTAGTGGATGATCTCCACCTGAGCACTGACAGGGACTGTGTCCCCACTGGTGCTTTTGGACCTCTCAGTGGCATTCAATGTTATCAACCTTGGTGTTCTTCTGGAACACCTGAGGGGTCTGGGAATCAAGAGACACTGTGCTTCAGTGGTTCTGGTCCTGTCTCTAAAGTAGGTGCCAGATGGTGTACTTAGGGATAGGTGGTCCTCTGATAAGGAGCTGCTATATGGCATATCACAAGGTACCATTCTGTCCCCAGTGCTATTCAACATTTATATGAACTGCCAGGAGAGATCATCCAGCATAGAACGAAGTGCTATTGGTGTATTGATGACATCTAAATATATTTCTCCATGCTTTCAAAAACAATTTCATCTAAGGATAGTGTGTCTCCTCTGAATGAATTGCTGGAGGAGATAATGGGCTGGATGAGGAAAAACAAACAAGCTAAATCCAGACTAGATGAAGGTGCTTACTCTCAATGTCCTAGCCTGGGTTTGGGAGTGTGTCAGCCAGTCCTGGATGGGGTTACATTCCCCCTGAAAGACTGTGTTCACAACCTACGAGTGTTTCTGGATCTGTTTCTGGATGACAGTGCAGATAGGTGCGATGGCGAGGAGTGCTTACTGTCAGCTTCAGCTGGTGCACCAGCTGTGCCACTTCTAGAGCTGGAGGACCTAAAGATGGTAGTGCATGCACTAGTAACCTCAAGGTTAGACTTCTGTAATGAGCTATACGTTGTATTAACTCTGTACCAAATTTGGAAACTTCGATTGGTTCAAAAGATGGCAGCCAGATTTGTTACTGGTAGATCTGGGAGTGAGCATATCACACCAATATTAAAGTCACTCCACTGGTTGCAAATTAGTTTCTGGGCAAAGTATTGTTATTACCTTTAAAGCCCTACATGGTCACCTATGAGATTACCTCTTCCCATATAATCTGTCCCACATGCTCAGGTCTACTGGAAGACATTTACTTCAAATGTTCAAGACTAGACTGGCAGTGGTCATCCAAAGATTTTTTCTGCAGAAGAGATTTGACAGCTGAATGTGCTGTATAAACTTAAAACAGCATTAAAGACCAGTCTCTTCTGGCAGATCTATCTAGAACATTTTATACTGTGAAATTTAACCGTGAATTTTAACTATATAATGACTGTTTTAATAGGTATTTGTTTTTAACTGATGGTCTGTTTCCAATTAATGTTATGTGTTGTGTGTTAATCTGTTATTGTTCCCTGCCTTGATCCTCAGGGAGAAGCAGGTGTGTTAGAGTATAAAGGGAGTGGTATCCTGGGTGGCAGAATAGGAACAGTGGTAGGTTGCTAGGCAACTAGCAGTGTCCACTCCAGAAGAAGGCCCAGAGGTGTGACGGCCTGAATGAGAATGTATTTTTAGCAGGCACAGTGGTGTGGTTAGAATAGAGAGAGAGTTTTCCAGAGAAGTCAAACTGTCAGGTTCAAGGCAAAGGATGAATCTTTCAACCAGAGGAGTTCTCGTTCGGTTGAGGATAGTTGAATGGGAGGGATGTTTTCTCAGAGAAAGCTTAGAGAAGGGATAGGAGAGAAACCCCAATGTTAAATCTGGTCAGCGAGAGTGGCCTAAATTTGGGAAGCTAACCTTTGGCAAAGAGGGAAGCTGAAGGACTGTGTGTGTGTGTGTGTGTGTGTGTATTGGGGAGGAGAGACCTTTGCCTTTAAGATGTTATAAAGAGACAAGAAACTGTTTGAAACTATTCTAAAGATCTATTTGTACACATTTATAAAATCAATACTTTATTCTGTTTGTTGTTTTAATAAAGATTATATTATATTTTCTTATAAAGCTGGTCTGAACTGAATGATTTTCAGTGGTTATAACCATCCGGAACCATGCTACTATAAATCGTTAAAGGAGTTTTAAGGAATAACTGAAAGCCTTTGCCCTGGCTACACAAAGGTGGTGTTTTGGGGAAAGCCAGTGCTGTGCATGGAGTGGCAAGGTGCCTTGACAGACTGGGGTTGTTAGAGCTGCCATTCCAGTCTGAGCAAAGAAGAAGAAGGCCAGGTCTTGTAGGTTGTCTCCACAGCAGGTAAGAAATAAATTTGTTGTTGTTTGTTTATTATATCCAAGGTGACAGTTTGGAACACTTTATTGTCAACATCCTTAAGTGGACAATAGCTTTAAGTATTATGCTGTAGGTTTCAACCATGTGGTGTTCAAATCTTTATCAATATAGCAATAGCATTTATTTCTATACCGCCTATCAATTAAGTGTTATTTAAGCGGTTTACAATGTATTTTTAGCTAATTGCCCCCAACAAGCTGGGTATGGCGCCAGAAATTTTCCCTTTTATCCAAAGTACTTGAAAGAGATGGCACCTCAGTTCCAAGCAAAGACAAATCAGAAAGGCTGTCAAGTTGTGAGTTGCAGTGTTTGGCCACTGATTTCTCAAGCTTCCTGGTTGAACTCATATATACACAAATTTGTGGTGGTTCTTCACATATGATGAAGGTGGGCCCTATGCATCTGCATTCAAACATTCTTGAATACAGATTGAGCCTCCCTTATCCAAAATGCTTGGGATCAGAAGTGTTCCATATTTCAGTATTTTATTTTTATTTTATTTTTTTGGGGTATAAAGTACCTTTTTGGAATAGCTTCTCATTTCGTTTGTTCACTGTTTGTGTTGTGTATGAGATGCGAGGCTGGAGAAAGACTGAGCCTTTGTGAAATGGCAGGAGTCAAAGTATAGTGTAAGTCTGAAATGTACATAAGTTTCATGCAGCATTGTTAATAGTTGGTTTTCTCCAAGCATGGTGCTTATTTTCTCTTCAGTCAAAGGCAGATGGAAGAGAGAGTAGTGTGATGTTAATAGACAGGATACAAAATACAATGTAGTTATTCTGTGGTTAACATTATTTATCCAGGTTCTTCAAAATCCTGGTTTATGTATATGTACTATGTTATTGTTATCATTAAAATGTGCACATATCTGCATATCGAAGTAGTAGTACTAATTTTAACTGTTCAGTCACACTACCTGTTAGTGTTAGTGCAGTTCATATTGAGTTTGGATGAAGTAATCTTCAAAAGCAGCTATGTTATAATAGGAGCAGCTCAGACTACAGTAGATGTGTCCATAGTTTCTCAAGGAATTCTTTTATCTGCATACACTCTGATTCCAGAATAGCTACAGGATTGTGTCTTAAGCATAGAAAAGAAACTAGTGCCTTGTTTGGTGTTCTTTTTTGTAATGTGAGAGCATCAGTTGGTTGGTTTCCATTCTAAGGGAATTTATAACGTAGGATAGCGATAAGCAGAGATTCCAAAATAAATAACACAGTTTAAATAATGCTTATCCTCATTTTAATGCATCTACAACACCATGAAACTTTCCCTGAAAGTAAATTAAAAGTAGCTTTTCCTCTATGCTTGCTTGTAATTGCTGCAGATTTCCTGCCAATGCTGATTTATGTGTAATGCTGGCACACAAATCACTACCATGTTTTCTTTAGAGGAAAATGGCTTTAATATAAGATAGTGGTGGATTTTTAAAGAAGGTAATTTAAAATGTTTACACACCATGACTGAAGACGTAATGCCTTTATAATTGCTTGAGGCATGGAGTTGTTTCTTTGTGATCACTCTGTATTAGTTGAATGGTAACAGCATGTTATGTGGGACAGATCATTTATTAGGCTAAACCTTTCTGGATGTAATCTTATTTGTAATGAATACAGCAAATGGCAATGAGTGAAAATTACATTGCTATTTATGTGACAAGCTATCAGCTAAGTGTTATACCTGCAGTTCTTGAAAGTAGGTTTAAATGTGTAGATGTGAAAGACAGAGGGGAGCTGGGAGAAATTTTTAAAAAATGTAATCATAATGAAAGTCACATTAAAGGGTATGTTCATTAACTGGAGCAACTCAACAAGTATGTTGCTTTTCAGTAAACAAAACGTGGATGAAAAATATGTCCTGAAGGTGTTGGATGTACTTTTTAAATTTTTAAGCACATCTGGTCCTATCAAATATTGGGATGGAGGTTGCTAATAGTCCTTTCTGTGCTGTGGTTTTTTGGGGTTTTGGGGGGTTTTTTTTGAAGGACTACTGGGTTATATATTAAGATAACAAAAGGTGTTAGTACTGTTGTCCTATATAGCCTCACTGGAGTTGGGTCTGAAATGTTAGCAATTATATAGATGGATGATTCAAATATCTGATAGTTGTCTAAACTGGTGGTTTTCAAATTTTAGTCTTCCAGGTATTTTGGACTTCAGCTCCCAGAAGCTTTAGTTAGCTTGGCCATTGGTCAAAGATTGTGGGAGCTGAAGCTGAAAACATTTATGGATCCAAAGACTGAGAACCACTGATCTAAGCCACTTATTTGTCAAGGGATACTGTTTTCTGATGTGTGCAGTGATAAGTGGGATACATTTACACAATGCAGCACTACCAAGTATAATTAAATGTTACCTCCTTGATTGATTGATTGATTGATTGATTGATTGCAGCAGAGGATGATTTTACTGGCATTAAGAAACTAGTGTGACTCTGTGAACTAGTGTCTACTCTGTGGACATGATGTCCCATTATTAGCATAACTAAAACTTATGAAACTTCATACCAAGTCAAATTTTGGGTCCATTTCATTCATTCCTCTATGTAGTTTGGGTTTAGTCTCTGTTCAGATACTCCCCATGGTGGTATACTGGAGATTGAACATAGGGAATTCTACATACAAGATGTTTGCACTGCTACTGTGTTATACCTTTGAGTTTTGCCACACACTAGTGAATGAGCAGATGCCAGTTTTGGTGAGCTTGTCGCTTTCTGGCACAGAATTTAGATAGCACATTGTTCAAAGTAATAAACAACACCTAAAGTTTCTTAGAGTACAATCCACCAAAAATTCAGCACTTCTAAATCTTATTAATTCCATTGGGAGATATTTGCACAGGTGCTAGACTCTTTTATTGAAATCAGTGGGACATAAAAGTACTTTTGAACAAAGCATGGCTCTTGCTGTACAAGTCAGATGGAAGTTGCTTTCTGTTCCAAAAGAAATAAGGTAAAAACAGCCAATAGCACAGTAGAGAACTGGTGTGTTCTTTGAAGTCTACTCAGTGCATTTCAAACTTGTACAGATTTTTTTTATATATAAATGGTACTCAACACAAAATATATGCATTAAGATGGAATTATTGCTCCAAGTATCCTATATAACACATATAATGTTAATAAAACAGACTTATGTTTATTCTTCAATCGTGCAATATAGTTATTATTTTAAAAGATCTGTCTAAATAATAAGATACGTTTACTGCCTTCATAGGACCATTGCATATTACTTTGCAATATGAGTGAAATTTATTTTTCAAACCACACTCTTTAAAACAGTAGTTCTGTAATTTAAAAGTGCTGATTCTATTGTAGTAAAGAACCCATTCTCAAAATAATGTCATCACCGTCCAGCTGTAATCTTTCTTATGAACAGTACCACCAGGTTATTTAGCAATAAAATAAAGTAAAATACCTCATGTAAGAAACAGGTTTTCTGTTTCTCCCCATTTATCTGTGCATATGGTTTATATTCTTATTTATTAGCTCAATTATTCAAAATCTCCTTCAGGGTAATTGTGGAAAAATCTTTAGCTTATTTAAAGCAAAGCATTAAAATTTGAAAATATGGAGGGAGGATTTCTTTCATCCTTGGAAAACATTGGTTGTGCAACCTGTAAAGTAATTATGTTTGTGATTCTACTTCAAAAAAATCCTTCAATAATACTGCACTATCTTACAATTTTCACTGATACAGTAGGTCCCCCAGTACTGTGTAACCAGTATGCGCTGTTTCACTTACCTGGGATCGGTTTCAGGGCCGCTGCTGGCCTGGGTTGTTGCTCTGTGCAGCTAGGCTGAGAGAGCCACAGTAAGAAGCACAGCTGGGCTTCCTAAGCCCGTCTCAGCCAAGGAAGGAGATGGACACTCTTTCCTTGGCTGAGAGAGGCATGGGAAGCCTGACTCTGTGAAACCACATGCCTCTCGTGGCCAAGGGAGAAAATGGATGCTGCTTCCTTGGCCAAGAGAGGCACACAGCTCCAAGCAGCCAGGCCTCCCCCTGGATTTGGTTCTCAGGGAAGAAGCTGCTTACCAAGCCTTGCCAGGAAGGAAAGCAGAGGAAAAGGAGCAGCGCAGGGGGCTGCTTTCCTCCCTCACTGTCTTGCCCAACCTGGGTGTCCAAATGTAGCCTTTGGTATCAACATGTGTTTTTTGCCATTCAGGTTATGTCTGGGAACATATTCATGGATATGGGAGATATCGTACTATCCTCTGTTCTTATTTTTAGCTTTCGTTGTTTCAAATATATGAAGTTTGGAACTTTGCTAGTCCATTGCATAGAGCACATTTTTAATGGGATGATCCTGGATTTATATTTCATAATCTAAAGGACTCTTTAAAATCTCAACCCGTCCTCCCCCAGTTGTCTCTGAAAATTCAAAGCTGTCCAGCAACAGTGATCAGACATTGTGTGCATGTGCAGGGAGCCAGTGAACCCAGGTCAATGGAACATGCACCTGACATATATCTCTTCATCACTATTCACACAGATCATGCCACTCTGGCCAGTGTATCTGAAACATTCCACCATTGTACCAGTGAAAGCAACATTGTTTTGGGCATTTTGCTGATGTTCTTCTATCCAGAAAAAAAGATTTGTGTGACATATATTGAATTAGCTTTCCAGAATCGGATGACAGAAAATTGATATGTCTCCCATAAATGGAAAAAATTAGATTTGAAAAATAGAGTGACCTCACATACGTTTGTCCTGGGATATGACAACTACAGTAGCAAATGAGATTATCGTGATCATAATGAATTTGTTTATTTATTTATTATCTATTTCTGCTTATGGATCAAGGTGAGGAAAAACAACAAATTAAGCACATTATACAAATTAAAAGAATATATAAACCAACGCATATGAAAACAATCAATACATACCTTTAAAATTAGTTTATTTTAAGAAAATATGAGTAAGCCAGCCACAAAAGATTAGTCTTTATTGCTGCTTTAAACTCGGAAACTATATCCAGCTGGTGGATCTCCTCTTGCAGGTCATTCCACAGTCTAGAGGTGATTGAAGAAAATGTCCTGTGAGTACTGTTTTGGCTGACTGGAATATTCTCCTGAGTATGGGATGGATTGTATGGGAGAAGACAGTTCTATAGTTGACCTGGATCCAAACCATGGAGAGGAATCAGCTCCCACCACCTCAAGAAAAGGTCTGCTGCTTTCTTGCAGCTTTGTGTCTCTCCTAATGGACTGCTGCCTGTACCAGACACCTGCATGCCCTGCAGAACCAGGCCTCAGTTACTTAGCCAGCTACTGGCTAATAAGCCAGAGGGCCACTCATCCCCCTTTTCAAGGAGATAAAATCGGTGGGCGTGCTGCCAAAAGGTGGAACACCAAAGGGGAGTCATCCCTTTTGAGGGAGCTGCTTCAGGAGGGGAGCAAGGCCAAGAGTGAGTCCCTTTGCTTGGTAGAGGGAGAGTGCATTTCTTTTGATAACTTTATAAATAAGCTGCTTGCTGGCAAAAGAAAATATGTTACACAGAGAGCATAGGAGGAGAAGCAGCTAGGGAGCAACCATTACAACAGTGATGGGCAGAAGAAGAAAAGCTATGGGGAGGTGGTCCTATTATCATGGTAGAGGGGAGAGCCACGGGGTTTTGAGTTATCTCAAAACTGTTCCACATTTCAAATAGTCTGGATAGCATTGGCAACAGGCCCCCTGGGCTCAAAATGCTGCTGCTCAATGCCAGGTTGGTGAATGGAAAGACATTCTGGATCCAGGACTTGATTCTGTATGAGCATGCTGATCTGGCTTGTGTTATTGAGACCTTGCTGGATGAAGTGGAGTTAACCTCTCCTGGTTTTGTGTAGCTGGATTCTCTGTAAAGGAGCAGGCAAGGCTGAGGAGACAGAGCAGCAGTGGTTTATTGGAATTCCCTCACCAAATACCCTGTCCCACAGTCTGAGTTTTGAGTGTGTGTTTTTGAAGAGGGGTGGCTGGGACAAAATAGGGATTCTGTTGGTATACTGCTCATCCACTGCTCAGCAGTCTCCCTTCCTGAGCTGGCTGAGTTGGTCTCAGTGGTAGTGTTGAAGTCTCCTTGTCTTGTTGTGTTGGGAGACTTTAACATCAGTGCAGAAACCGCTCTGTCAGGAGTAGCTCAGGAGTTCATATCAACCATGACAGCCATGGGTCTGTCCCAAGTAATATCTGGTGTCACGCATGCTGCAGGACACATGCTGGACTTGGCTTTCTGTTCTGGGCAGGAGGACAGTGATCTGGATGTGAAGGAACTTTCTATAGTTCTGTTGTCATGGACTGATCATTATCTGTTGAAGTTTAGACTCGTTGTGACTTAAAGCCTCTACGGGATGAGAGCCAGTTAAGATGGTCTGCCTCACGAGACTTATGGATCCAGATGAATTTCTGATAGTTCTTTGGGAGTTTCATGTTCCCTTGTTACCTGGTTCATCTCTGGAATAGGTAAATAGTCAGGGCAGTGGGGACAATTGCCCCTAAGCATCCCCTCCCATCAAGTGGAACCAGGTGAGCTGTCTGGTTTAAAAGGGAGCTGGTGATGGTGAAACAAGTGAAACAGAGACTATAGTAATAGTGGTGGAAGTCTCAGAGTGAGTCTGACTAGACATGGGCTAGAGCTCATTGGAAGGCCTGTGCCATGGCAGTGGTGGCAGTGAAGAAAATACACTTCTCTGCTGTCATTGTATCTGCACTCTATCAGTGGAACTGGTTTGAGTGGTCTCAGAGGCCTTT
The DNA here is from genome assembly GCA_948472985.1 of Iguana delicatissima. Taxonomy (NCBI): domain Eukaryota; kingdom Metazoa; phylum Chordata; class Lepidosauria; order Squamata; family Iguanidae; genus Iguana; species Iguana delicatissima. The sequence continues at coordinate 302,971 of CAOKZL010002632.1, read as the reverse complement.
TACATTGTGGCCCACAAGAAGAATGCAAAGACCCTTTGTCCCATCATGATGAATTTGCAAAAAAAAATTTGCAGACAAAATCACTTGCATCTGCTCTGACTTGAATGCTGTAGTTAAGACAGGTCCAGTGGATGTAATCTTGGCACCTGCTTGTCCTGTATTGTTGGATATGCCTCAGGAGATGGACAGGATCCTTGGAGAAGTGAGAGCCACCACATGTATACTGGATCCTTGGCTTCTGAAAGGAGCTAGAGTGACTGGACGAGTGGGATAAGGGGAGTGGTGAATGCCTCACTGCAACAGTGACAGTTTTCTTCCTGCCTCAAAGATGCTGTGGTTAGGCCATTACTAAAAAAAGTTCTCCCTGCCTGCCATCTTCCTGGATAATTACTGGACAGTCTCTAACATTCCTTTTTTGGGGGGTAGGGTTCTACTGCATGTGGTGGCCTCCCACTTCCAAGGGTTTCTAGATGAGATGGATTATCTAGGTCCATTTCAATTTGGCTTCAGGTTTTGTTATCAGCTAGAGACAGCTTTGGTTGCCTTGTTGGATGACCTACACAGGGAATTAGAAAGAGGAAGCATGTCCCTGTTGTCCCTCCTAACAGCTTTCTATATCATTTACCATGGTATCCTTCTGGGCCAACTCTCTGGGATGGGATTGTTAGACAGTGGTTCCAGTCTTTCTTGGAGGTGCAAACTCAGAAGATGGTTCTGGGAGACTGTTTGATGCCCTAGCCATGGCGTCTGGGGTCCCTTGGGGTTCTGTTTTATCCTCCATGGTGTTTAACATCTCTCCACAAGACCAATGGGAGGGGTCCTCCAGAGTTAATGGAGTTTGGTGTCACCAGTATGCTGATGGCACCCAACCCTACCTCTCCTTCCCATCTGATTCTAAGGAAGCTGTCTTGATACTGAACCAATGTTTGTAGTCAGTAATGGGCAGGATGAAGGCAAACAAATTGAAACTTAATCCAGACAAAATCAGGATGTTCCTGGTCAGTTGAAAGGTAGACTGGGGAACAGAGATTCCTCTGGTGCTACATGGAGTTTACACTTACCTTGAAATCTCAGGCTTGCATACTGTGTGTTCTCCTGGGTTCAGTTCTGAGCCTGGATGCTCAGATTTCAGCAGTGTTCAGGATTTCATTTGCTTAGTTAAACTAGTGTGCCAGCTGCACCCATTCCTTAACACATGCCTTGATTACATCCTGTTTGGACTACTGTAATGAGCCCTACACAGGGCTGCCTTTGGACACTGTTTGGAAACTTCAGCAAGTTCAAAATGCTGCAGCCAGAATGCTGATCAGAGCCATTTACAGGGCACATATAACTCCTCTGTTAAAACAATTCACTGGCTAATAGTTTGTTTCCAGTCACAATTCAAAGTGCTGGTCATGACTTATAAAGTCCTACACAGCTTAGGTCCAGTCTGTTGGAAAGACCATATCTCCCACTATGAACCTGCCAGAGTTTCAAGATCTGCAAGGGAAGGCTTTCTCTTGGTCCGACTACCATCCCAGGCTTGCTTGGTGAGGACATGGAAGAGAGCCTTCTTAGTGGCTGCTCCCGCTCTCTGGAACTCATTTCCCTGGGATGCTAGGCTGGTCCCCTCTCTCCTTTCCTTTCAGTGGCAGGCAAAGACCGTTTTGTCTAAGTGGGCCTTTAATGTGTAAGCAGGGAACCTTCTCTTTGGGATGCTCTATTTCTCTTTTTAAACTTTTATATGTCTTTTAAATTATTTTATATTGTTTTATGTGGAGATTTTATTTGTATTCATGTTTAATTGTTTAGTTTTTTTTAAATCGACTCTTTCTGGAAGCTGTCTTGGCTCTCACTCTGGGAGAAAGGTGGCATACAAATGAAATAAAGTAACAACCCAAACTTTGTACTTTGCCTGGAAACTAATTCACATCTATTAGAGTGATTTTAATATTGGTGTGACATGTGTACTCCTAGATGTACTGCTAAGCAATCTGACAGCCCTGTTTTGGACTAACTGATTTTCTGAAGTTGGTACAAAGGTTGCCCAATGTACAGCCATTGCAGAAGTCTTGCCTTGAGCTTATCAGTGCTTGCACCACCATCTTTAGATCTTCCAGCTCTAGGAACGGATGCAGCTTGCATAACAACCAAAACTGATAATAGGTACTCCTGGTCATCATATCCATCTGAGTCATTGTTTGGAGCAAGAGATGCAGAAGACCTGTTCCCCCAAAAAAACTGCGCACACAGTCTTTCAGGGGGAGTGTAACCCTGTGCAGGACTGGGTGATACACCTCCAAACCTAAGTTAGGAGCTTTGACAGGAAGCACTTCCATCCTTTCTGGATTCATCTTCAGTTTTTTTTCCTGCTCCGAACCATTACCTCCTCCATGCATTCATTCAAAGGAGACAAAGTATCCTTAGCTGGTGCTATTAGTGAAGTCATGGAGAAGTATCTTTGTGTGTCATCAGCATACTCAATAAAATATTAGATTTAATTTTGAAGGTGATGTTTACTCATAGTGTAACTTACTATTTTGTTTGAAAGTGTGTAGGCTTGTTAAGTTTTCTCTTAAGGGCCAACTGGTTTAATTTCTGTTATCACCTTACAGCCTACTGAATGAAATGGGTGAAAGGTATTATTTTTAACCCCACATTAAATTGTCAAAAGCATGTGATCTATGGTTAAGTGTTTGATGATGATGGCAGAGATCTTTTTATTTAAAGCCACCCCCCACCTGTCATGAGAACCAATTCCAAGGCTTTTGGAAGTGCTGCTGACAAAGTGCAAATGCTCACCAGCTGGCTGCTTTAAATTCATTCTATCAATTTTTATTTACATTAGAAAATTATGACACCTCTTTTTTTCCCTTCAGTGTATATGCCTGATCAGATCTTGTTTAAAATGAAAGGCTTTGTACAATGTCATTGTTTAGAGGTCATGTTGTACAGAATCTGATAGACAGTTTCATGCATAGACATGTTTGCATTTTCATTTCATTTTCCACATTGTGCTGAAGCTGCTACAACGTTGTGATCATTTTGAGATTACACCTGAACAATACTTCCATTTCATACTCTGTTCTGTGATAATACGTAAATAACCCTTCATGTAAGGATTTAGATTTGTAAAATCATTTATGACAGAATACATTAGGAGTAATATGATGTTAGGAGATTTTCTGTGGCACAGCCAAAGCTTGTGAATGCTTGGTTTATGCCCTTTTTTTTTTTCATTGGATTACTTTGTGAAACTAGCTCCCCATATTGTTACCTGACTTCCTATTTGCTTCACAGATATAAAAGTAGATGTTGGATTACAGGATTAGATAACTAAGATGTCTTTATCACCTATTAAAAAGACTACACTCAGTTAAATTTGTCCTGACATCAACTTAGTATCAATATCTTTCTGATACATGTGTTGTATGGGAAAGTTTAATCCATTATTATGGTATGCCCAGTACCTGACAGATGCCTGGCAAATACCTGAAGATGTCATGTCAGGCTAAAGAAAAATAATCACCTGCATATTCAAATAATTGTACAAATAAATACATTATTGGTACCCCATATTTCCTGTAGAACATTGCTAAGATCCTGTTTGCAGGACCCTGTTTGGATGTCAGAAATAATCTGTGTGTGTGGTCATGTTTCAAGAAGTCATGTCTCTTCGTGTGATTGCTTATATTTTGGACGTTGTGTACAGTAGCTGCCCCACAGAGAGAAATGTCATGAAGTTGTCTTCAGTGCTGCTGAAAACCTGCATTGCAAGATGTAGCCTCCCTTCTGCTTTGCTTGCAAGTCAGATGGAGGAATGGCAAAGCTTTATCTTCTTGTGGGACTCAAACTCCCAGTCCACTCGTTGTAATGGGATTTGTGAATATAGTTGACGCTCTGTATATTCACAGATCCTATATCCATGAATTCAACCATCCACAACTTGAAAATATTCCCCCCCCAAAAAAAAATCCAAAAAGCGAACTTTGATTTTGCCATTTTATACAGGAGATGCCATTTTACTACATTATTGTACATAATGGGACTTGAGCATCCACAAATTTTGGTATCCACGGGGAGCCGGGGAGCCAAACCCTAGTGAATATGGAGGGCTCACTGTATATGAAGTCTGCCTTCATTACTTAATTTTCATTCATTCATTCATTCATTCTTTCATTCATTCATTCATTCATTCAGTTTATAGTCCGCCTTTCACCTGCCTTGGGACTTAAGCAAAAGGTGTGTAGATAGAGTTGTTGCATTGGAGGATTATTTTTAATGAGTCAGTTTTTCAACTTCTTTTAAAAAATATGCTTTAGCAAGATTTTCCTGTTTCTCACTTTTTCCTTTGAAACAAAAACAGTGCCTGTGGTGAGGTAGTTTTCTTAATGTGATGAGACTGTAGCAGACTCTTAAAGCAGGAGATCATAAAATAGGCAGCCTCATCCATCCATGTGTACATGCCATAACAGGCAATGGTCTGCCTGCTCCCTGCTCTTCCTGTCTTCAACCAGATTATCAATGCTGTTGCCAGGAAGCCTGAAGAAGCCGAACTGGTGCTGTGCATGTTGTGCCACTATTTAATGAATCAGCAACGGTACCTATAGCATTGATTTTAGCATGTTGTTCTTCATCCCATCAGATATGTGTACATGGAAACATCAAGCTAGATCAGGGTAACTGGCTTTAAGGTCTATGTGAGATATAGAAAGACACTGAGTTCTTATGTTCAGGTTTACAATGTTATTTTGACATGAAAGCTGGCTACAAATACTTCATGGAAATTTAGCATTATCTGCCTTTTCCAGTCATGTATGATAACTATGCATGTATTTTATTGCGGAGAGAAAGCTCTAGGAATGATCCATCCTTAATTACCTTCTTCTTTTCACGGCTGTCAGAGTTTAGGTTTATATGTATAAGTATAAATATATTAATTGACTACTGTCTGATCTATTTTCTCACCTTCCTCCACTAATTTCAGCAGTAATCTTTATGATGTAAAATTCATATTAAATGTAGGGCTCAGGAGTATGAATGTGTGTGTGCATTTTTCTTTTAAGGCCGCCCCATCAGTGGAAAAAAGCAGCTGTTCTCCACTCAGTACTCTGAGCATCTGAAACCGTTTAGAGCAAAAACAGTCAAAGTTTCCGTCATATTGTAAACATTCCTTTAGTTCTGTTGAATATGCTGACATAACCCTCACTCTGTGGTGCACGATGTAAAGTATGAACGGAGGATACAAACTATATAGAGCCCTTGTTTTATAGTTTCCATTTAAAAGAAAAAGTATCCCTTTAACCATTTCCAACCTGATCCTTCCCCTGCCCCCCAATTTCCCCCGAGGTCTATTAATGCTAACAAGAAAAGTGTAACTCAAAAAGATTACTTTTGGATTTGTATCTCTCTATTCTGTCTTGTTCATAACGCACACTTTGCTGTATCCTCAGTAGGATAGTTACACTGGATACAAGATTCATCATTATCATAGATGCCATGGTGGTTACAAGGTACTATCTTTTGTGCTGTATTTTCTGATGAAAATGGATAAAAACTAGATTTTAAAATGGTTTTAAATTGTTGTTAAGTGCCCAAGATAAATTATAAAACACAATTTAGAACATCAGTGGTATTACAGGTGAAGGGTACCATAAGAGGAAAGACATGGATCTCTGCAAGTGCAGCAATATGTTGCTGACTACAAAGTTCAGTCAGTGAATTAAGGGTGGAAAATACTTAATTAGAAACTTCTGAGTTCCTCCGAGCATATACAGAGAATGTCTGTATGCTTTCTCTCTCCTTTATCCTTATCAGGAAATATGACCTGCTAAGATTAGTAGTAGAGTACATGTTTTGCTCATTTAACTCAGACATTTTACTTCTGAGTAGATATTTTTTTAAAAGACACATTTCTCCCAGAGTCTTAATTTAATTTGTAACGTCTTGTGGCACCAAGCTTGGCCCTTGCCAAAACTGCACGTGTGATGTCCTGAAGAATGGTATGTATGAAAACCTGAATGGTGGGAGGGCTGAGAATGAGAAAGAGAGAGATGACAAGATAGATGACATTCCAGTTAATTACCCAAGCGCCCAGCACTGTGAGCGGTATTAAACAGGATAAAGGATTATAAAAGGGTTCAGTGGGGTTTACTTCTTCTTTTTTTTAACTTTATTTTTATAAGCCAAAATCCAAAAAATTAATTGATGACACCAGTTGTAGTATTACATAAGAATCTAAACAGGAAATAACAATGAAACAAACAGGTATTAGCGCATTATCTCAATTCATAGCATCTTCTATCTTATATGCTATATTCTGTGTTTTATAATTTCTTTCCTTGCTGTTCATCTTGATATTATTAATTCATTTCCCTAAATATAAATCAAATATTATATACAATATAGTTAAATTTAAGTTCATTCTAACCCTCAGTGGAAAAACAATAGCAATTGTCTGTTTATCCTACACTTTCCTGTAGTGTAAAACCTTTACTCAATTTGTTCTACGCTCAACACTCCTATTCCTCTTTTTTAACCCTACTCCTTTGGAAGTACGAAAACTTCAATGTAACTACATATATTAGAATATGAAAACCCAAGGAGCAAATTATAATACTTTTAAACAGAATTTGATAGAATTTAATCAACAGTTAATTTACTCCATTTGTGTCTGGGGAATTCTGTAACTGATCACCACTGATTTGTTATTTTATCTAGCTTCCTTTTTATTTTACAGGTTAAAAGATCTTTTTCTCTCATCTCAATGTGTTTTATCAACCATTGCTCAATCATTGGTATATTGTAATCCTTCCATAATCTGACTTGGAGTAGTCTTGCTGCAGTGTGGGGTTTACTTCTGAGTAGACATAGGGGAGCAGGTTTAGCTACATTTTTGTTTCCAAATTAGTAGCTCCATTCTCATCAAACTCTTAAAGATGTTTGCCCACGGAATAGTGGAAGCGGACAAGCAGAATAGGAGAGAAGCGGAGAAGCCACAATAGGAAAAAATAGGGGAGTGAGGAGGAGGAATTTTTTTTCTCCTCATTTTCCACATGTAGAGAGCCAAAATGGTACAGTGGTTTGAGTTTTGGATTAAAACCAGAGTTTGGGTTCCTGCTCAGCCATGGAAAACCACTGGGTAACTTGGGGCACATCATACACTCTCAGACCCAGAAAGCCCTGTGATAGGTTTGCATTAGGGTTGCACTAAGTTGGAAATTACTTGAAGGCACACAGCAATAATAACAACCAGCAAATGTGTGTGCAACAATAAAAAAAACTCTAAAAGATTTCAAAATAATTCATTGTGATTTACCAACAGTGGTGGTGGTGGAGGTGATACATATTATGCAATAACATTGTTGTAGGCTGGGTACTGTATTTTGTGTATATATTTTGTCAATGCCAGCATCAGCTGTGAGGAATAGAACCATTTTAACAGGAGGGTGATTAGGCTGGTTAAGAAATAATACATTTCTAATAAGATATATGTGGCTGGATAACAGTACGTGTAAAAGTGATCTAGGAGTCTTGGTAGATCACAAGCTGAACATGAGTCAGCAGTGTGATGCCACAGTCAAGAAAGCCAACACATTTCTTGGTTGCATCAGTAGGAGTATGGTGTCTAGATCAAGGGAGGTAATGGTACCACTCTATTCTGCATTGGTTAGACCTCATTTGGAATACTGTGTCCAGTTCTGGGCACCTCAATTCAAGAAGGATATCGACAAGCTGGAACGTGTCCAGAGGGGAGTGACCAAAATGGTGAAGGGTCTGGAAGCCATGCCCCATGAGGAACGGCTAAGGGAGCTGTGTATGTTTAGTCTGCAGAAGAGAAGGTTAAGAGGGGACATGATAGCCATGTTTAAATATTTGAAGGGATGTCATGTTGAGGAGGGAGTGGGCTTGTTTTCCACTGCTCCGGAGACTAGGACAAGGAGCAATAGATTCAAGCTGCAGGAAAGGAGATGCAACCTGAACTGCAGGAAGAACTTCCTGATGGTCAGGTCAGAGTTGTCTGGCAGTGGAATATGCTGCCTCGGAGTGTAGTGGAGTCTCCTTATCTGGAGGTTTTTAAGCAAAGGCTGGATGGCTATCTGTACAGAATGCTTTGATGTGTGTTCCTGCATGGCAGAGGATTGGACTGGATGGCCCCTGGGGTCTCTTCCAACTCTATGATTCTGTGATTCTATGAGTAAAAGAACAGTGAAAAATAAAATGTGGGCTGAAGTACTTGATAGCTTGCAAAAAGGTGAACAAAAGATAATGAAAGCAATTAAGACAGAGTGAAACAGCTTAGAGCTACAGTGAGTAAGGGATACAGTGAGCTCCACGGAGTAGTGATCTTCATAAAAACTCAATAGAAGAATCTAGCAAAAAGGGGAAAAGACCCAAGTAGAATGCTTAGCTGTGGTTGAAGGCAAAGAGCTAAAATCTTTGAGTTAGTGGACTTTTATATTTTGCCTTCATGGTTTAGTATTATTACTGTTTGAGATAATGTAAACAAAGCCTTGTAAGCTCTATTAAAGAGCATAAACACCAAAAGGGAACTACGGTAGATCCTCTCTCCAGGCTGGCCCTGCAGTTTTGAACCAGTGGGCTCCTAATACTCACCTTGCTCCTTCTCCTGTCTAGATCCTCCCTGGATCAGATACTTGGGCCCCAGGGTGGTCTCTGTATGGACCAGTGGTTGTGCTTTTCCCTGGGTTCACTGTGGAAAGCTTGGCCAGACTCTCTATCAAAACATAACAGGCACAGTTGCAAAAATGAACAAACAATTAGAAGTTTATGAATACACACTTAGACATTAATTCCTGCAGTATTTAATTATTCACAGTTCCCACAAAAACCTGTGCTTTTCTTCCCACTGGCTGACTGTCCTAATTCTATTACAGCAGTGGTTCTCAACCTGTGGGTCCCCAGATGTTTGTGGACTTCAGCTCCCAGAAGCCCCAGCCACTATGGTCAATGCTCAGGGCTTCTGGGAGCTGAAGTCCAAAAACATCTGGGGACCCACAGGTTGAGAACCACTGTATTACAGCTTTTCCCCTATCCTCATGCCATCTTTCCCCTTGTCTGTTCTGTCAGAGACAGGCCTCGGTTGTAATATCCTTTCTCCCCTGTAGGTCCCCCTTCACAGCATTCTCTGAGCTGTAATTGGCTGGCTCTAACCAGGCTTGCCCAGCTGCTTGCTTCACAAGACCCAGCCTGACCTGAAGAGCATAGTCTGTAAGACTATGCTGGAAGACATAAGACAACATGGCTATGTGATGTCTCTGGAATGGGTGGGATAAGCTGCGTAATTTCCTCTACAGGAATAAGCTGCGTAATTTCCTCTACAGGTGAATGTAAGATTGGAGATTGCATAGGTGTTGCTTCCTTACCAGTGCAATATGTTGGGTGTACCATGTCCCTTATAAGTTTGAGAAATGTTCTTTCAAGAGTGAATATGCATACTTTGCCTAAGACTTTGTGGTATCTGTCTAAGTAAGATGCCTGGAGTGTATAAAGTCTGTAAAAAGAGATACAGGCCTAGACGGGAAATGCGTTCATGAAATAATGATATATTTTTTTTAGTAAGAGTGTATAGAAGCAATATACTTAGACTAAGTAATTTCTGTCTGATATTAATGATTCTTTAAGAAAGGTGAAAATGTCTGCTATTGTTAGTATATGAAGAAGGAACACAGAAATATGTCAGGTTGCATGTTTTTTCTCCCGTGATAAATGTCTCAAAATTGCAGTCCTTAAAGATACTTTAAGGGAATGTTGATGCTGATAACTCTGTCTACACATTTTTGTTGTTCCTGAGTTAGAGACCCAGGTAACCAGGAGATGACTTGAGCTAACTACAGATAGATATAGATTAGCTGACTAACAGTGAAAAAGTTTAATCCCTGTGAGAGAAAAGACACAGGGATGGGGAGACCACAACTAAGCAGGCAAACAGTAAAGAATTGTAGAGAATCACAATACATTCGCACATCACCCCGGAAAGTAAGATGGGTCAGGCAGGGCATGAGGTTTTCAGAGCTTGACTTTGTCTAAGGGTTATGGTTGCTTGAGGGTTAAGCAAAGAAATCAGATCCTTCCATTCCATTTCATATGAGGGGAAAAAAAACTTTCTTTTTTTCTTCTTCTGTTGCTACCCAATAGTTGTGTCCAGTTATTCTTTTTGTGAGTTTCCAGAATTTTCTATATCTCCCTGTTCCAAACAGCAATAATGCAGAAAGCAGACCAGCCTGCATAGCAACAGAGTCATGTGATACATTTTATCTAGCCATAATGCTTGTTTTCCTGCAAAGAATATTTGAAAATAGTTGAAAAATGGTTAAAAACTATGTTTTTTTAATGTTGGGGAACCCTGAGAAGAAGAATCCTGGACTGATGAGAATCTTTGCAGTTAGGGAGTTACACTACCCAAAATTTGCATGAGATTGTTTTGTGTAGATCAGAATGTTTTCTGTGCAGAAAAATAATATTTCTCTACAGAAAATTCCTGTGCAAAATAAATGCTGCAATTGAGAGTTTATTATGTGCAGAATTTGCATGTGGTTGTTTTATGCAGGAAACAACATTTTCTGCACAGCAAATGCTGTCTCAAGTGCAGAAAATGGTATTTTCTATACAGAACAGTAGTGTGTGAATTTTGCACAGAATAAGTCCCAATTCTTGAATAGCCTTGGAAACTGTTTGGTTTTCAAAGATTTTCTTGCAGTGCAAATCAACTTTCTAAAATTACTTGTTGCTTCCTTCCTTTCTTTCTTAGAGAAGAAACTTAATGAAGAATTATATCTCTAGTTCTCCTTAAGCGTTTCTTCGTTACTGAATCTGCCAGGGAATAACCATCCCATCTAATGAATTGTGACATTGAAAAAAAACTAACTTGATGACACTTAGGATTAACTTTTCTCAAGTAGTCCAGTGAGTCAGTCAGCATTGCTAGTGACATCCAGTGACTGAGCCACTTAGTGGGTTAGCTGTGTATTTCCAAGATCTGCCCTTTCCAAACCTTTTAAGACTTCCCTCTTGTATGTGAATGCTACCATTTTGGTCACTTAGGGATCTACTCTTAGACAATGAATGCACTATTAGTATCTAGGATGTGAATGAATTATTGTATTAATTAGTATTTTCGTATGGATATAATAATATAAACAAAAGATGATTCTTTTTCATTGTGGTTCAGTTTAGCATTTAAAAAGATGCATACAGTCACTTTGATGTTAACATCACAAAGTGAATGAAATGTAAACAGTTCTTCAGTTAAATGTTTGCTTCCCTACACCTTAAACAAGAAGTGCCATATTATATTCAGAACCATTGAATAATGAACAAGACTATTGTCTCCTTACATTTTTGGTTCATTTGCCGGCAGTGATGAGTACAACTTAGAATGCTTTCTAGCAACTTCACAATATTAAAGTGCCCAGGGACAGGACAGAGATGATGTTTTGAAGGCAATAAATATTTCAGCTTCATATTTCAGCCTTTCTTCTTTATTCCTTTGATCTGGGTTTGGTTTAGTTATCATTCTGCTTGAATGACTTCACTGTCACTGCTCTCTCGCTCTCTGTCTGAAGAAAAGCAGTAATTCTGCACATCTTCTATATGCCTGGGCTTTTGATTATGAGAGATGGCCAAAAGTTATTTTCACTGCTTTTCTACTGATACTTGCCTTTCTTTTATACAAAGCATTTGACTGCACCTTACTTCCAGGATATATTTATAAAAAAATGACATTTTTAGCTACACAGTATATTAATTTATGGAACACAGAAGCGTCTAAGCATGAAGGATATAATCTTTCCCTCTGTGGCTGCAGGACCTGCACATGGAGGGATCCCCTTAAGACTCAATGGAGCTATGTTTCTATCTTAACCTCTTCAGTGCACATGTTCTTATTGTCTGGAGGCAGTGTGACACACCAAATAGAGGCCTTCGAAGGCTAAGGGATACCTCCTATGTCCCTATTTGGCTCTGTTCTGTTGAATTGTGTGATCTCTAGAGCTTGTGCAATTCGGCTATGAGGAGAGGGCAAAGTAGATAAAAGAGTCATAGGCAGATCATCCCTTACTTGGGCCGTTCTGCACTACCCTGTTATAGTGTTGTTATTCCAGTTTCAGCGTCCTGTGGAATTCTGGGGTCTGTAGTTTACTGAGCTCCCTGGCTGAGAATTCTAAAGGCCCCTCCCTGAACTGCAAACCACAGAATTCCATAGGATATTGAAAGTGGAATAATAGCACTATAACAGTGTAGTGCAGAAGTGGCCTTGGAATGGTCTGCTGCATTGCCTGTGTACCAGCCTGTGTGTGTATACTGAGGAGAAAAGAAAACAAGGGTTTGCGGGGGGGTTGTTTTGTTTTGGAAACAAAACAAACATGGTATGTGAGCATGATCCTAGGAATGTGAACGAAACGCAGCAACCTTTAACCAAGTGAACTTGGTATCCAGAAAACCATTTAACTCTGATTGATGGCAGCTCATTCACATTTATGTACTTTGTAACATGAAGATAGTCTATGTTAGGGTCTTCAGAAGTAAGTATATTTCAATGTATATTCCTAGAAATGGAAGCAAAGATCTACATGCAAAGAAGTCTGTTCATATGCGGTGAAGTACCTTCATTTTGTTCTGTATTTAAATGTTTTCATAAGCCAGAAGGTCAAACATATAAAAATTAGTCATTTCTTTGAGTAGCTACTGGGTTAAAGAACCTCTAATAAGGCTCTAATGATGATGAAAGATTCATGGTCCCATGTTTAAGGAAAAAATGCATCCAGCTGACTTAGAATGTATAGAAGTAGTATATAAAATCTCTGAATTGATCGTGACATTTCTTTGAAGACGCGAATAAGCCTTCAAGATGGGAGTCTAGGGCGCATAATATTTTCAAATGTAATATTATATCACCCTGCCTGACAGGTCTTTTAAATTTATTTACATATCCTGATACATAGGGTATTATTTCTAGTCACATTTGTATGAATGTTATCAGTGCCTTTTAATATTTTTTCCCACTTCTGTCCACTTTTCTTATGACAGATCAGAATGCTTGATAGGCATAGCCTAACATTGCAGAAAAATTATTGGTCTGCTTTTCATAAGCTTTGCAGCTGTTTGTACATGTCCAAATGGAATCTACTGCCTTTTGCTATGTTGATTTGTGATCCAATCAGAGTACCTGAAATTGCATAGGCTGCAGCTGTATATGCTGTTGTGTTTTTCCTTGCACCTTTTTCAGTTGACTCAAAAAGGCCAAGTGCAGTTGTAATGCTGGCTTTATCTGAATATGATTAGCAGATTAGAAGATCGTGGTTGTTGTATGCCTTGAAGTTGTTTCTGATTTATGGTGACCCCAAAGCAAACCTACCATGGGCTGTTCTTGGCAAGATTTGTTGCCTTTTGAGGCTGTGAGAGTGTGACCTGCCCAAAATCTGAGTGAGGATTTGAAACCTGGTTTGCAGCATCGCAGTCCAACACTCAAGCCACTGCACCACACTGGCTCTCCTGATCAGAAGACAGCCTTTTTAATTTGTATTTATTTCTCATATTTACTTTTTTCTAAGGTGCTGTAGGAATGGGTAGGGAAAAATTCTATGTTGTCATGAGATCTGCTTTTAGCCTGTGGCCTTATAAACCAACTGAGTAAGGGACAGAATGGCTACCTACTTGCATCTTAATTCTGAAAAAAATGATATCGGATGGCAAGTATTTTCAGGGAATTCTTCGGCTGGATAACTGAGGTATATTGTATCTATTTTGTTTCTTTGCCTTATTAGTGAGGACTCCTGTTTATTTTCTGAGTGCTTGCATTCAATTGTCCGTAATATTTAGGTGGGGGCAAAAATTAGGCAGGACCACTACCTTCTCCATCTCTCTCTGTCTCTGCCAGTTTCTTCTTCTTCATTTTTCCTCTTCCCACTAACCTAGCAGGGTGTTCCTGAAAGGGTGGCTTGCAGTTACCAGAAATGTTGACTCATGATTTGCAGAAGATTGCCCTTTATTTAGTTCCATCCTTTTTTGCCTGCCCCCCTTTCACCCTCTTGCCAAAAGTCTGGCTAGCAGAAGGCCACCCTGTGCCTTCCATCTTATGTCCATTTTGATCTCCCTTCCTTTTTCCCCTCCTCTACTTCCTTCCCTCCTCCTTTGTTCAGTCACTTAAGCTGAAGGCCCTGTAAAGTTAGGCAAAGAGCCACAAGTGGACCATAGACTAGTTTGCTCTGCTTTACAGCTTGGGAGAGAAAAGTAAAGAAAATAATTAACCTTAATTGGAGTATATAAAATGTTTGTGTATGTGCCTTCAGGTTGCCTGTTGACTTGTAGTGACCCCATGAATTTTGTAGGGGTTTCTTAGGCAACAAGTATTCAGAGGTGATTGTGTCAGTTTCTTCCACTGAAATATATGGTACCTACTCCTACTTTATTTGCCTCTTAAAACTGATATTTAAACTTCATAGATCCATCCTTCAGATGGAGATGATTTCTATAATTCTGATAATTCTGTACCTATATCATTTACATAATAAAATTGGGGGAATTTTCCTTTTTTCACAAATAAATTGAAGGCAAAGAGTAAATTCATCCTTTTAATATTCATGCCAGCTCAGCTTTAGGGGATTTGAGCAATGGTAAGTATATTGTACTGTGCCTCACAGTGAGTGCTACAAGGGGGGAAAATCTTCAAAGTGAATATTTTAATGCTTCATGGAAATGGTACTTCTCTGTATCCTGGAGGAAACAAGCTGTTTTTTTATTTGTGAACCACAATTTATCACTGTAAATATACAAAAAGCAGACAGAAGTGGCTTCTGCACCCTGGGAAACAAACCAAACTGGTTCCTGATTATGACATCTATTCATGAGATTAATGCTTGAAAGAAAAGGAAAATATTAAAAAAAAAAAGATTTCTGAAGATTAAGTAGAGTTCAGTGTATTTTCTTCTTAAGCAGTTCTGTATTTAATACATATATTTCAAAAAAATGAACGAAAAGTAATTTCTCAAGTAGTATTATGTCATAACTTGCCTTCTGGAACCTAAAGAATTGGACAAAGGGGAGTCAGGTTGCTGGGAGTTTATGGCTCCAGATGCCAGCAGCCTCTCTGAATTCGAGGAAGGTGGGGCCTGAAATATTTGAGAGTCCCTCGGATCAGTAGGACATGGCAGACACCAAGGACACACCTACCTTACTTCGAAGTTCACAGGAAAAATAAGGAGAGGCTTTGTAGGTTCCAGCATCGTCATGTTAGATAAGTTCCAATGTTAAATAGGAAATGCTAACTCGTTAGACACCCAGTGGCCTTGAGGCAACTACCTGTAAGTCCCCCATTCTATCTTGTCATGTGGCAGTTCTCTCAGTGTTCACTGGCAGTGCCCTTGATCTTTGAACTGGCTACCATTCATGACTCTGTGTCTTTCCCCTTGTTGGCTTTGTTTAATCTGGATTATTGGCTTGGTGTAAGAATTCCCAGACCAGCTGACAACTTTGTTCCTGTTCCCTTGTTCGTCTTGCTGTCTGACTTGGACTGGATTGAATACCCTACAGTTCTTTGTTTTAACACTCACCTGTCTCTTGAGTCACTTGCTGACGGAAGCACAAGACCATTACCCCAGCATGTCTTTTAAATTGTTAGTGCTTTCTCTCCAATATTGCTGAAAACAATAATATGAAGTGACTTTATTGACATCAATGATTTAGGTAGCTAAAAGAAGATCTGTCAACCAGCAGGATAGGTTTGGTGGGGGAGGACATTATGAGGTTCTATGCATTTCATTTACTGAGAGCAGTATTAAATGAATGGCCTTTATTCAGTATATTAACAGTTTATACTTGCTGGTCTAGTGACAACAAGAAGGGCATTAGAATAAAATCCTTACAAGATACATACAGAGTTTTACTGGAGTTAAATCAACACAGCTTTATTGATTATTGCATGCAAACTCCAGCTTCCCTCCAAAATGGACCCAGTCCTGGTGCCAAAACCAACAAAATCATATCATTAGTCTGTGTTCAGCATGGAGATTCCTGGGGTGGATACTTAGATGGTAGGAAGAAAATTTGTTTGTATCCTGCCTTTCTCATGGTGTAGAATTCAATGTGACTCACAAAAAATTAAAACTTGATGCAAAAGTCTTTTTTTAAAAAATTAACAATTCTATTAAAAACACTAAATTAAAGCATTTTAAAAACACATTAAAACATAATAAAGAGATAAAAGCATAACGCCCTTCATAAACCCTTCTGCCACAGTAAGATAAGAACCAAAGTCCTGCCTAAATAAAAAAGTCTTGGCCTACTGGCAGAAAGAAGAGAGACAAGCAGCCAGCTGAGCTGTCCCAGGCCCAGTCACAACTTGGGAGCCAGGTAAGGCTGATAATAGGTTGCATTCCAGCAACATCTGGAGTGTTGTACATTCCCACCCTGATATAAAGACAGGTGTCATTTGAAAGTGAAACACGAATGGTAAATAGTCAGATCACATTGCACTCTGATACCATTAACCAAGGGCAACTAGAAATGTTTGTACGTACTAACAATTCTGAGCTCTTACAAAATTCTACAGTAGGGCATACTCCTATTTAGTGTTCCAGTCAGTGGTGTCCTCCTCCAGATTATCTCTTCCCAGCTTGTTTTTGTTGTTTCTTCTCTAGTAGTCGTTGTTCCATGGTCACTGAGCATGCAGGCTTGTCATTGGGCAACTCATCTGGCCTAAATCCAACATAACAGCAGTGAAGTAAAAAATCCCCCCTAGTGCAGTTGCACCAGATTCTGCCATTGCACAAGTGGTTGTGGAAGTAGACTTTGTAAATAGAACTGATCGATCAAGCTCTTATCTGCTGCAACAGAAGCTGTATATCAAAAGGTATTACAAAAGTAGAACCTATGTATGATTTGAAAAGATTATACAATGGTCAGTTGTGATGCGTCAGTTTCTAATGCTCCTGATACCTGCATTTTATCTTTTTAATATTAGTTGTTCACCACTTGACATTGACTTGAGATAGTTATACACATTTGAAGCATAAGTTGTGTCACCCACGCTAATGCTGAATTGATGTCGTAACTGCGCATTAATGGTTTTTGCTAAATTGACTTGAGAAGCTCCAATGGGTGTCATGTTTTCCATACTTAATAATCTGACGTATACCAGGCAGCAAATAATCCTCTTTCTATCTTAGAGGAGATGGTGGTGGGGATATGTTTCTCCTGATGTATTAATCTTACAATACAGGCATATATTGCAAAACATTTTCTTGATTAAATATCTTTTGATGATGTCTTAACGTTACTTAAGCAACGATTATGTCGTACAATAAAACCAGGCTATTTAAGCTTCCTTGCATGAGCTGGAGCCTTTGAAAGTTTCACGAGAGCCCAATCCTGTGTTTAGGCTCTTCCAGTTCAAGCAAAGAGGTAAAAATAATATCCGATATATTGTTTCACTTGTTATTCTCTCCCTCAAAGAATATCCTTGGGATGTTTGTTATAAATGTGGACAGAAAATTGAAACTGGAATGGTATTTTCAATAGATAGGGTTAAAGGCCTTTCTTTTACAGCAGCACACATGTTCTTTTATTTGATACTTCCACTATGAACAATTTCTCTGACTTTCTAGGGAGAAGGAGGAGCAGCTGACTCAGGTGATGGAGGTACAGAGGCTGCAAGCCCAGCAGGCTGATGCTGCCCTGGAGGAGTTTAAGCGGCAGGTGGAGCTGAACTCAGAAAAAGTCTATGCTGAAATGAAAGAGCAGGTGAGGAGGTCACAATGCCAGCCTTTCTGCAACTATCTGTCTCAGTGGGATAGCATATTCTCATCTTATATTGCCAGAAACATACTTCACTTGATAGTGGTACATCAAACTCTTTCACAGTGTAGTGGCTTTGCCGGCAAGTCAGTAGAAAGGATACTAGTAGTTGATTCATCTTTATAACAAAGCCAGAATTGTCATTGCTGTAAAAACCATCCATAGTTGTATTACCGCATAGGGCTTTTCCAGGAGCTGAAGAATTAAGATACAAGTTTCTCCACTGCTTTGAATGGCATCTTACCTCCTATTTTCACATCTCTTTTTTTAATGAAAAAATTCCTTTGGATTTAATTAGTGCTGTCATTGTTATTGTGATGTGTGATACTTCATTGCTAACAAGACTTTTTGTTAGTGAGGTCACTTGCATTTAATTTCAGTCTTGCAGAGCAGGCAAGGCTCAATATTTTCTCTAAAGAAATTGCAGTACTTGTGACACAGTTGCTGTGTAGGAAAATGGAAAAGAATGAGGGGAAAAGCTAGGACCTAGATAGTAAAATATTTTTATTGTCATAAAATACTATCTAGTAGGAAGTTTGAAGTGGATCCTACACCACTGGGACTGTTATACTACAGATTTTTTATGTGGCCCATGCAGGGGCACATGTGGCTAGCTGCAAGTAGGCAGAGGTATAAAAAGAAAGAGAGAATGCAATTGCTGATATAAATTCTGTAGTGTTTCTATAGCTCTGTGCATCTAGAACATGCCCTGAGTATAATGGTATCTCGGTGTAAGCAGACTGATTAGATATTCTGGCAAAGGCAAAATATTTGGTGTGGTTCAGATATTCAGTGCCTCCATGAGATTGCCCTTAATGATGCATTTGGTCACATTTAGACTTGCAGTCTAGAAGAGTTGCACAGATACATATGAATTACTTCACCGCCTGCACATGGAACACATATACAATGCTGCTATTTTTCTTTAATCACAGTAGTTGTTTTATAGCAAACATACTTGTGCCAAGTAATGAGGCTGTTCATATGCCTTCTCATGTGTTAAGAGTCTTCTGTCTATTCTTTCTCTGTTAACTCTTTCTTCAACATCCCTTTGTTTAGGTACTCCAGCTCAGAGGCAGTTCATGCCCATTGAGGCTGGTGGTAGAGGTAACAGCAATAGATAGGTAGAGCCAAGGGGTCACTGCAGTTGACTAGATCTCACACTCCTTTCAGTTGACATCGTTTCTCCACAGTGTGAACTCCTTATACTGAAAGGGCGAAACTGATATTAAGATAATGCCTAAAAGCCTTGGGTGGAGTGGGGAATCACACAGCAACTCCAAAACATAAATGTATTTGCTGGCATATAAGACTCATTTCCCCCCAAAAAAATACTGTTTGAAAATGGGGTGCGTCTTATACACTTGGTGTGTTTTATATGCTAGCAAATAATATTTGCCAGCATATAAGTTGGATGCATCTTTTACCCGGGTGCATCTTATAGGCCAGCAAATACAATACTTTTGAATTCCTATTTTCCCTTCACCAACAATCCATTCTACAACTGTACCCTGGAAAATGGGCCTTAAATCCGGACGCTTTCACAGTTACAGAGGCAGTCAAGCCAATTCACCACTTTCCCAGTTCAGATGTGTACTTCTAGAGGATTCAGAAATGTTTTAGCCTTGTTTGTGACCCAGTGAATAATTATGTCCCAGGTGGTTGAAAGTGCTTACAAGATACTATCAAAATATGTATTCATAGAATATAAAGCTTTCTTTCACTGTTGTAGGTGAAGAAATATTTCACAAGTGAACACTTTTTTTTATTTTTTCAAATTGTGTGAAGATGGTATGTTTTGTGAAACTGGAGTATGTGAAAGGGTAAGTCAAATCTCCCAGTTCACATGGCTTTTATTTGAAGCCCAATATTATTGACATATGGAGAAGAATCTTTATATTAAGATTAGAGAGTCATCAGGCAGGCAGTTGGACAATGCTCTGATGAAAGCAGAGACAGGATGAGCGTCTTTGAGTGGTATCAGGATAAGTAAGTGGTTGCAGAATAATGGCCTTGATAGGCCATTGATAAAGTACTTGCAGGATGAAGAGCTTTAGAGTTCCAGAAGGTAAGCAAAATGCAAATAAATCAATGTAAAGAAGGTTTCTGAAAAGATAAAGTATGCTTTCAATCAGCTACCTCTGGGCATCTTGTTACTTTGCCAACTTGCTTGGCTTTCCCTTTTGGAGAAAGGCTTGGCTCCTGGAACCTACACTCTTTGCATGTAGTTTTCTTGGGTATATCCCGCCATCTGTGACACTGGGAGGACCTCAGATAAGCCCCTAAGCAGCTGTGTGACAGCCCTTAATTCCCTTGTAGCACATGTCCAGAAGAGAAGTATGCAGTCCTTCTACTGTGTTGCAGCTTCTGCTGTCCAGGTTGTCTCCTTCAGACCTAGTCAGTGGGTTTTTTTTTTACTGGTCTCTTAGTGTCCCTAGCCTGCTATAGCTTTAACTGAGGCCAGCAGCTGGCTCTCATTCATTCCTCTGGCCAGGGAGCTAGGAACAGGCAAGGCAGTTCCTCTGGTGAACTCTGCCACATTGATATAAAGAGATTTTTTTTGGTAGCTTAGCAACACCACACTTGAATATGTACTCGTGTAAATAGACATGCATGTATCCTTTTTTTCTTCATCTGGGATCTTACGTGAATAAATGAGTTGGCTGAATCCTTATTTTTTTCCCGCCTACAAGAATCAATATCGTATTTTTCAGCCCTTGTAATTTATGTCATCTTAATACTGTTGCCATCTGTGTTTTATATCGCTGAATCTCATTAGCTATTAAAGTCATCTGATGGTTACTAGAGTGATTTCTAATAAAACTCTAAATGTACAAATGTGAGAGTGATTTTTCTCCCAACTTATCATTCTTGTAATAGGCTTATCTCCACCATCATAGGCTGTGTCAGAATTGTAACAAATACAGTTTTTGCCATTATTTAAAGCAAACAAATCTCATACAAGATGTGAGGGGTTTTTTTGTTTTTGTTTTGTTCTATGTGGAAGAATTGGTTGAAGAAAGTTGAATGTGTCTTCTTTCATGCCCATTTATAGTTTGATGGCTTCAAAGTTCCTTCATTTGTTCTATGTGGGGATTGGACAGGAATTGTTGGTTCTGAATTAAATTTATTCTTTGGATGTTTGGATTGTCTGTTACCCGTTCATGGCTGCTATATTGCATATGGGGTCAGGATATCATACAGGGTTGGTGTGATATAAACAGGTGCAGTAGCTATTGTATTTGGAGTAATGATACTACAGTCAATCCTCAACAAAGTTAAACCTGCAAATGTGGAGGGCTGACTGTATTTATACAAGGTGAGCCTAGAATCTTATTTAGCATAAGAAATGAGATAACTGCACATATGCATACGTTACCTACTTTGTCATGGCCTTTTTCTAAAAATTATCTTTTAGTATTTATGTTACTTATACAGGTCCCTTTAAATATTTCATGCCTTTCAGAGTAATATGTTGATCTGTGGACCATACAGTCCAAAGCTTCATATTTGAAAGCAAGGAGACAAGAGGAGAGTGATGAAGAATGTGACAATGTTGTGTGCAGTATATAAAAAAATGATAATGTATTTGCAATAATATCTCCTAGGCTTCTTCATTCGGTTTAGTATGAGGACCAAAGGCTTATTGAAAGGCTTATACTGTTAACTAGGTTGTCCTAATCTTAAAATGTTGTTGCTGCTTTATATATTTATTACATTTATAATCCCATCCTTCTTCAGGAAGCCATGGATTGCTCAGATAGGGTGTTTCCCATTTAAGTCATACTGCATAGTGTTACATTTTAAGAAATATTTATTGAATACCAAATTAAGAATGGCTTTAAAAAGTGATAAGTCATGTGATAATTTATGAAATGACTGCAGTAAATTCAGTATACATGTCCAACTATTTGGTGAGAAAAATTAGAAACAGGTTGAAATTTCAATTTATCAAGAGTTTCTTGATTTTTTTTGTCCTGCTTTCTAGTTACTGGTAAAAGATGTGCTTGTTGCATATGCTACCACTAGAGAACTTATGGCAGTGTTTCATCTAAGCACCTCTGATTGTGTAACTTACCTGCTTCATTCTCTGTACCTCACCCAGCAGGTTTTGTGCATGCACAGAGACTCCATTCAGAATGTTCTAGAGATGAGAAGTGTAGCAGGAATCCCCTCTCCTTCGCACCGTGCACATCTCAACCTGCCCAGCTGTTGTCTCCCCTGTTTCTCTGCATCTGTCAGTAGAGTAATTTCATTTTGATGTTCACTCTGAGTAGTTTCCTCTCTTTCTTTCTTTCACCTTTTTGCTCTTTTGCTTCTATTTTCCTTCAATTTCTTCTCTTTATATCTGTTTTAAAAAAAACCTTTATCTGTACTTCTGTGGACATTCCATCGTGCGCCCGCCCACCCTCTCTCCCCACCATGGTCCCTAATGATCATCTTCTCTTCTTCTGTGCCTACTTTCTCTGGCTTTGACCTCTCTGTTTAAACTTTGCTCCACTTGTGGACACAAAATTTCACTTTCAGATAGGCATAAGGAGTGTTGTTTTTGTTTGGGGAAGGGCATATCCTGGAAAATGCCCAATCTGTAGGGCTCTTACTGTTCAGGATGCAACCTAAAGGAGCATTGTTCTTATTTACCAATCCACCTCCAAATTCAGTTGTTGTTGAACCTTCCCAATCAAGATCTAGAGGGAAGATAGTCAACACCAGTGGAAAAGGAAGGGAAGAGACTGGACATATTTGGTCTCAAGTTTGCTCTTCTGCTGTGCTGTCTGTGAGAGTTGGCAATCTTCATGTCTGTATGGCAGCACATCAGAGATGCCTGTGGGATAAAATGCTGTATTTTATTGCAAATCTCCAAGGAGAACACAATGAGGCAGCTCTCTGCCTTCATCAGGAGGCACATTCCTTGGCCACCCAATAAATGCAGTCACCTCAGCATGCAATGGATTTGTGGCTAAGGTGATGCCTGAGGCCAGTATGCAAAGAAAATATGCTTGGCTAACATCTGCTGATTTCACAGAAGATAGATATTGCTACACTGAAGATCTACTTTTTGATGGAGATGTTCTCTTCAACAGTAAAACTGATGAAGCACATGATCACCTATGTATAACCAGTCTTACTGCGAAAAAAAGGGATGGTGGTGTAAGAATTTTGCAGTCTAAAATCAACAGCATCACCCATTCCATTCTCCATGGTGCCATCAACTGTCAGGGACAGGAATCCACACATGAAGAATAGTAACAAATCAAATGTTTGATTTTCATAGTGAAATACACTGCAAAGACTTTAGTGCAGGAAACTAAGGAGAATCAAAACTGTGTACTCTTCTATCTGGAAAAATCCCCCTCAAAACCCCTCCATGAGAACCAGGCATTCTTATCTCTACATTCCAATCCTAGTACCAGCCAGAGTTGTTTACCTAGTGGTTTTCAGTAGCATCCTACAGCAGCTGCATACTATCTACTACAGACTACATATCCCATTAATATATATATAGAGGCTATCTCGACATCCTGCCCCCTTTATGAACAATATTATTAAAGAAGTGTAGCACAAATGCAGAGAATACATGTGTGATTCAGGTGGAAGCAGAGACTGAAGTTTGGGTGAGTCCTTTGCATTAGCCTTGGAGTGATGAGGGAGGCATGAAAGAGGGTTTGCAAGGGTATTAGACTTGCCTGGTTTGAAAATGATGGTGAATTTGAAGCAGAGAAAAAAGTCCATCTTGCACGTTTGGGACTAAGTTTTCGAGGTGCTTTCAAAGCTTCAAAGTTGTGGTGATTTGTCCAAACTTCAAAAGGTAATCTGGCCCCCTCAAGCAAATTCCTCCATGTTGAGAAGGCACAGTGGATGGCAGCCACTTCTTTTTCCTATGTTGGCCAATTATGTTGTTCAGAGGAAAACTTGCATGAGATGAATCCGCAAGGCATCAAACAGCCTTCTGTGTCATGTTGTAGGAGAACAGCCCCCATTGCAAAGTTGGAGAAATCTGTTTGAACAATGAACTTTTTGTCTGTGTCAGGGAAAAGTAGTAATGGCTTTGAAGTAAACATTATCTTCAGTTCATCAAACGCCTCTTGGCATTCAGAAGTCGAGTGCAGCCAGTGGGGTCCCTGACGTTTGTGTGGAGTTCAGGACGATGACGTCTTCAGTAGGTCTGTGATGGGCAGGACAATGGAAGCAAAGTTGTCAGTGAAGTTTCTGTAAAAGTTAGCAAATCCCAAGAACTGTTATAGTTGTTTCTGCATGTGAGGGACTGGCCATTTTAAGATAGCTTCAACTTTAGAAGGGTCCGTGTTTAGAGTGTGCTCAGAGATTCTGTATCCCAGGTAATTGAAAGTTGGTGTCATGCCCTGCCTTGGAGACTGTGGCAGTGAGGAGGAGGATTCTGACTCTGAGCCAGAGGCTTCCCCAGAGGCTGAAGTGTCCCCAGAAGCTGGTCCAGAGGGAGATAATATACAACAACAACAAGGGCTTGAGCCAGGGAACAAATAGAGGAAGACATAGCTGACGCACCTACCTTGCAGCAGAAACACCGTGAAAGGTTGGGCTTGTGTCTCTCGGCCTGTTTAAGTAGTAAGCGAGCCCTAATGAGGGAACACCTGTGGTGACAGCAACCATAGATAAAAGAGGGCTTCAGGTGGCCTTTCTCTCCAGGGTGAGCAACTGGTCTCTTTGGCCTTGAAACCCTGTGTTGTGCTCTTGGATCTGGTTGTCTTGGAACTCTGCCTGTTTGGACTGTGGTTTGAATTTGTCCCTTCGGATTTGTTTGCTCTAGACTGCCTTTCTGTTTGGACATTCTTTGACTCTCACCTCATGAGTAGGAGCTGTGCTGCTGGTGAATTACTGCTTGCTGTGCCATAGACGTGACAGTCTGAGTGTGGAATTCACACTTTGACAGTTTGACGAACAGTTTGTTGTCAATAAGTCATTGTAGTACTTTATATACAAGTTGAATGTGCTCAGAGAGTGTTGGTAGATCAGAATGTCATCTAAGTAAACAACCACCCCGTCATAAAGGAAGTCTTGCAGTACTGAGTTCAGGAACATTTGGAAAACAGTGGGTCCTGCTTGCAAGCTGAAATGAAGGACAGTCCATTCGAAATTCCTGAGGGGTGTTGAGAAAGCAGTGAGCCATTCGTTGCGGATCCTATGAAAAGCTTCTGTGAGGTCCAGCTTGGTAAAATAGGCCCCTTTTACTAGTTGAGATAAGATTGTTGAAGCGAGAGAGATAGGGTAGGCGTTATGTATGACTGCCCAGTTAATTTCATTGAAATTGATGATGAGACGAGCTCCCCCCCATCGTGTCTCTGACAGAAAAACACTGAGCTAGCCATGGGAGAAGAGGGGGGGGGTGAATAAATCCACTTTTCAGGTTCTTATTAAGGAACTCACACAGTGTAGCGAGTTCCTGCTTGGTCATTGGGCAAATTTTAGGTTTAGAGAGTTTGGCCCCCTCAATCAGGCTCAGTTTACAGTCATAGTCTCTGTGTATGGGTAGTTTGTCAGCTTTGCAAAGTTCAAAAACTTTTTGCAGGTCCCAGTACCCCTGGGGGATTTTTTGCAGTTCTTCTTCAGTCAGCCCTATTACTCTCATGTTGGGCTGTGAAGCTGGAGCAGGGTTCTCCTGGGTCCTAATTCTCCCCCTCCTGGGTTTTACATTATGTTTAGTCCAGTCAATTTTGGGGTTGTGGCGTTTGAACCAATCAAAACCAAGCACCCAGGCACCACATGGAATCCAGTCTGCTTAGGAATCCGGAAATGTAGAGTGTCCTGGATCTCTCCCACCTTAACAGATATGGGTTTGGTTCTGTGCTGTAGGCTGCCCCCCGCATGGGAAAACCATCCAGCTGAGTAAGATTAATAGCTTTCTGTAAGGGCTGTAGTTCAACTTGCAGTTCTTTGGCCACCAGGGGGTGTAAAAGACTAGTAGTGCAACTTGAATCTACTAGAGCCTTGAAATCAACTTCCCGCCCTTGCAACCGCTCTGTAACAAAGACATGTCGAATGTTCAAGGTACTTACATTGGCGGAGCGCAGGTTCTCTCCTTCATTGCTGTCCGTATCTGGGGTGGTGGTGGTGCTATCATTGTCTTCCCAGGCATGGGTGAGAGCTCCATCCTCTGGTCATCTGGTTTGCTGTTTCAGTGTCTCTGCTCTGTGGGATGCAGATATAGTGGAGGAAGCCTTCTTTGTGTCAGCAGTTTTACTTTTCCTGGGGCATTTGGAGGCCAAATGGCCTCGTTTCTTGCAGTTGAAGCAAGGGACCTCCCTCATTAATTGTATCCTCTCCTCTCCGTCTAGGCCAGTGGGTTTTCTGTTGCTTGAGGGCTTGTGAGTCAATTCTTGTGCTTGTCTCTGGCACATGAGTTGCACACTTTCAAACAAGCTTTCCGCCTCTCCAGCAAGTCTCATCCATCCAAGAAGACTAGTAGGGTTCCCTTGTGAAAGGCACCTATCCAAAATTGAGGGGTTCAGGCCGTCTTGAAAAAATTGTTTAAGGATTTCATCATTCCCTTCAGAGATTTTAACTGCAAGTCTCTTGAACTCTTGTGCATATTCAGCCACACTCCCCTTTCCCTGTTACAGTTTTCGTAATTGAAATCTGGCTTGTCTCGTAGGAAAGGGTCCTCAAATATCTCTCTCAGGCTGTTTGTGAATAATTGCAGGTCCGCTGTTTCTTCAGCCCTGACATCGAAAAGAGATGCCGCCCATTCAGCAGTTTCCCCTTGTAAGAACTGAGCAAACATCATCTGCAAAACTATTCCCATATTCTGCCATGTAATTAGAGACAACATTGAGGAAATAGTTGAGAGTTGATCCTTCTCTGTTATAGGTTGCTTTCATTTCTCTGAGAGGTCAAAGCTGTACTGGAAGGGGAGGATTTGTGGGTGGATTGGGAGCTGGTATCTGTGGAGCTGCCTGGGAGTTGCCCAGTCCAGTTGGGGTCGCTCTGGAGAATGCTGCAGGGAGCGAGAGTTGTCCTGACCAGGGTTTTAGACTACGCCAGTCAGCCATCTCAGCTCTCATCCTAGCCATTTCCAGGCGAAGCTCCTCCACTTCTTCTTCCTTGGCCACCAGCTGTGCGAGCAAGGAGACTTTGCCCATAGCAGCGTCCCACCTGGTAGCACAACGACGTCCTCATTTCATGGTATCCATTCGGTCTCCCCAAGCCCAAATCTGGCCAATGATGGATGAATCTCCTGGATTTGCAGGGAGAACTTTGGCTCTGACATCAGGACTGGTCACAGGACTTTCTTTGGTGACTTCAGGGTCCTCAGCTCCTCCAGGGGCACCTGCATCTGTTTGTTCTGGGTCTTGGGAGGAAGATTGAAACATTTTGTATTTTCACTTGTTGAAGAAGAAGAGACTGTTTCCTGCACTCTGTCAGGGACAGGAATCCACACACGAAGAATAGTAACAAATTAAATGTTTTATTTTCATAGTGAAATACACTGTAAAGGCTTCAGTGCAGGAAACTAAAGAGAATCGAAACTGTGTTGTCTTATATCTGGAGAATTCCCTCTCAAAACCCCTCCTTCTCCTGGAGCGGTGAGAACCAGGCATTCTTATCTCTACATTCCAATCCTAGTACTAGCCAGAGTTGTTTACCTAACGGTTTTCAGTAGCGTCCTACAGCAGCTGCATACTACCTTCTACAGACTACATATCCCATTAATATACTTATGGAACCCATCCCGACAATCAGCAGTCTTCATATCAGTCAGCGTTTCTGTCCCTGTTTTTATGCACATCATCACATCAGTCTTCATCGCAATGGAGATGACATTACAGTCAGCAAAGATTCCAGGCTCCCTCTTGTTTGAAGTCATCTTAGTGTATGAAATCAGACTTTTATCTTCTTCAGGATGACATCAAAGCCTCTCTCCAGCTTCTAAGCCCTATACAGTCCAGGGAGCTCACCCTGTTTCACCATTATTCCACTGGGTGGAATATCATCACAGATTCTTGGGTAATTGCCATTGCGCAGCTGGGTTGCATGATAGTTCTCAAGTATTCCCTCTGTTGGCATATTTCATAGCACTCCTGAAAGAAGTCACTTATTTTTTGCAAAAGGATGCTATAGAGAGCCTAACCAATCATTGGGGAAAAAAGGATGGTTATATCTCAAGATGCTTCACTGTCCCAAAAAGAGATTGAGATCTTCAACTGATTCTTGAAGTAAACAGTTTCACAGTTCTGTCTAAATTAGGATATTGTCCTTGAAGCATTCTACCCTCAAATGATTTCTCAATTAGAACATTTTCTACATTGTTTGGATGTGTGATGCACTTTTACATTCAACATGCAGCGGGATTTTGCATTTCCAACAACTTTTTGTGTGTTATGCAGCCCCACAGAGGGCTCATCATGTATCCTCACAGAGACTATCTAAGTGGGTGATTCAAACCATTTGCTTATAAAGTAGCCAAACAGTTCCAGAGGGAGTCGGAGTTCACTCCACCAGAGCAATGGGTGCTTCTGCAGTGCTTCTTTGAGGTGTTTCATTACCAGACTTGTCCAAGGTTGCGACATGCTGACAGCCATCTACTTCCATGGAATGCTGTCGTCTAGGCTGTGAGGCAGGGGCTGATGCTTGCTTTGGATCATCCTCTACTTTCTGCTGTTCTAAGTGACCTGACCCTCCATCCTGTGCTAAGCTTCATGATCAATAATTGTGTAAGACACAGAGACCATGAAGAAGAGCAGTTTTCTCACCTGTAGTTGTGGTTATTCAAGTGGTCATCTGTGCCCTCATACAAATAGACTCTACTTCCCCTTTTTCAAGTCCCTGGACTTTATGGCAGACTTCAAAGCTGAGGGTACAGTGGCTTGGTAGGCTGGGGCATGTACACTGCAAGGGATGGGGTGGATTCCTGCCAAGCTACTCAGCTCTAGAAAATCCCAGTCTCTACCCACATGCAAAGCCAATTCTCTTTCATACCAGTGGTTCAGATCCAGTATATTTTCTTCCAGATCTACTGAGGATAAAGAGCTAGCTCCTGGGAGTCTCATATTTTTCCTCATCCCCATCCCACTAGTTAAAGACAGATTTCAATTAGCAAGAAAAAAAAAAGCAGAAGAAAGAGGCAAGGTATTCAGATTCTAAAAATTTTCACTAAACCAGAGACATTGTGTTTTAATCTTTCAGTTGCTAATTGTGATTCCTTATATGCTGACACTGGGTTAACAATAAACCTTAAGTCTTTAAAGTACCTAGGGATCATTAATTTAAAAAAAAAAACTTTTAAAAGTCTTTTTTTAAAACAACAAATCCTCAACTATAATAAATTTCTAGGCAGGCTAGACAGGATCTACAACATTGGAGGAGATTATCATTATTGTGGCTAGGACATATAGCTGCTCTAAAAATGTCAGCCTTGCTCAAACTTAACTTTCATTTTCAGGTTTTGTCAAGATCACTAAAAGCAACTTATTTAAAATTGTGGTAACTGGTGCTAATGTGATTTGTATTTAAGGGGGAAAAGCTTAGAGCAGCTAGGGTGTGCCACAACATTTGACTTTCCTCATGCATAACCTATACTGAGGACAAGAGGCCACCATCAGGAGAGAACATGGAGAAATGGAATGGTTTCCAGTTGGCAAAGAGTGTGATAGATGATGGCTCAGAGGTCTATGGGCAACTGATTGTGCCAAAAACAGAGCCAGTGATAGACCAAACTATCTTGCAAACACTCTCAACAGCAGAAAGGCAACCTGAGACAGAGTTGTTACAACTGGTGCCAGAGAGAGAGGGGACCAGCTTTCCCCCCCAGCCACTAGTCATGAAGGAGAGAGAAATGAGCAGGTCAGAGGGAAGCCATTTTGGCAAGATTGAGAAAACAGAACAATATAAGTAACACCTGTTTTCGCCAGCTATATAAGTATATCAGCATGGCTTGCTGTTTGCTTGTAGTAAATCGCTACTCAAGCTCCCATGACCCTTGTGTTCTGGCTCTCCTAACCCTTTTAGATTGACCTTTGGCATTCTGGGCCTTTTGGATTTGACCTTGACTTCAGCTTGGCTCAGCATTTCTACTGATTGTTTGCGTCGGATACTCCCCACTGCCTTCTCCTCTTGGGCAAGTACTATCTCCTTTCTTCCCTTCCTTCCCTTGCTGGCAGGGAGTTGAACTCTGACAAGGCAATCAGGCAAGACTACATTTTATCACCCTACCTGTTAAATTTGTATGCTGAACATATACATTAAGCAGGATTAGACTCAGAGGAAGGAGGCATGAAAATTGGAGGAAGGAGCATCAAGAATTTAAGATACACAGATGAAGCCATATTATTGACAGAAAATAGCAAATACTTGGAACAGTTACTGAAGAAAATTAAGGAAGAAAGTGCAACAACAGGTTTACAATTGAACATTAAGAAAACAAAAATAATAAGTATGGATGATTTATGTAATTTTCAAGTAGACAACAAAGACATTGAAGTAGTTCAAGATTTTCCATGTCCTGTCATTAATCTGAGAAATAAGAAGACTGTGACTTTGAAGGGCAGCTACGAAGGAACTAGACAAACTCGTGAAGCGTAAAGATGTATTATGGAATACTAAAGTTAGGATTGTCCACACCATGGGATTTCCAATTTCTATATATGGTTGTAAAAGCTGAAGAGTGAAGAAAGCTGATAGGAAGAAAGTCAACTCATTTAAAGAATGGTGTTGGAGGAGAGTTCTGTGGATACTGTGGACTACTAAAAAGACCAGTAAATGGGTTCATTTCAATTCAAGCGTAAACTCTCTGTAGAAGCTAAGATGACTAAACTGAGACTGTTGTTCCTTTGCCATATCATGAGAAGACATGACTCACTAGAAAAAACAGTGATGCTTGGTAAGATAGAAGACAATAAGAAAAGAGGAAGACCATATTGCAGATGGATGGACTCAACCAAGAAAGACGTGTCTCTGCGTCTGCAAGATCTGAGCAGAACCGTTGATGACAGGGTGACTTGGAAGTCTCTCATCCATAGGGTCACCATATGTCAAAGTCAATTTTATGACAGTTATCCTCAGCTAAAAGCTGAATTTTTACAGAGGAAAGGTCCCATTAAGATAGGTTATCAGGAGAATCTCTTTTAGAGCACCACTGTTGAGCTATGGCAGAAATAACTGGCCTTTCAGATCTCTTTGTTAATTCCTTTGGTGATTCACCCTCTATTCTATCAAGAAGACAGAGAAACTTTATTTGCCAATTGGAAAAGACTGGGTCTGCACAGATTGACTTTTTTTCTCCAAAAGGTAAACTTATTAGTGAACAGATTCAAGACAAGTTATAAGACACATCATGTTCCTGTTTGTTCGTTTTTTAAGTCCATCAAGTACTTCACTTTTTGGGACATCATGGGGTTGTCCAAAAAGTGACATAGGACCTAACTTTATTTGAGAATACTATATTGTGATACTACATAAATTCCAAAGCTCTAGTATCCTTAATTTATTGGCAGCTAATTTCTCAGAGTGATTATACAACTAAAGGGCTAAAAGGATTGTGGGAACATGACTTAAATATTTCAATTTCAGACAGTGGTTAGTCAAATTTTTGGAAATCTTTCACAATGAAATCAATTTCACCAAAAAAACAGGGAGACTTCTCTAAAAATTGTATATAGATGTTATCTTACCCCCGTGAGATTGAATCACATCACAACAGGTAATTCAAGGTCATGTTGTTGGGAATATAGAGGTCTTGGTACTTACTTGCACATGTTATGGGGCTGCCCAAAGATTAGAGATTTTGCGGGGGGGGGGAAGAAAGTGGAAATTCGCACAATTACCAGTCAAACAGTTAATCTGAAAGTAGATCTGGCACTCATAAATATATTTCAGGGTCCTAATTTAGAGATATCCAATAAAGATCTCATCACTTCTGCTTGCTGCCAGACAAGAAATATGGAAAAACTGGAAAATGACCACTTCATTGTCTCTACAACAGTGGTACCTAGGATTTTTAAGTCTTTTCAGAAAAACTGACACAACAGGTACTATAAAACAGAATTCAAAATGATTCAGGTTAAGATCCATTTGTGGAAACATGGTTCACTTTTATATGCTTTGCAAATTGTAACACAAAAGACTTTTGGTGTCCCTCTGCTTCTCATTGTCAAATTTTGAGAAATGCATATGGCTAATTTTACTGTCTCATTTCCCCATAATTTCCAACAGGGTTTTTTTTGCAATTGTAATAATGTGTTTTTCTTGTTTGTTTTTATGGTTCATCTTTGTACTGTGTGCAATTTACAGCTTTAATAAAAGTTATGTTTTAAAAAAGGAAAGGACATAATAAGATGTTGTACTACTCCTATTTATGGTTCCATACATAGTTCTTATTTCATTCATTTAATTACTAGAATCAAATGCATTTCTAATCATAACTTTCATACTTATGTTTAAACTTTAGTCGTTGAAATCACTTTTGTGACATGGGACATTTCAAATGTTTGTACGTGAGATATTTGAGATAGAAAGAAGAATGCAAACTGGACACAGTCCATTCAGAGATCAGTACCTAAAATCCCGTTGTATTGGTTTTAGAACATGTCTTCTATAGAAGAAAGACTTTTGTTTTTTGAAGGTGTGTCTAGCTGTTTTTCAGAGATCCCCTAACCCACAAACAACAGCTCACTGCAATGACCACCTTCCCTTCTATCCTCCGTCATTTTGAGATAGCTGGAGGTCTGCCATGACAAAGAGAGGGCATGAGTTTAAATCTGCATTCATTCCATTGTTTTTTAGCTACAACAACAGAATTCTCTAGCAGTTTATGACCCAGTAAATGTCTTGGTTTAAGCTTTCTTGAAACAGAGCCCATTTCACGAGATGCAGAATTGGAAGACATTCAATATTGGTTTATGCCTTCGATTAAAGTGAATGGAGTTTTTAAAAAATCAGTATTGTCTGGGTGATGCTGGTAGTGTGTGCTTAACTAACCATTTTACAGATATGATACTGTTAAATCACTTTTCATAAATTCATTAATGCAGCAAAATAATTTTCATCTACTTGATGGCAAGGAAGCTATAATCAGCAGCGTCTCTTTTGAAACAATGAGTTTGATGTATTAAATATTATCTCTTACTTTCTAGATGGAAAGAGTGGAAGCAGATCTAAGCAGATCAAAATCTCTCCGTGAAAAGCAGTCGAAAGAATTCTCCTGGCAGTTGGAGGAACTCAAGCAAAGATATGAACAACAGGTTGGATTTTTTTCTAATTGAGAAAAGTTACCTGATACACTTACCTTTGGACACAATGCCCAATTTGCTTATTTTGTTCTACTCTTTCCTTTTGTCAGTGTCACTGAAAATTGTTAATGTCTGTTTCCAAAACAGTTCATTATCACAAAATGTGTGTTTTTCTTCCAATAAAGTGTCCTTTTAGCAGATCTTCCAATTTATGTTCTACCTCTCTGGGTTGTCCATGTTATCATATCTTTCTGTAAGTGGAAATGAAGTAATTTCCTCTGTTAAATCAAATGTAGTGTATGTTGCTTTTTTCAGTTTTCTGCATCTGGCTAGATAGAACAAAACCAAGCCCTTGTCTTTTTTCTAAACCTTGTATTCCAATTCCATTTCCCATTAATACGGGCAGAGAGGAGGATTATAAGCAAAAAACTTAGAAAATGTGACTTTGGTGTCTGTTTGTGGAGAGGGTCTTATGCAATACTCTTAAAAGCACGGGGGACAAGGTTCTTTTAGCCTTAATTTTAGACTACCTTAAATCTGTACTCTTTTGTACATAGCTGAGTTGACTGCTGGGATTACATTTTTTTTTCTTAAAAGGCAGCATAAATTTTTTTAGGAGTTTCTGACACAGTGTCATCTAACAGATCTAAAACAAAAGCTTTCCACATGCAAGATTTAATTTTTCATAGATATTTCTGTGCTATATTTGCCTATGCTCATGAAATTTCATTTGTTGATCACAAGGTTGTGTCTTCCTTGTTCAATCTTTTTAGAGCCCAGCAAGCAATTTAGGCAAACAGTGTAGACGTAAAATAACTATGTAGGCTGTGGCCTGATAGATGGCTTGTGTAGGCTGATCTTGAAAATAGGCAGTACATGTTTTTTAGTCATCTTTTGTTGTGCTTTCTGTATTATTGATACTGATCGTCTTATGATAAATGGTGGAAACAATATTTTGAATTGTACAATATTTCAAGGTTGGAGCCATGAGTGTGGGAAATTTGTGACTCACTCCCTCTGCCCTCAGGTTGTTCTACTTCCCTTTTCTGAATCTTCAGCTTTCCTTTCATGTCTCCCAACAGTCATACCTCTCTATGTGTACACTAAGGGAAACATTTCAGCCAGTAATCTGACCAGTTGTTCTATAAAAAATAAACTTGCTCTGTCCTTCCAGTGCCCAGTGAATCTAAAGGCCCTGGATGATTGAAAGTAACTCAGCATTTATTATTTTTTGTGCCACTATGAATTATTTCTCAAATATTATTCAAATGTAAATATAGATGCATTATTCCTCTTTCATATTAAGAGTGGTCTTGCCCTTACTATAAAACTGGATGCAATCTTTTAGACATGTATTAAAAATTCTTTCTTGTTAATATCCAACAAAACTGTGAATAGTGATAGACAGATCATTTTCAGTGAGAAAGGCACTGGTCAGTTTGTTTTCACATTAGCTCCTTTTTTCATTATAACATAGCCCTGAAATCTAAGTACGTACCAGTCATCAGTCTGCAAGAATATCTGCAGATATGCAAGCATGTTCTTTTGCAAGTATATTTTCTCCCTCATCTTTACTCATACATTTCATGTTTTTAAATGTTGGACTAATGGTTCCTCCTTTTCCTTTTATTCTTTCTGTTACGGTAGCAAATTACAAGACAACTTCAGTGCAGCCTGTTTCTGAATGTAATTGTTTCTTAGCTTCTGCAGTCCTGCATATGGACTCTTAATATTCTGTTAATCCTGATTTTCGCTTATGCTACTTATTTAGAGTCAAGTTTGTTACTGCATCTGTGTATTTCAGAGATTGTCATGCCTTATAGACAAATGGGTGCATTGCAAAATGTAAAGTGAGATGTTGTAATTGACCCCTAAGACGCAACAGGTAGTATATATATATTTTTGGCATTATAGGCAACATACCTCAAGTTGTATACTAAGACCAAAGCCTGTGCTTTGGAATACACCGTCTGTAGTGTTTGAAAGCTATTTATATGTCGTAAAGAGAGAAAAATAGACACGTGAATACTTGGCATAGACGTTCATAATGAAATTTTTTAATTTAATAAGATCAATCAATTATTAAATAAAATGCAGAAATTATAAAATTATGAATATAAAATAATAAAACATTCAACAACCTACTCATTAAAACTCTGATATCCCATTGTCTTATGTATTATATAATTTTATCCTTATAATAAGTTCAAAGATAATATGTCTCAAACAATTCTTCCTCCTATGATAATTTATCAATTATGTTTTCTAGTTACTGGTCATTCTCCCATTTCCCTTTTCTGTTTCTCCCTATACTTCTTAAAGACATACCCACCCACCTTAGAAGCTTTGCCTTTTCATCCACAAAGGTTGTGAGTTTTAAGGAAAGCTGGTGTGTGAAGAAGTGTGGGGAGGGAGCCGGAGTGTATTAATAATATTAAAAGGGGAGCTGCTCTCCATTGGGGGAGAATGAAAGCAGGCCTGGTTTGTCTGTACCCTACATTAGCCCAAGCAAGCCTTCTTCAGTTTTATTTTAGTTTCCACGTCCCCACAACATGTACTCTATCTATGATAAAGTGGTGTCATATTGGTGATACTCCCCACCAAGGCAAAACAGAAGGGAAGGAGGGTGAGAGAATCCTTGCGCAAGTGCTCCTGTCACCCTCTCCTTTTCTATGCATTTTTCCTTGGTGAGGTACGAAATATTTTTTTTCCTGAAAAATAACCCTTGGAAAATGGGATGTGTCTTATCCGCCAGTGCACCTAATAACACTGGCAAATACAGTACCTGTATATCAATTTCTCATTTGTTATATTCTATTACTTCTGAACTATTGGGTAATCTGTCAGTGTATTTTTGGGAATGTATCAAAAAGAGGGGTCCTGGGATTTGATTTTAATGAAAAAGATTTTTATTTTTCTGTAATATAGCCCAAACACAGTCCTTCTTCCACCACAATATTGATAATTTGTGTTATACCATGTAGTGGATTGTTGTTACATAAGCTGAAGAATCACAGAGATTCACTAAGGTGGGCTGGACAGAAGCTTCTTCAAACAAAGATTCACATTATTATTGAAGAACCTGGGATGGCCCATGCTAAACAGGGATGGAGAAATGCCCTGCTCAGTGAGGCATTTATTATGCTTGAATGAGTACAAACAATTTGCATCTTAGATATTCGTAGTGCATTGAAAGTGAAATTAAGTGCCCAGAAAGACAGATAACATAGTGTTCAAAACTTGAAGATTAAACTAAGTGGCGGTTTGGACTGGAAATAAGAAATAGACCTGACATCTCCAAAATTCAACCAATTAAAAGGTATATAGGGAAGCCGTATCTCAGAAAAGGGGAAATAAATATTCTCTTAACAGTGGAAGTTAAGCAGAGAGTGATTTATATGACTCCATAAACATGGCAAAAATGCCCTGAGCTGGGCTAGAGGAAACTGACTTTGTGGTCTTTAAAAAAATAGGCAAGATGTCTAACCAGATTTTAGATCTGAATAAACATGTAACGTGAAGGAATGAGAATTTAGAGCAAAAGCTGGATTTGTAAAGATTAGAGATTCCAGGGCAAGTAAATCATTTTAAAGAGATTGCTGAAAAATAGTTCAAAGAAATCATGGCATCAGTTAGAGATATCACAATGGTTGCACAAAGACAGGAACAGGAGGTCTCTGATAATTTGGAAGAGAATGGACATTTTGCCGTAGGATTTTGAAAAGGCAGAGGATAGAATCATGATGATGTGGTTAAAATCAAGGGAAACACAGATTAGGTTAAGAACTATTCCAGAAGACTTGATTGACTCAAAACAAATAGTTTTAAAGCTTTGGTGGGCCTTATAAACTGTTCTGGTGAAGAACTTGACAAGAAGATAGAAGCAATATGTAGACAAAATGCTTATGCACAAAGGAAAAAAAATTCCAGGAGATGTGATAGTTTGTTTCTCACATAAAAGCATCAGAGATTAATTATTGAGAGCACACTTTAAGAAAAGGCTTAAGACAAAGAAGAATAAAGAGATTCCCAAAAGAATGCTGAAAAAAATGTAAAGAGTAGAAATTCTTGGTGGAGGTGCTTAGAAAAGAAGATACAACCTTTCGATAGTTATTTCCTGAGACTCCGATAACCACTTATGCAGATGAAAAATATATAATAAACTCTTTGGAGACAGAGAGAGATCTGTTCAAAATATTGAAGAAAGAGGCCCCAGAAGGAGTCATTTAGACCTGGATCTAGAGAATCTGATTTCCATGGTTGATTGGAAAGGACCTGTTGATCCTATTAAAGATAAATGTTCTAGTAAAGGTATTAAGGAAGATCAAGGGAAACTACTTAGGACTTTGTGGAGTTAGAAATTTGTAGATGAACTACTTCAACCATTAAAAATAGTTGGTGATGAGTTATTAGAAAAGGGGGGGTGCCAGATTCTTGGTGAAATGCCTATATTACAGTGATTCATAAAAAAAAATACTGATGAGGCGTTAAAAATGATAGATTGATCTCACTACTAAGTAAAGACCATAAGATATTTACTACCATCTTTGCAAGCAGACTGAGAGGATTGGAGTGGTATTTTGTCAAAGAGACAATTAAAGAATAATGTAGGAACTGTTTTTAGTATTATTAGTATTAGTGAAGTTTTGGAACATGATAATGACAAAAAGGTTGTTTTGATATGTTTTTAGATGCAGAGAGAGCATTTGATAAGATATCTTGCAATTACATATTTCAAGTATTAAAGAGAATGAACTTTGGTGAAAATATATTCGGGTAATGAAGACAAAATCTACTGTTCTAAACGCCTAGATCTTAGTAAATGGCAATGCAGCAAGGTCAATTGAAATAAAAAGGGGGACTAAACAAGATTGTCCTCTCCCACCTTTACTATTTATTTTGTCATTGAAGACTTTACTGGAGATACCAGACCAGATGACAGAATCTATGGGGTGAGGGTAAAAAAGAGTAGTATGATCTTATGTGGTGATCTTGTAATAACGACACAAAACCCGCTGGAGTCAATGAAGGCTTCTTTGGAAAAAAAATTAAAGGATTTGAGAAATTCTGCATTTTTAAAGTAAACTGTGATAAAACAAAAATGGTAACTAAAAATAGGACTTTAGAAGATGACTATGAACTAACTGATCTTTCACATTTTAAAGTGAAAAAAGGGGATTAAATGTTGGAGAGTTACAGCCAAAAAGAACAACAGTTTATTATTTCAAAACGGTTATGAAAAAGTCTGAAAAGAAATTAAAAGAATTTATTAAAATGGAAAAAGTTAAATTATCCCTTTTAGGTAGAGTTGCAGTAATAAAAGAGAGACTTCCCTGTAGTTATATATTTGGCCTTTCTTTCTTTCTTTCTTTCTTTCTTTCTTTCTTTCTTTCTTTCTTTCCATGTTAATGAGTTGTTTTCTCCAAATAGTCATGCCATGCAGTGATATGTGACCTCAGAAATGATCTTCACAGTTATTTTTGAGAGCAACATCCACCAGCATCTTCTTTGACACATGATCATTTTTTTCCCTCATATTTTTCCCCTCACAATGCTTGTATCTCTTTTTCTAAACTGTTGACTCTGCTGGTAGGCACAGGACTATAATCTGACAAAGGCCAAATGGCACCATGAGAGGTTACCTTTTGAGGGGAGAATGAATATGCTCAGCATTCTCAGCATCAAAGGTGCATGTTGAAAGAAGAGACACAGTTACTTTTAAGTGCACG
This sequence comes from Iguana delicatissima, assembly GCA_948472985.1. Taxonomy (NCBI): domain Eukaryota; kingdom Metazoa; phylum Chordata; class Lepidosauria; order Squamata; family Iguanidae; genus Iguana; species Iguana delicatissima. The sequence continues at coordinate 264,249 of CAOKZL010002632.1, read as the reverse complement.
CATAATCTTTTTTCCTAATGTTTTCTCTCCCATCTCTCGTGAAAAACCTTGAATTTTAGACCAAATATAGGTCTGTTGGGAAATGGAAGTTTGGTTTATAATATTTCCAGAGCAAAACAGCAACATTAAACCCCAAAAAATCAGATATTTTAACAATTGTTGATCAAGAAGAAAAATTATAGTTCACAATATTATGAAAAATAGTGTAAGTTAGTGATCATCTTTTACTAACACATTTTTTTTCAGAGAATAAGCCCAATTTTTATAAAAAGACTAGTGTATATACCCGGCATTGCCCGGGATTTTATTATCTCATAGGTAATACTTCTTAAAAAGATTTGAGATCCGGTGTCTCTGATTCCCCAAACTATCTTGTCCAGTACCTGTAACTTTCCCCCATAGTCCCCAATCCAATATGTGTTCAGAGTTATTAACATAAAGAGGCTGGGTTCCTGAGGGAATACGGTGCTCTCCTCCTTGCTGCTAGGCCTCATCTCCATAGCAACCAGCCTATTCAAGTCAGGCACATTTGACTGAGGCCCAAGAGCTATCCGGCTGAGAATTCTGAAGGCCCCTCCCTAAACTGCAAACCCCAGGATTCCATAGACTCTTTTTAGGCAGCCAATAATATGAGGTCTTTGGCTGACACAGACAAACAGACAAACTTTGACTTTTATATATTAAATAAGGAAGACTAAAATCAAAGAAAATAAGTAAAAGAACAAATGTTTTTAAACATTTTAAAAATGTTTTTGGACCAGATGGCTTCATTGCTGGATATTATACAGTATTTGTAACTTCATTATAAGAACTGTTCTCGCAGTCAATCAATAAAATGTCATTCATACTGCTATGCATTGGGGGGTTTTCCCCCCATGTAAAGCCCTTTGAATTATAATAGGCTTCTGAACGGACTAGGGAAAACCAAGTTTTGTTGATTCCTCATTCACTCTGCAACCCATTTGCCCTCCAACCCACCCACCCAATTCTGCTGGATATGGTTGAGGGCTGTCTAGAAAGTCCAAATAGATGGTAGTGGAGTTAAAGGAGAAAAGGAGTGTTGGCAGATGTCACTTCTCCTTTTGTGTCCAGAGCACTTTTCCCCAAAACAAAGAGCCATCCATTGCTTGAGAGACACAGTTGCACATAAAACCCACTGGTATTGGCTGCAAATATGGAAGCTAGAAAAAAACATGATAATTACATAAGAACAGAAATAGAGAGGTTTGTCTTATAGACTATAACTTTAAATTAATAATTAGAATGAGTTACCTTCAGGATTAGTTTCTTGCCTAAATATAATTATGAATAAATACACTGATAAAGATTTAAGTGGCTTTATGCCAAAGCATTAATTGACAGTATGTATTTAGAGGACACCAAGCATAATACAATTTATAAAATATCACTTCATAGTGACAGGTATGTTCCTTAAATCTGAGAAAGTATGGTATATCTTTGTATTAAAGTTTCACATTTTTCCTAAATTACAGTAATCTAATTTTTTGATAAGACTGTATTATTCAGACCATTGTGCATCTGTGGTGCAGTTAATGGTTTCAGTTTAGGTCTTTTAAAATTAGAAGGTACTAGTCGAGAAATCGAGGATGATGTAGCAGTTACAGTGTTGGGCTAGGGCTCTGGAAGACTAGAGTTCAGATCCCTGCTCGGCCATGGGAGGTCACTGGGTGACTTTGGGTAAGTCATACCGTGTCATCCTCAACAATGACAAACCCCTTTGAAAATAACCTGCCAACAAAATCCTAGTTCACATTAGGGCTGCCATAAGTCAGAAATTACTTCAAGGCACAGAACCACAAACAGCAGCTTGTGAAGGATGACCCACTATCTGCATTAATATTTATTGAATTTATTGAATCATTAGTTTTAACAATTCAGCAACTTCTAGGAGGTCAGAACAATCAAAGAATATAAAATAGGTTTATGCACAGATTACTCTGTGATTTATGTCATAGAATCATAGAGTTGGAAGAGACCATGGGGGCCATCCAATCCAATCCAGCCCCCTGCCATGCAGGAACCCTCATCAAAGCACTTCCAACAGATGGGATTCTGCAGACTAATAATCAAGATGTCAAGTAGATTAATACAAGAGTAGAGGTGTTATCCAGTTAACTCCTATCACTTCAGGAATTTCTTCTTTCAGCGGAATAGGGAGAGGAGTGATTTCTTACTGCAGTGCCACATGTCTCCTCAGCATGTGCTATTTTGTTTGGTGGATGCAGATTTTGCAGGATCACAGGTGTCTTTGGGGAGAGAAAGAGAAAGTCCTTTCAACTGAGAAGCTGCTTCTTTTTTGCAGTGTTGGCTTTTATCCTGTTGACTGATTCTGAGACATGGGATAATTATTAATAATTAGATAATCTGTTTGTTTGTTTTTAATTGAGAAGACACATTGTCTTTTCTTTTAATTGAGGAAGCTGTCAAATGAGATAGACATTTACTTAAGAATATAGAACAGTAGCAATAATAATTTACTTTAAAATAAATGTGTGATAAATCTCAAAACAATTTAGACAATTTGATATGTATAAATAACTATATTTAAGATTAATGGAATAAGCAGAATATATTATCAAAATATTAGACTTTTTTCCTTGTCAAAAATGTTTCTTTTATCCAATCAGCGAGAAATGTCCTTCATCACTGGTGGAAAATTAATAACTTTATTTGGAGTATTAAAGCAAAGGTATAAAGTGTCATGCAGTATATGGAAATAAATAGACTTGAGTAGTCCAGATTTATCATGGTTTTACTTGTTACCCTAAATACAATGGCTTGAAGGACAGCGCTGTTAATTGTCCTCCCATGTAAAAAATGGCATCTTAAAAAGAGAGAAATTTTAAAGATTTTTTTTAACATAGACAAGTGAAATACAGTCATATTATAAAAAGAATTCTATTATCAGTTGATGTTGAAATAGAAATGGAAATTAGGAGCTGATATTTTTCTGTAATATCATTTATTAAAGAAATTATTTTAATTTGAATAGTTATTTCAGGAGGTTTGATTCTTGGGGAAAAATGCTTAGTTAAATCCAGTGTCCCCCTTTTAGGAACTCTTCCTCATGATCTATCCATACTACCCAAAAAAGGATTTTAAAAAATTTCGGAATCTTGGAATCTTGGAATGGTGACTTTGTGAGCTTGTAGGCAGCTGCATTATGAAAGAGGAGGTGATTCTCTTCTTAGTTCCACTGGAATCTGCTGTTCTACCAGTGGAAATGGATTGGATCCTGGCCTTTGATAAAAATCAAGATATGTATAAAAAGCCTCTAATTTTACATATAATGAAATAATTGATTGTGGAAATGAGACATTCCATTTTTCAACACATCTTTGTGAAATCTTTTTTAATGAGACAGAATTTTCATATTTATGAAAAAGCAGATATTTTAGCATTGAAAGTAGAACAGGAGTAGGAAAATTATGCATAATTGTTTAAAAACATAAATATATTAAAAAGAAAGCTAAAGAGAGTTTGATATTTTTCAATTAAAAATACATGCTGAATTGCCTCTATCACAGTATGCAAAACTGCTGTTTTTGCAAGAACGAGTTTCATATTTAATTACAAATGCAATAACCTTGTTTGCTAAATTATGAAGGAGTAAACTAGGCAAGATCAGCTCCGTTGTACATGGATGAGAAACCACCAATGAATATCAGGCTATATTTCAGAGGAAGGAACTGGCAAAACATCTCTGAGTATTTCTTTCCTGAGAAACCGTATGAAATTCATGGGGTTGCCATAAGTCAAAAGAAGATTTGAAGGCACATATGCACACAATCTGGTAGAACAGATTAAGAACTGGGCTCATTTTGAGAGGATGAAAGTTCTGAAGACCTTGCAAAGTTCTTCCCTAAGCAAAACAGAACACTAGTGATGGTGGTGGAAAACACTGATTCTAGATTAAAGACTTTATGACTTTATGAAATTCAAAGATGTAAAGTTGGTATTTTTGACATATTGGATTACTTTAAACTTATTGGTAGTGACATATTGTGTAATGTCATTTATAAGCTTTATTCTACACATTACCTACACATTCTTTTCTTTGTTTTAAATTTATTTAACTTTTTTTAAAAAAGAAAAATGTAGAAATTTTATAGGTTACAATATGTGGTTTGTTTTGTTTGAAGTTACTGAGTATATTGGACAAAAGATTTTTAATTATGTTCTTTCCTCTTCGTTGAGTTCCTTCTGACTGAGTCTCTATCAACTCTTTTGGAAATGCACATATTTAAATAAGGCTACATTTCAGTGACTTTATATATACTCGGAAATATCTTTCTCTACTTAACCAACTTCCTCTTTTTGCCTGTTTTGATGTCAGATAAGGCAAGAGGTTAGAAGAAGGTGTCCTGATGCATGGATCATGAAATGCAGAGTGGAGGAGACTCAAGTCTTCATATGCCAGACCAAAAGGATGAGGCAAAATGGACCACCAAAATTTTTGTGTAGTTAAGCCTCAGGAATCATCAATTCAAATTGTACAACATGATTAAGAACACACATACAAGCACACACACAATTCAGGAGAGCTGTTGGAGTTCAGCCCTCTCATGACTAACAAAGGCTACATGCAATCTGTCCTCTACACACTTACTTCAAAGTAAACTACACTGAACATGTGGAAGCAACCTCTGGGTAGATACTGTGATTGCAATTGTCTTCATATTTAGGGATGACTGAATGATAATCAGTGAGAGAATAGTTTACCCTCTTCCAATTGTGCCCTGATTCTCTCTGCTTGCTGTACATCTCAAGCTTGATATATGTACACGTTTTTGCATTTTCTTTTGAGATATTGTGCGTGCATCCGTGTATCTTGCAACATATCTCCACATCTTTTGCTTCTAAAATAGTGAAAGGATGGCTGCAATAGGAAATGGTTTTAGCACATTTGCATTCTTTTAATAGGGGCTTAAATATCTTTTCTTGATACATAAATTGTGTTTTTAAAATTTCCTCCATTTTGTAACATTCATTTATTATTTTTCTATTGTTTTCATGATCCAGATTGTGTTCTGCTTTAGTTGGTTATTATTTTAATATAATACATTCTTTGTTTATATTGTTTTTTCATAGAATCATAGAGTTGGAAGAGACCACAGGGGCCATTCAGCCCAACCCCCTGCCATGCAGGAACACACATCAAAGCACTCCCAACAGATGGCCTTTCAGCCTCTGCTTAAAAACTTCCAAAGAAGGACACCTCACCACACTCCGAGGCAGCATATTCCACTGCTGTACAACTCTGACCATCAGGAAGTTCTTCCTGAGGTTCAGGTGGAATCTCCTTTCCTGCAGCTTGAATCTGTTGCTCCTTGCCCTAGTCTCTGGAGCAGCAGAAAACAAACTCGCTCCCTCCTCGACATGACATCCCTTCAAATATTTAAATATGGCTGTCATGTCCCCTCTTAACCTTGTCTTCTGTGATATAAACATACCCAGCTCCTTAAGCCGCTCTTCATAGGGCATGACTTCCAGACCCTTCACCATTTTGATCCTCCTCCCCTGGACATGCTCCAGCTTGTCAATCCCCTTCTTGAATTGAGGTGCCCAGAACTGGACACAGTATTCCAGATGAAGTCTAACCAAAGCAGAACAGAGTGATGCTACTACTTTCCTTGATCTAGACACCATACTGCTATTGATGCAACCGAGAATTGTGTTGGCTTTCTTGACTGCTGCATCACATTGCTGACTCATGTTCAGCTTGTGGTCCACCAAGACTCCTAGATCCCGTTTTTTAAAGTACCTGTATGGGCAAAGTTAATAACAATCTGCCTGTCAATGTGGCGCCCCCTACCTTGCTTAAAAAGAGTTTCTGAACCCTAAATAAATGTTCAGCAACCTCTTCTGCTGTTTTCCGGTTCGTGGGGAATACTTAAAAGTACAGTAGCGTTTTTCTCCCTCTTTTCTTCTGTCTGCTGGAGAAAGAAGTAGTGCATATAAGTGTGTGTGAAAGGAAAGTGAGAACAGCTGAGCTTATCAAAAAATGATAAGCAATATCTTGAACTTTCCAAAATCTTCTCCTCTTTTTTTCTTTTTTAAGTTATCTTACTTCATACATGGAAGGGCATTAGGGGGCCCTGTAGGTGGCAACTAGTAGCCTCCAAAAGTTATGGTTAATGACATGTTTTGTTATAATTCCTACCTTGAATATTATATAATTACCTGTACATAGTGGACCCTCCGTATCTGTGGGTGTTCTGTTCCAGGACTTTATGTGAATGGGAAGAATGGTGAATGCTTGCATCCTGTATTATTAGATGGTGGCAATGTGCATGTGAATGGTTTAGCATGTCTGTGCACATTTCACCGCCATGTTAGATATAGGACACCATGTTCAGCAATCACTTAAAGATCCCAGAGGTCACTTAAATGGAGGGTCCATTGTATTTAAATATAACATCACTCAATTTTATTTTTTATTTTTATCAGACATGAAGTGAAACTGATTATTTTAACAGAGTACAATCAGAAAACTGTTGAAGCAGAAGCACAATTGCTTCTTCTAAGATATTAGGGTCACCAGGGTTAGTGGGAATGTTCAGTCTCTATACCTGCAATGTCAGTGACTGCAAAATATCATTCTACCAAACACCTCAGTGTGGTCTTTCATTGTGTAAAGTAGGGACTGCTCAGGTTGTAATCCGTGTCTGTGCTCAGAGTAGATATGTAGACCTTTGCTCTTTTTCTGCATTTTTAGATTGGCTTGAATTTCTTTAATACGTGGGTCTTCCCTCTACTAAGCAGTTACTAAAATGAGTTTTCCCAGGTCTTTCTCTTTCTTGTTTCAAATACTCACAACCAGGCATACTTTAAATATTTCTGTGGTTGATTCAAACACTTTGAGACTACAATGTAGTAGAAGATTGACTAATCAATCAGTCATCTGGGAAACTGATAACTGTGGTGTTAAGACATACTTTATAGTCATGATTTATAAATTAAGCTTCAGTTTTATTATATTTATACAAAACATTTCAGAACAGTGTGGCTTCTCCTGGTTTGTTATCTTTGGATTGATTTTATGTGGCAGAGCATCATATTAAGAAAGCTTCCCTCCATGCAGGTGGGTTCAGGCCTAGGGATTGTTAGATAAAAATGATTCCAGTTAAGCTGATTTGAACCACAACTTCCAGGACACTCCAGCAAACATGCACACTGGCCATGCTGTCTCTGGGATTTGAGAGGGTGGTAATCCAAAATGTTGTAGTAATAATAATAGTAGCAGTAGTATTAGTAGTAGTAGTAGTAACAGTAAAGTAACTTATCCAAGGTTTGATTTTAACTAATTTACAATTCCATTTGAATTCTTGATAACCAGTTTTAAATGTACCTTTATTTTTTGAATAATAATAGTAGTGCTTTATTTTATTAAATCCTGCCAAAATGTGTTGCACAAAATGTTTCCTCTTGTGAGACTGGGAATGTTTCTCCCTTCCCCAAATTAATTCTAGAATGATGGGGAGGGGGAAAAAATTAATTATAGTATTCAAAATCTGCATGATAACCAATTACAAAGATAGGTTTAAAACTGTACAAGAAAAATCATGGCACAGCTCACAAGGACAGAGAATGGATGTTTTAAAAAATGAATGCTATCCCTTTAAGATAAGGTGCCTGCCCGCTTTCCTCACACAAGCAAGATCGATTCTGAGCAGGCTCCTACTGTTTGCTTTCTCTTTTCTGAAGAAGAAGAAGAAGAGGAGGAGGAAGAAGGATTCTCACGCTGAATATAACCAACATATTCTTGATAACAGCGGCTTTTTTCCTTCTACTGAAATCCACCAAAACTGAAGAAAAATCCAAGTGACTGTTCTTAGCAGCTGTGTGGCCTGGAGTTCACTAGGAAAGCTGGCTTCCTGCAGTCCCCTATTCATCACCTGCTTCAAAGGCAGCCTAGCTGGCTATAGTCTGCAGGCCAGGTAGGGTGCCATTGTGCACAGCCTGGGAGGATTAGTATCAAAGCTGCGGCAACCAGGCCCTTGGTCTCAGGCTGCCATTCAGTGTAACAGGGAGAGGCTAAGACTGGCCAAGGTCATCGTATCCAGTGTGCTGTGGACTGGGAAAGGATCCTTCCTGAGAATAGAACGCTTCTTATGAAATCATGGCGCAAGCTTGCAGCACAGCAGGTGCCCTTCTGAAACACATACATCTGTTTATGTTGGTGGTACCGTAGCTGACAACAAAATAATAGAGTTTTTATATCTATAATTTTTTTTTCTTTGACAAAAAGAATATAGATACAGTCACGTAGACGGTCTTTCGTTTTGGAGAAATTATAACAAAATCTTTACAAAATTTAAATGAAGCTTTTGTGTGTGTGCACGCGTAAAAAGCAGAAGAGACTGATTTTACCATTTTAATCTATATCACTGCTGGATACTAGCAGCAGGATACTAAATTTCCCCCCAGTGTTCTAACATTTCTACCAGTACATTGGGTTTTAAAATGTACGGGATTTGCCTAGTTGTCATGAATAACGAAATTAATCAGAGGAAATTTCTTTTTCCCAAGACAAAGGTAATTTAAAAAGAAAAGAAAAGAAAAGGTGAGGTAAGAATGACGTAAAAAATAATGATAACACTAACTTGATGAAATTGTGGGGGTAGAAAAATTAAGCTGAAAGATGAGTTGTCATGACGACAGGGATGTTCTATTGATGAACTGTACTCTTCATTGTCCAATCAGATAGTAGAGCTGAAGCTGGAGCATGAACAGGAGAAGACGCACCTATTCCAACAGCATAACACAGAAAAGGATTGCCTGGTCCGAGACCATGAACGGGAAATTGAGAAACTAGAAAAACAGCTTCGGGCTGCCATGACAGAGTACGACAATAAAAGTCAAGAATGCAGGAAACGAGATGCGCAGGTAATAATCACTAGCATTTCAAAACTAATAGGCTTCCTTTTTTTAAAAAAAAATAGTATTTCCTGTTTTCAAATGTAGTTGTTAATGCACGCTATTTGATTGTTTGCAAAACTGACATATAAACACAATTTTGTTTTTGTCTTTTTTCCCCTACCGCTCCCTTCCTTTGCCACTGCTGAAAAAGGCTTTAGCTGCAAAAAACCACAGGTAGCCAGATTAAGAATCCCATGGTGTGCAGTAACTTGGCCTCTTATTTATAATCTTGTCTCATTTTCTTTCATGATGGATTTAAGGGTGGAAAAGGTATTTCTTGCTCCCCCTTCCTCTACAATAACCCTCTTCTCCTCCCTCTGGATAAATCAGTATTAAATGTATGAGTTATTCATATGGGTTTTTCTTACGTTTCTATCTCTGCAGGCAGTCCACAAATTACTTAAACTTAAATTTTCACATGATTTCCCCTGGTTTTTTTGTTCATTATGCATGTAGTTCACTGAATTTATTTGATGTGACGCTTTGAAATTTTGGTTGGTTTTTATTAGATATGGATTTTAACATAAACATACATTTGTACAGCTGAAAGTGTAAAATTACTCTGCATTGTGTAACATACACACATCCATGTGCATACACATATCTGTAAGTATATACACACACTCCTTCCATCTTTATGGTCACTGTTGGAAGCCATTTGCTAGAATAACCCCCAGCTGTGGTAGCATTTGACTCTTCAAACTTATGGATGAAATGTGCACTGTCAGCATGGAAAATTATCTTTATTACTTTGATTATTTAAAAAAATTGGTTAATCGTGATGATGTTTGCATTTATTGTTTGGATATCTAGGCGTAATTCGTTATCGAAAATGTATGTGTTCTAAAAGGCCTGAAGAAAAGACACTAAAAAATTCAAAGGATATGTAGTAAAACAGGAAAATAAATTGTTTTATCAGCACACGCTAGAATGGTTTGGATAATTTTATACAAAACCGAGCATCTCTGTTTCTGTCATTTAACCGCCATGTATATTTTCTGTTCAGATCCTTTTTTTACCATTCTTTATGAAAGACTGTGGATATGTTGGCATTCTTCATTGCAAATAATAGACTATTGCAATAGTCTTCCACATCAAAGCAAAACTTATAATTTCTTTTATTGTCTTATTGTATGAAAGATGCGCATTCTGGTAAGCTGATATCGCCTTAACAAAAAAATAAATAGAAAAAATGGTGTTACATTTCAGTTTGTGTTTCCTGCTGTTTATTGGTTGTAGATGGAAGACACACATTGAATGCATGCTTAATATAAAAAAATGGATGTTTTTGGAAAGTTAGGATTGCTCTCATCACTCAGGTAGTATCCTATTACTATATATTCATTTTCCTAGCTTTCTTTCACCTGCAGCACTCAAACTCAGATATCAGTCAAATCTATTTGCTTTCTTAGTAGGGATATGTGGAACAAATTATGAGTATAGTATGCATTCTTACCAATGTTATACTAAATAATTAATGTATATAAAGCATAGGTCAAGCCAAGTCAAAGCTCTGCTTTTTTTTTGCTGGTTACATACATGTAGTGGATATAGTGCTTGAAGAATTCCTGTTGAAATCCATGGAACTCAAGAATTTAGCCCAGTTTGTTTATAATCATTTGGATGTAAATATTTAATCATGCATCCGTTGCACTTCATTGATTGCACAGATTATGAGCTACTTTGAATGGCCACTTGTTAGACTCTCTAGTCTTTGCTATTTTCTTTTATGATACTCCTGATGGTTTCAACTCACAGTAGAGGTTGGCACTGGAGCGTTATTTAATTAATATGTATGCTGAGCCCATTATGTTACTGCAAAGTGCTGAAGGCTGAAATGAGCGGTATTCTTCAGTGTGGTTTCTGTGTAGTCCCACGCATCTTTTGTTGCTACTATGTAGTAGTTAATAATTAATTGCAAAACATTTCAAAAACTGAATATATTCATACTGAAAATAACTGTTAAAATGATCATTTTTACCATTTTTCATTTCTTTGTGAGCATTACTACCACAACAATTTATTGGGGATGGGGTGAAGAGGGCAAGTATGTTGATTGGTTAAATGCTTTGACGTTACCCTCCAAGTTGGGATCCCCTTGGAGGAGCACTGGTGCCAATGTGACCAGCCATCTGTGGAAACCTTGGAACACATAGCTACAATGCTCTTTGTACAACAGCCCAATACATACATTTATAGCGTGGGGGGAGCAAAAGCACTTATAGAGAATAGGAAGTACTGGTGTTCTTATTGATAAACCAGACCTATAGAGTCATATTTCATTTGGTGAGTTTTCATATTGCATTCCAGTCAATTGAAAAGGAATGGCTGCATTCCATATTATAAACTGCCTGGATATTCATCATAGTGGAAGTGAGGAGGAAATGTACGGATGACTAAGTTTGGGTCTCCCTTTCTATTGGTAATATATAAAATGAGCAGATCCTGATTAAATATTTTGTATTGCAATTTGGTGATGTTATTGCATTTTTGTAATGTTTATTGCTTTCTTAAACTGATGACCTTTGGTTTAACAAATAAAGTTTGCCAAAATATTCTGAAAGTATTTACAGTTGGCTTTTTGCATGTAAGCTTGATGGGCTGCTTAAAGTGGTTTGGGTAGTAACATTATCAAAGCCATGTCAAGATATGGCTCTAGTACGTATCAGTAGGTATAAAATAAAAAATTAGATTCATTGTTAAATTTGTTTTTATGTGAATCATTGTAGAATATGACTAGTCACATTGACAGGGTGGGAGCCATTTTGTATGACCAGTTTTTCTAACAGTGTGTAGAAAGTATACTTTAAATAGAAAGCACACTTTAAATGAGAAATGTTGCTTGTTCTGAAACACTCAGCTAATCATGGTTTGGACTTTTGAGGTAGCAATAATGAAGACATTTTCCATGACTGTTTTCCACTTTCACTCCAAAGATGGGTATTTGGTTTTTCTATACAAAGGAGAGTTTTAAGAAAACAATAGAAGTTTTTGATTTTTTGATTTTTGCACTATAATCACTGAAGTCATGATAGATGCATTCTGGAATAGATTTACAAAAAATGAACTAAAAACTTGAGTGAATATTTTGTAATGCTGGGTATTATCCCAAAAGTTCTACAAAATTTTACATACATTTCCAAGGTCAAAACTACTCGTTTTAAAATGTTCTTCACATCAATACCATTTGGCGTCAGCATCTAATCTGACCACAACTAACTAATCTAATCTAATCTAACTAATCTAATCTAAACTAACTAATCTAACTACAACTTCAAAAATAGATTTTATACTTACCCCTACTGTTCCACTTTTGCAGGTTATTTATTCTGTTTGAATTAAAATACCCTCTTTTTTAACTAAAAGGACTTACTTTGAATTATGAGAGAGATAAATATTTTCATTAAACTCATTTTAATTTAAAATTCTAGCACAGATACATGCCAAAATAGGTACCATATACTTCATTACTTTGTGATTACATATAGTATTCATGTATATATCATGAACATCTTTATTTTAATAGCTAATGCAAAGTACTCAAAGTACTTACTAAAACAAAAAATTTTCACAGAAAAAGATTGGCTCTTTTTGAAAAGAAATGCTTTGCTGCCTTATACTCAATTTTTACTTAGCTGCTAACAGATGTACTATTTCTTGATCCAGTTAATGTCACCTTTTCCCTCACACATGACACAGTTTTTTTGCCACTTCAAGGAATGCACTGTGCCCATCTGCAGCATAAAGTTGTATCTTCTTAATCCTTATTCCTTGGCCATTTGACTTTTGGGTAGAGAAGAAAGGAATGAACTTCAGAAAAACAACATTACTTTGTTGTATTGTAAAATAGGCACCAGAAAAATGGAACCTTTCCCCCATTTTCTTGTTCAATACTCTGCTCTTCCATTCATAAATGTATCACGAATATACTGAGCAGTATAATAGTCTACATCAGTAATATGATAGAGGTTCAGTAGCTAAAATGTTGATATGGTATCCACTTGACCCTGAACGCTTAACACTTGTTAAAGTAAAATTTCTCTGTGTGTGTGTGTGCGTCTGTGTGTGTTATATAATCATATAGCATACTGAATGAAAACAAAGTTCTGAATACTTTCCTCAAATAAAGGGAAAAGATGTGAGCTAGAGAAAGTAAAGTGTTTATACCTAATCTTTCATTTCTCTTCGTATTTATTTTTTGTTTTCCTTCCTATTCTGTCATCCTTTTTTCTTATTCTCTTTACATTTTCCTGCTCGTCTTAACTTTATCTTATCTCTCCTTCACTAAATTTTCCTTATATTTTACCTCTCTTTCTTTAACTTGCACTTCTGCCCTTTGCCTGCTTTTCAGAATATTCTTAAAGTTAGGATTCTAGGCCTACTAAGGTGTGGTTCTTGCTGTTTTATTTTTTTAAATTCTTATTTTATTAGGTAAGTTAGATCTGATTTTGATTTAGTAATATTATTGGGATTGTGACAATATCTTTAATTTAAAATCTTATAGAACACCAAGCTATTAAATATAATTATTACAAAAGTGTCCCAAAAACAAGCATCAGTTCAGACCCTGCCTTGGAACAGGACAGTTGGGACTGCCTTGGAAGTCATTCATTTTCACTGAATGCCTCAGCTGAATCAGAACCTCACTTCAGAAATCTGTAACTTCATGGCCTTCCCTTTGACAGTAATAGAGAAATCAAGCAAAAGTGGCTGTAGTGTTTGCAGACTTGTGTGATCCCTTTGAGGAGACAAGGCTTGTGAAATTTCAGAAAAGATTGTTAGTCACCTATTCCTCTTAGTTTTCGTGTCAGTTTATGTGAGTATGTCATATATTCCTACAGATGCCCCTAAATAAGAAGCTTGCAATGTTTTACACAGTAAATATGGCATGATGAATAGTTTTATGACTTCTTTTATTTTTGTTTTGCTTTTTGTTCAGTTGATAATATCAAAGCCTCAGAAAGTAAGTAACCATGACTCTGTACACAGTAAAATATTGCACACATTGTGTACGCACAAGAGGAGCCTTTATGATTAGACTTCTTTGAAAAGATATTTCCTTCGCATCTTTGTTAACAGTTGCTATGTTCTTTGTGTGTCACCATGGGCTCATCCAGACTGGTGAATTGTGCCGCTTTATTTTCATACCACCTAGTGTTGCCTCTTTTCACTTTTCTGTCCAGTATCTTGACTCACATGATTGTGATGAATCCCCCATATGTGTTTCCAGAGTATTCAGAGTATTACAGTCCTTACATGGTCTCCTAGTTGTCCTCTAGTCCCTTCTTAATTTTTTTTAGAAGTCTGGAGGCATAGTGGTGAAGTGGTAAGCTGAAATGGTGCTATTGCTGTGTTTGTTTCCTTAGAGCAAGATCACTCCCCCACCCCACATGCACTCCTATAGAAAGTCTTCTCCAGTGTCACACAGAGCATGAGTGCCCCTGTGTGTGTTTTGGTAGGAAGATAATCTTTCTCCAGAGAGACACCATTACAGTTTATCACATTAGTTCTATAATTCTAGAGAAATTTTGTTGCAGATCCAAGGGGCAATTCCATCTGCACTGAAAACAAAACAAACAAGACACTTTCATGGAGAAAATCAAGGCCACAACTTTATTGATTACAGCTGCACAAAAGGTTGGCATTGTCATGGGACCAGATCCAGTCATCAGGTAACCCACCTGTTGGCTGACGAACCCATGTGCAGAACCTACTGGGTGACCCAACGAATGACAGCTGCAGGATTCCAGCTGGGCAGATTCCACTTTGTGGTTTCTCCTGTCATTGAGGGTGTGGTGAAGTGAATATACCCCCAGTGAGGCATCTTCCTGCTGTCCACATGACCACAGTCCCATAAGGAGATCCTCTCACTGTCTGTTAGACCTACCAGCTTCCCAAATACCATGTTCTTAGACTCATTCCCCATGCCAAACCACCAAAAAAAAAAAGAGGAAGTGATGATCATGAACTTATGGAGGGTGGATGGGGCAAACATCTCAAGTAGACTGAGGCCCTGGCACTTGGAATCTTACTGAAATACCCAAGAGCCAGACCTGAGTAAAAGCAGTTTCACTCAAGCCCTGCCTGCTAATCAATAGCTTTGATTCTATTGGCTGACTCTCCCGCCCCCAACCTTCCACAAAGATGCACAGGCTTCTGGGAAGGAAATGCCCAGCTCTGCATCGCAGCCAGCATGGTGCTGCCATTTTGCTGTGCCCCCAGACCACAACTTTTCCTCCTGATAAGTTGGCAAGCGTACTTTTAAAGAAAAACCCTCCTATGGCTTAGTAAAAAAGCAGCTGGTTCCTATGCTCAAAAGGATTAACTATCTAGTTAACTGAGAACTTGAGTATTGGAAAGCTTCAAACTACACCCGCTCACCCAATTTGCAACTCCAACCCAAGTAGAAAACTATGATGGAGGGTGGAGCATTGATATTTATGGCCACTCCATCCTCCTGCTTTATTGGCAAGGCTCTAGAGAGAATTTTTAAAAAAAAAATTAAAGGAAGCATGATGGAGAGTAGGGAAATAAGAAATGAATTAGAAACATCCTGCAAATAGGGAGGGTATGTGTAATTGGACACACCCACTTCAATTTTAGTAATTATATCATGACCAAGTGTTTTAGGTTTTTTAAAAAACTTGCCTTTCAGGTTGGAGCAAAATTCTTGGGAATAATGTGGAAAAGCAGGGGGAAAGCATGTAATATGTGTTTGGTGAATCATTTGATTTTTTCTTTTTTTTTAAGCGGTGACATATACCGTTAGCTTTGAATGTTTGCCCTGTCTGGAAGAACTATATTGAAAACATGGAGACAGGAGGCAGCAGGAGTGGCGAGACATCTTCTGTTGCTTCCCAAATTATGTTCCCTGGTTGGAAGCTAGTAGTTTTCACCACACAGTTACACTCCTTTTCTTTATACAGTTAGCTTGAAAAGATATTTATTGTCTGCCCCACGTTGTCTGTCTCCCTCTGGGTCCCAAAGTCACAAAGTTTCAGAAGGGCCAAAAAAATTTCTTGCTTCACTTCAGAAAATAGCGTATCTTTAAATCAACTTGGTTTATTTCAGGGCTAGTTCAAATCAGCTGCATATTCTTAATAGTGACATAGTCTGTTTGAGATGAAGCTGATGCTAAAAGGAATAATTACTAGTTATACTCAAAGTTTGATAAGAATTTTAGTGCCATGTTCAGCAAGTTTCTCTTACTAGCTGAAACTGATATTTAAGGTTGCTGTTGTCGTTGCTTAAAGGATAGCCATAGCATGCCCTGAAATGCAAAAAAACAAAAAACAACACACACACAAGCACACACACAATAACATGCAAACACAAACCCATTTGTGTTTGATATAATAAATGAGCAGCTATTGGTTTGTTTTTCATATAGGTTGGTACTGGGAGAAGGGCACTAATCATCTGTTAGCTATTTCTACTCAAGTCTTATCCTGCCAATTAATTAGGATGACATTTTTAAACAGATAAGTAAGGGTATCCCCCCCCCTTTTGTAACCAATAGTGTCTTCTTCAAACTTTTCAGCCTCCGTTCCCTCCTGCAGTTTATGGGACTCTTTATCTTTATTATTTTTTTCTGTAGCAGGTATCCCTATTTCTTCTCTGAGGTTTTTCCCTCCTATATTTTTCTATAAAGAATGCCCTATGACTGTGGCTCAGGAGGGTGGGTGGCAATGTGGCATCAAACTAATAGCTCCAGGCTGCTGTCTTCTTCCAAGAAACCTGCATGGTTTATGTGGCTTCCGGAAGAAGCAGGAAACCACCAACCAATGAGTTTGAAATCACTGGCTGGTGGGTGGGACCAGGCAGAGCCTGGATGAAGGCTTCACTCTGTATTCTGCCCTATAAAGGCAGTTTCATGATGCTTCAGTTGTCACTCACCCTCTCCCAAAGTGGCTAGCAGGTGTGCAGGTTGCTGGATATTTGTAAGTGTAATGTTATACCCTCTGTTGTCACAACTTTACAGGCAGTTTGGCATGGTATCTGGATCCAGGAAGGTGGTACTCATAATAATGAAGAAGGTCTCCTTAAGCAACTGTGACTTGTTGGCAAACAGAGTGGCACCCAGCTGAGGGATGTCCATCTTGGCCACACCTTCTGGTGGCAGAGGAACCATGCAGTTGGACCTGCTCGTGTGGAATCCCACATCTACCATCCCAGTGGTCACATGGGAAGTGGGCCTGGAATTTGCAGTTCATCAGTCAGTGTGTGGGTCGGTCAGTGCCTGGATCCAGACCAAGCCTGTGGGCAGCTGTAACCAACAAAAGTTACAGCCTACTTAGTTTCAAAATTTCTTGTGTTTTGTGTATATGTGTATATGTTGATACACAGACCTGGACTCGCTCCTACACACACAAATTTCATTGAGTTCCAAATGAAAGTGTGTTCTGTTTGCAGCTCTTAAATATTTGCTCCTGATTTTTCTGACCAGTTAATATCTGGGGTGCAGGGGAGACAGAATAGCAGCCCACTGCCTTTTAACTGTGAACAGTAGGTGTCATCTGCCTGGAAGCACCTTGTTACTTTTGTCAAGCAAATCTATACTTTTTATGTTACAGAATGGTGTACCTTCCCCTTAGGGACCTTAGGAGTTGTAGTTTAACTGGTTTAGCTCTTTTTAGCAGACATTCTTCACTAACTTCAGGCATGAAAAAGGGAGTGACTATGACTGATAAGTAAATATAAAACCAGTATAAATTTTTAACGTAGATACATTTGTGCTATGTCAGTGGAGGAACCCATTTTAGTTAGGTCCTCTAGTTAAAGAGCAGTCGATTAATCTATTAGTTTAAATTCATATACCATCTTAATGTTAATTTTCACAAAGTTTTGCATCAGTCTTTTGCATAATTAACAATTTGATCAAGTAGCAGAGGGCTTTTTACCATGTCTCTGTCTCTTACTTAAGATCAGCAAATAATCCACAATGAACTGTTATAAATTTAACCGACAAAACTTTGAATATTAAACGTGTGAATTATGGTAATCTAAAACCTCTGTTTTAATACTGGACAAGAAAACGTATCTGTAAATCCTTCAGCTCTACTGATGCCCAATAGTTTAAAGGTTCTTAGAAAATCATAAATTGTTTTGTCAACCTTTATTTTCAGAATTTTCAAGTGCTGATTTCTTGGTTTTGTTTTTTTTGTTTTTTTGGTTGAAATTTCCTGTTCTTGGTAACATAGCTGGTCTCCCCAAAATGGGTAACAAAAAAATAGATAAAACCTACTTTAGTTTGGTATATTATGACTAAGCTTTCAGTTTTCATAGATCATTTATCTGGGTTTGGCTTGACCCAGGATGATGTATTTTATTCTTCCTGGTGATCTTACATGTTAGTCTGCTGTGAAAAGATCTTTCTGGAATCAGGGCAAGATTCCAAACGGTTCTGAAAGCCTAAGCTAGGAAGAGCCTCTTCTTTCTAGTGTCAGGTTACCCATCAGCCCTTCTCAGAGAAGGCAACTTTGCATAAAATGCTGGATTTTATTTATATATATATAAAAACCTCTTTTGCAACAGCTCTGCAAATTATTACATTACCAGAAGCCTATGACAGCAGTGCTCCTCTGCTTCAGTAGTTGTTCCCAAGTCATCCTTGTCTAGGGCTTGACTTTATTTGCAGTAGAATTTTCTGTACTTCTGCCAGTTTCTGTTCTTTCACCTACTTGTGAGTTCCTCTCTGCCTCTGAGTAGTCTTAATGCAGTGGAGCAGGATGGGTAGTTTCCATAGCTGAGCTGGAAACAGGTTCATTGTCTTTAGGGTATAACACTGGTCATGTACCTGTATGTTTTCCCTATTCAGGTATTGCTGAGGAAAACGCCTTCTTCCAAAACCTTTGTAGAAGGACCACCATTCCTTCTCTTTTCCCTCAGTTGAGAAACCTTTCACAGGATAATGCAGAAATCAGGAATAACCTGTGGTGTCACTCTTGAGGCCATGGGAAAATGTAGATTTCTTTCGATGCAAAGTACCTCCATTTGACTTATAATGTAGCTCTGGAATCAGATCTGATTAATCTGCTGGATTTCATACTTAAGGAAGCAAGTCTATTCATCTCCTACCTTCAGTGGGCTTTACAAGAAAAATAATCTGCCTCTGATTGCCAGAGTAGTGGCACTTATTCACTACCATTGAAATAGATTCTTGGAGCATGACAAGCTATCAGAAGTGAGGATAATGTAATTTAAAAGATGGACAATTGGCCTTAGGCCATAAACCATCCATCTGTAGAAATGGATTTCTTCAGCATGGTAGCACTGACTTGCACATTAGCCATGATGCGGGAATCATATTTTGAAAGACTCAGATTGCCATGTTCATCTAGGGCCTTACTACAGAATATAATTCAAGTTTTTACTTCCACAAGCAGTGCTTTTGATATTGGGCCTTGACATTTGTTTCTTTCATATTTGCATGTTACTTCACAAAATGTCTGGCTATTTTCATTGTACTTTTGAGACAACATTGCATATACATTTACCCTATTTTTTTAATTATTTGATCAAACTTACATCCCTCATCAAGAGATCCACTTGCCCTAGAACCAGTGCTGACTCAAAGAGAGAACAGAGTTGCTCTGGTGTACTGTCTAACTAACTGCCCAAGTTTTAGAAGACTCCAAGACTATACTTCTGAAGGACTTCAACATTTACATAGAAGTAGGTCTAGTGGGACACATTTGGGACTTCTTGGCCACCATGAAAATTATGGGACTACCTTAATACATCATAGTTCCTATGCAAATGGCAGATCGTATTCTAGATTTGAATTTTGCAGAAAGAGGATGATTTGATGTTAGGAGGATTTTCAGTAACCACATTGTCACAGGCTGGTCACTTCCTTGTCAGATTTGGAATGACAGTATCAAATGCCCCCGCCTGGGGATGGAGAACCTATGCAGATAGTCTGCCCCTTTGGGGGCTTAATGGAATTAGAGGCATTCTTGAATACTTTGGGGGGGTTTCTGATTGGTAGGGCTGGCAATTTTGCTGAAGCCATAGTCTTACTAGGGAATGATGAGACAGGAAGTTCTATTGTCACCATTGCCCCCAGGTACTAATGCCGTGGAGCCCATGACATTCTCTAATTCACAGAAGATATGTGGCAATGAAAAAGAGCAAATAACAACTACTGTATGGGTAGTATAAGTCACAAAGGTCAGTATGATTTTAAAAAAGCAGAGAATTCGTCATTCTGTTTTGCAGCATTAAAGACAGAGAAACCAAGAAAGGTTTATTTTGCCCTCTTCTGTTTTGGCTGCTGTTTAGCAGCTTTGTTGTGGGTGGTAAACAGCTTATTGAGTTCAAGTGCAGAGGAATAGGGAAATGAATGAATGAATGAAATAATGAACAAATATGCCACCTTTCTTCTGGAGTGGAACCCAAGGCAACTGCTAAAATCATCCACTGCCTGCTGTGGATAAATTTGCTATTCACTTCATGAGGAGGTCATTCATGTTCCACTCAGGATTTGATGCTGCAGTTGTGATAGCACTTGAAGAGGTGTCCAGAGTACCATCTAGTCAGGCTTCTTGCAGTCAGTTCCACTTGCTGCAGCCTAATGAAGTGGATGCTTGAGTCCATCTCCTGTTAAGTTCAGCTCTTCCCCAAATGGGCCAGTAAGTTCCAGCAGAGAAGGGTTGGCTGTGTGGGTCCAAGAGGGAATAAATGCTTCAGCATATTAGGGGGTGGGGCCTTCTACCTTGGAAGAATGCTTTCTCTTGAAGAGGACCTCCCTGGGATAGATGAGAATGAGCACACCATTGCAAATAGCCTCCTTTTTGCCAAGTTGCTTGAGAGTATGGTTTTGTGGTTGTTGCTGCTGTTAACTGTCTTTTCCCAAAAATTGAGACTCAAGCAGCTTGCAAATTAATAATTAAAACATAAATGGTTATGCAGCTTTGGATATTCCTGGAAGAAACTGATTCTTTAGACCTATTTCATGTTGGAGTTTGGAATGAAACGCTTATGGTTGCCCTAATTGATTGCCTGTTTTGGGACAAAAATAAGAGGAGTATTCACATACTGATTTTCTAAGTCGCTTTTGATATCATTAGACATGGTATCTTATTGGAGCAGTTCTGTAACATGGGAGTAGGAGACATAGCGACAAGAGCTTTTTTCTCTGCTTGCTGGTTCGGTTATAGAGAGCAACTGGGAGATTTCTCTTCAGTCCTGGGTGTGGGGTGTCAAAAGAGTCCTGTTTTGTTCCCTGTGCTCTTACAGGGGTTTAACAACTTATTAATAGAAGTCAATAGGAGTTTTGGGGTCATGTACTATCCACATATTGATGACACTCAGTTCTATTTTCCCTTGTCATTAGAATCAGGTAGGACTGTACAGGTATTGCTGAACCAATGCATGGGTGCTGTAACATGTTTGATAAGGGCTGGTAAACTGAACCAGGATCTCAACAAAATGGAGGTTCTGTGTATCAGCAGTTCCCATGTCTGGGAAGTGGGTAAGCACTATTTTCTGAATAAGGTTGCACTAGCCCTACAGGAGCAGGTACACCTCTTTCACGTGGACTCTTGGATTCTTCTTTGGTAGCCTAGGAAGAACTGGTGTCTCAGAGTACTGAGACTGAACTCCAGTTGGTCCACCAACTAAAACCATTCTTGGACAAGGACAATCCCTCCACAGTTGTTCTTGCACCGCTAGCTTTCTAATGTACTTTGTATTTGTTGTTTTTGAATGTAATATGGATAAACTGGATAAGTCCAGGGTGTTTATTTTCTCTCTCAAAATCCTGAATGGCTTCGAGATTGTCTCAGTTATGCACTTTTGATTATCAAGATCCTCTGATGTGGCTGCTCTTAGGGTTCAGTCGGTCAGACAAATGTACTATCTGGGGCGATGGCTTTCATGGCTGTAGTGCCACAGTTGTGGAATCCCAAAAGCCTGGAAGGTGGTGACAATGCCCTTATTTTGGTGCCTTGTGAACCTGGCTTTTTACCTGAGTGTTCAGGACCTCGTAAGATAATGCCTTGATTTTTAATTTATATGTTTTTGCAGCTTGTTTGAATTGTTATTTTTTAAAAAATATTTTAAATTATTTTACAGTATTTCAAAGACTTTGAGTTCTTTTATATTGTTTTAAGGTGATTTTATTATTTTACCCAACTCTGATATTTTGTTGAGTTTAAAATTTTCAAATACTTAAACAGAAAAGCTATTTGTGGGCTTTTTAGAAAATATAACAAGTCCTATAGCAGCTTGCCTTTTAAGTAAACCTGAAAATGCCATTTAATGGCAATACCCAAAAACTATACCAACTTCACCATTCAATCTCCCAAATAGAAAGCAGTAATGCCAGCTTGTATCAAGCCATAGCACTTCCAGTTCAACAGTGTTTAAAACCAGCAGTCCCAATGGTTTCCAAGATTTCTAAGCTTAGCAGTGCAGCTCCATTGCTCCTCTGAAAAAGATGGATGTTCACATTCAATTCATTGTTATTTGGTTCTGTTGTATCATTTGGGAGTCTTGTCTGCCATGTTTGACAAAAAGCCGTTCACTTCTGGCTGGAAGTTCCTATCTTCTTTGCCCAAACCATTCACAGACCAGGGCAGGCAAGGGATGAAAAAATTAGGTCAGCTGATTCAGATGGGAAGATGTGGAACTTTGGTTGTCTTTAGTTCAAAATCCTGTGGCACCATCCAAGGAAACTTATCTTCTGCTTCAACAGTGGGCAAAGGATCTCTTCTCTTGTATAAGCTCTGTTCACTTGAACTCTTATCTTACATTAAATTGTTAGGGTGAGGTTTGCTGTATACATATGCAGATTCAGTTATGTTGAGTTGGACTGCGTGGCTTCCAAATAGTAAAGTACTAATGCGTAAAAGTCCTCTGTAGGTACATGATACCCTTACTGTAAAAAAAAAACCTTACGGTGAACCTTGTTCTGATAAAACTAGGGTCTTTTGTGTGTTCTTCTTCAGAGAAAAATAGAACTTAGCAACCAACTGTGAAAAGGTATAAGAAATTCCGTCAAGAAGAGAACGGGACAAAGATCTGAATCCCAGCACCTTATGGAGCTACATGTTGGCTCTGACAAAAATAGTCTGCCATATGCCAAAATCATATGTCTTTAAAAATCTTAAATTTTTACTTACCTATGTCCAGTGGTTTATCACTTCCCTCTTCCTCTCTTATTTTGTTCCTGTTTAGTCTTTTAATTTTATTGTAAGCCATTCTGGGAACCAATCATCTTTAATCTTCAATAATCTTTAAACAGAGGTTAATACTGTTCTGAAATTCTAAATTTCTTCTTAGAGTTACTTCTTTATTTAGCAGGTATCCGAATAAACAGGTATGACCTGTTTTCTGTTTAGAAATATTTTATTATATATTACATTCTACTGTTCAACCATGACAGAACTAATGGTGACAGACACTGGCCAGATTTGCTTAGCTTCAGTATACAGTGTACCCTCCCTTACTATGACCTGCATGTGTGCAATCTCCATCTCAGACAAAGCATCATGTCTCTATAATTAAAATCGATTTGCATGTGCATGCACTGCCATGCCTGCATGCACATTGCACCCATTGAAAAAAAAAGGGGATGTGAGCATTCGTGTTTTTTGTTTTTATGCAGAGCTTCTTGGAACTGAACCCCCACATATATGGAGGGCACACTGTAGTTACTTTATCTGGTGCCTCAGACTGCACCGTGTTAGTTTTAACAGGTGCACTGTGACCCAAAGATAAGAAAATTCTGTTGCTAACATGGCGAGAAGGCTTTGAGTATTTCAGCCTCTGCATGGTCCATGATAGATTCTACAGGCTAGGTCATCATTCTACATTCTAATACACCACTGACAGACTTGGTCAATTTTAGCCAAAGCGTTTCTATCAAATTTTGGTAGATGTGGTACAACTCTTGGTTCTTTAGTCATGAAAATTTTGATTGTTTTATAAGCCTCTTTTCTGATCTGAGTGGACCTTCTCTAGTGCAATACAAAGCTTTAGGCTACATCCTATAATGGAGTGAAGGCCAACAGAGAGAATGGAAGACTGGGATTTCTGTGTCTTCTTGCAAATATTTTGTTGTGTGCCGCAGGTTTTTGGGAGCTGAGAGTGTGTGACATGCAGGAAAAGGTTGTTTATCTGACATTTGTTCATCTTTTTTCTTTTATAATTTAATATAAAAAGAAATACTTAAAGTTTCTGTTTTGAAGGACAATAAATAAATAATCATGGCATAAACTTTTTTGGACCTCAGACCATTTTATCAGTCATCAGACTGTATTCTGAAATGTTTAAGTGGAGCATGGTAAGCTGGATGAATAAACAGTGACGTCAGAGGGAAAGAAATATTGAAAGTACAGATAATCACAATTACATTATTAACTGTGGCCATACACAGAACAACTTTGGGTGGTAATATGAAATACTACGAATATGAAAAACTCTAGCAAATGTGGAGGGCTGATTGTAGTTTCTGTTTGACATTTCTTTGCTCAAGTGTGGCTACTTTAATGTTAAAGACAATGTCTTTAGAGGTAGAAATTTGTCTGTTTATTCTTTGTTGTGAAGAGACGGGCCATTTTGACCCAGGTGAAATGCTGAAGGACATTGCTGGCAGATCATCACATCTGCCATGTTGAAAGATCTCCTGGAGGTGAACAAACACTGATTTTGTGGTGTGTGTTGTTAGATCCTATAATACTGTGGCTAGAAGGACAGAAAGGCATCTGGGATTGCCTTATGTTCTGACCCCTGTGTGTTTATCTTTCTTAATGTGGTGTGTTATAGCTGTTTTAGGTCATAGGATAATAGTCATTGTCTTTAAAACAGAATGTCTTTCAAATTAGAGAAATGAAGCTAGCCATTTAGCTTCAAAAGGTTACTGAGAACATTATATGTTTGTCTTTTATATGCTGAGTGTACTTTTCTGGATTTTCCAGCTCATTTTAACCAACATGTTAAACATGTTAAAACTTCAACTTCCTGTAGCCAACATTTGTACTTGTCACTGACTCTTGCCTTTTTCCAAGTCGTCCATGCATGTGAAGAGGACTTGAAACAGAAAAAAGAAGTATGTCTGGTCTTTAGGAACAGTGTGCGTTTCTCGTCCTGCTTTTGTCCATTACATTGAGCTTTGGAGTAGACAGCACACTGCACCTCACACTGCACTTCTCTTTCCTTTGCAGGGGGGAAATAACAAAGATCACAGTTGCTCTATGTATCTTATTTTTCACCATAAATCAGTAATAACTTAAAGGCGCACAATGGCAAAAAGCAAGATTATCTAGGTTGATTCTCTTGATTATCTGCCTTAGTGAGATGTAGAAAATTAATCAGGACCAAAGACCAGAACTTGGAAAAGTTACATTTTGTGCTATCAGGCCTCAGTGAAGAGTTCTGGGAGTTATAATCCAACAAAAGAAAATTTTAAACTTTGCCCAAGACTGACATCCCATATTGTTAGAGTCCCCTGTTGCAGGGTATTTTAAAGTAGTGTTTGCCATGTATTCTCCAAGCTCTAGAGTAGGGAGTGTTCTAGGACACTTGAGTTACTGTGAGGCCAGAAAATTTGTGCCCTGTGTGTGGTAAAGAGCAAAGTCAGTAACAACAGTGACAGCTATAATAGCTCAGAAATGGTACAGTGGGCCTTTTTAAGATGGATACAGGAATGTTTATCACTCCAGTATAAATTTAGCATAGTTGTATCTCAAAATCAGATTTGTGAAAATAGATTCCACTTTCAACTATGCCAGTGAGTTAGTGCACAATATGTTTCCTGTACAGTGTAGATCCCTGATTTTCTTTCTCAGTTATTTTAAATAAAGGTCACCCTGGAAGCTTCAGACAGAAACTGTTGTTGATGTTAACTGCTGTCAAGTCAACTTAGGCTTAGGGTGACTTTATAAATGAGAGACTCCCCCTGCTCAGGTCTTTAGAATCAAGGTCAAGGCTTCTTTGGTTGAGTCTGTCCATCTGTAAAAGAGTCATCTTCTTTTCCTACTGTCTTCTACCTTGCCAAGCATTATTGTATTTTTTAGTGAAGCATGTCTTCTCATCATATGTTTAGTCATCTTAGCTTCTAGGGAGAGTTCAGGCTTGATTTGCTCTAAGAACCATTTATTTGTCATTTAAGCAGTCCACAGTACCCATAGAACTCTTCTCCAGCTCAACATTTCAAATTATTTGATTTTCTTCCTGTCAGCTTTCTTTGCTGTCCAAGTTTCACGACACAAACAGAAGTTGGAAATACAACAGCAAGGACAATCCTAATTTTAGTATTCAATGATACATCTTTACACTTTAGGATGTTGTCTGGTTCCTTCATATCTGCCCTTCCAAGTCTGAGTCTTCTTCTGATTTCTTGACTGCAGTCTCCATTCTGTTTAATGGCTGAGCCAAGGCATGGAGTGTCTTGAACTGTTTCAATGTCTTCATAATGTACTTTAAGGTTATGTAAATCATCTGTTGTTATTGTATTTTATATATATTTGTTTTCTTAATGTTCAACTATAAACCTGGCTTTGCACTTTCTTCCTCAAGATTCTTCAGTAGTTGTTCCAAGTCTCTGCTATTTTTTACTAATTGTATGGTATTGTTTGTATATCTTAAATTGTTGATGTATCTTCCTCCAGTTTCACCCCTCCTTCCTAATCTAGTTTAGTCTAGTCTAGTCTAATCCTGCTTTACACGTGATATGTTCAGTGTACATGTTAAAAAGGTACCTGACCCCATTGCCAGTTGGAAAGCATTCCATTTCTCTGTATTTTGTCCTGACTGTAACCTCTTATCCTAAGTGCAGGTTACACATTAGGCCAGTTAAATGTTGTGGCACGCTCTAAGTATTTTTGTTTTTTTACCCTTATGGCAATAAATTTACACACTCAAAACCCTTGCTATAATCTATAAAGCACAGACTGACTTTCTTCCAAAATTCTTTGGTGCACTCCCTTATCCAATGTTATGTTTGCAATATCTCCCTTGTGCCTCTTCCTTTCCTGAACCCAGCTAGGACATCTGGCATTTCTCACTCCATATATGACAGTAGTTCTCAACCTGTGGGTCCCCAGATGTTTTTGGACTTCAGCTCCCAGAAGCCCTGAGCATTGACCATAGTGGCTGGGGCTTCTGGGAGCTGAAGTCCACAAACATCTGGGGACCCACAGGTTGAGAACCATTGATATATGATAATAGGCTTCCTTGTAGAATTTCGAACATCACTTTGCTTGCATTGTAAATTAATGCAATGGCCCTCTGGTTAATGTAATCACTGGTGTCCCCTTTCTTGGGTACTGGAACATGTACTGAACATTTCCAATCTGTGGACCATTGTTTTGTTTTCCATATTTGTTGACAGATAGTAGTTAGAAGCAAAGTAGATTCTGTTTCTGTAGCTTGAAGCAGCTCTGTTGATATGTCATCTATTACTGGTAATTTATGTTTCCCAAATACTCTTATTGCAGCTTCCATTTCACTTTCTAAAACTGGAGGCTCATCTTCAAATGGCTTTTCCTTGAATGAAGCTGTCATCCTTTCATCTCTTTTTTATCATTCCTAGTATATTGTTTCTTTCATATTTCGTTTGTACTCAGTCATGTAATGTGTTGCCTCCCTATAGAACCTCCGCTCTTGGTTAAATTTCCCTTTGATTTCTCAGATTTTATGGATGAGGTCTCTTGTTCTTCCTTTTTTGTTGTCATCTTCTATTTCTCTGCATTGATTGTTATAGTAGTTCTCTTTGTCCCTGCATACAAGTTGGTGAACAGTTGCATTCAGGGTTCTGACCCTATTTCTTTCACATCATAAGGTTTTCAAGGTAAAAGACATTCAAGAGAGTTTTGCTATGCCTCCTTCTGTGTAGTATTAACAAGTGTTAGTTATGGAACCACTGCTGTTGTCTCTGAGAGATCCTGCACAAATGTTACCCCCACTACTGCTGCTGTCCAATAGCTCTTTGGCACATTTAGTCTGGCTCCTCAGCAAAAGCCTGTCTGACCTGAGCCTGCTAGCAGCACTGCTATCATCAGCATAGTATCTTCCCTCACATGAACATGTAGTCCCATCAGCATGGAAAGGTAATTGGAAAATATATAAAGCTAAGTCTTGTCATATTTATTGCTGCCCTGTTTCTACATATTTGGTAAAAAAATAACAGAAAGATGTGAAGAATAACAGTGGAAAGAGAATATGATGGAAAATGACACAATTCACAATTCTGATTCCTGCACATAATGTAAAAGGGGGAAAATGCTATATTTGCAGTCCTCACCTTGTGTTCATTATTTTCCTCTCATCATTTTTTGCTACACAAGAATTTGAATGAAGCTTGAAAGAGCATGATGTCCTCTGTACTTCTAAAGGTTTTTCTCTTTAAAGGATTCCACGTTAATCAGATATATATGACACTTTTTATGGGAGGGCCCACTCAGAATTCACAAAAACTGTCACAAGCAATTGGTTGGCTGGCCCAGATGTTGATCTGGTGAGGTGATGTGATACTATCTCTTCTTACTTAGCTGTCTCTGTTAAATATTTCTGCTTTATCTTTGCACTTCATCAAATGTAGCAGCTGGCTGTAAATAACTTATGGACTCAGAGCAAGTGATTGGTATAAATGGGAAAAGGATGCATAAAAAACTTTTGTAATAAGATCTACTAAATGGCTGATTTTCCCTGTAGCTATTGACTCTGAATGAGCCCACTTCTGTTTATATTGGACTGGATTCAAACTTAGTGATTCAAGTATAATTGATTTCAGTGGATCTGTTCTAAGTCTGGATCGAGACCAATATTTCTAGCACCTTATATGCAAAATGTTCTGTTACTATTCCATCAGAACTAGTTATGAAATTGATCAGTACAGTTCCCATTTGCTACCACAGGCAAAAAGATTATAGTTTGTGAGTTGCTGTGGGAGCCCAGTTTTTCTAGCTGCACCTTCATTGATCTGTAGTGATTATGGAATTTAGAAAGTGCTGAACCTGGAATGTGAATTCATTAATGCTGCTTTTTGGAGAGGGAGAAAATTAATTATCACCCCCCATTAACAGGGCAGAAATTTAATTGATTCACTAATTTATTTATTTATTAAATATATTTTTAATGAAAATTTGGGATTTTCAGAGGATTGCATGTTTTGCTGTCACCTGTTCTTCATAGTCATAATTTTGTAATTGTATTTTTCAGAAGTGCTCTTTTTGTCATCTAAAATCGCCTTCTCCAGTCTAGCACTTTTCAGATACATTGGACTACAAATGCCAGTCTGACCAATGGCTTGGTGAGTGGTGGTAGAGTTTGTAGTGCAACACATCTGGAAACTGCTAGGCTAGGGAAAAGTGTAGGATGTAAGAATCTGTATAATTTTGTCACTGATCTCCTCACCTCCAAAATCTACCAGAAAGTATGTTGTTAACTCAGCCTGTAAAAGCTAGGTTTCTCTGGATTGGAAAAGGTGAACAAAAGAGAGTTATATTCATTTCGGTTAGAGTGGGCATTTTGTGTCGGAGACAGTATATTTTGCACAAAATGCCTATACAAAAAAAATAATGCTTTTTGTGGAGAAGAATGTGGCCTCAATCCAATGTCCCCTTAATACAACATAAATATCCCCATGTGGGTCTCTGCTATGCTCAGCCATATCAGAGAGGCGTCTGGCTATGTCCCCAAAGCCATACACACAATGATTACAGCAGCACTGGAACCTCTAGAGCAGTGGTTCTCAACCTGTGGGTCCCCAGATGTTTGTGGACTTCAGCTCCCAGAAGCCCCAGCCACTATGGTCAATGCTCAGGGCTTCTGGGAGCTGAAGTCCAAAAACATCTGGGGACCCACAGGTTGAGAACCACTGCTCTAGAGGACCCCAGCAGACCTCAGCACTGAAGTCATCATT
This sequence comes from Iguana delicatissima, assembly GCA_948472985.1. Lineage (NCBI taxonomy): Eukaryota > Metazoa > Chordata > Lepidosauria > Squamata > Iguanidae > Iguana > Iguana delicatissima. The sequence goes on along the minus strand of CAOKZL010002632.1, from coordinate 234,437 downwards.
GTACACCTGGCTGTAGGGATGCAGGCAGAAGCTTTTCCAATCCTGTCTCCTCACTGTGAAGCATAGCATGACCATGTGAGGCGGCTTCAGGATACTGTATGTTGGGGGAAGAACTTTGGTCTCTCTAGAGGGGCAGAATACCAATCCCTTTAGGCCCCCAAAAAGGACATCTGTATCTGTAAGGGACACTTGCTTGTGCATATGTCCCTAACAGAATTCTGGGCTGTGAGTGTTTCTGCACAATGAATTTTTCTCAACAAAATCCAAAGTATGAATCCAAATAGCACACAAATCCTTTCATTTTTGTTGTACAGGGGGAAAATCACTGAACTAGTTCATGCGTCCCAGATGAAATAAGCAAAGATCTGTATTCCTACTTAACAGTTATTCTTAGAAAGAGCTAAATTTGAGGTATATTGAGTTCCGTTGAAAAAAGGAAGATGCACCTGAAAGTTTCCTTCCTTCCTTTTTCTTTCTCAAGGGACTGTTTATCAGCTGAGAAACAACCCCTCAGAGATCGTCAGATCATGAGTATCTTTTAGAAGTATTCAGAAATTATGTATTCATTCACATAAATCACCTTTCCCCAGTTGCAGCAATAATATTAATGTTTTATCTTCTGCATCGCTGATCTCTTGTTACGTTTATTTCTTTAAGTATTTATGTTGTATTTTTTCCACCCATTTTGTTCCCCAAATTGGCTTGAAAATATAAATTCTTATTAAGCAACCCTAATGTATTAGTGATACATAAATGGAGTACAATAATGTATTAAATAATACATAAAGATATATCATTGAATACCAAAGTCAGGATTATCCATACCATCATATTTCTGATTTCTGTGTATGGTTATGAAGCTGCACAATGAAGAAAGCTGATAGGAACATAATCAACTCAATCCTCTGGATATCTTGAACCGCTAAAAAGGTAAAAGAATGGGTCCCAGAACAAATCAAGCCTGAACACTCCCTAGAAGCCAAGATTACTAAATTGAGACTGTCATACTTTGGACATATTATGAATTGGTGGGACCTATTAGAAAGGTCAATAATGCTTGGCATGGTAGAAGGCAGTAAGAAAAGAGGAAGAGATTCAGTCACACAACACTAAGTTTGCAAGACCTGATGATGGAGTGACTCAAAGGTCTCTTGTTCATAGCATCACCTAACTTGATCTGAAAGCAGTTAACAAGAACAATATATTGATGGTACTAAAAAGATTAAACTTTAGGGGAGAAAAGGCAGTGGGCAACTCTATAAATAAGAATTTGGAAAGTAAATTTCATAGCCTGAGTGCTTGAAATGAGAAGGCCTGGGTTTTGTTTGTTTTTTTGTCCCTATGTTTGTTCACTTTATAGGATGAAAGGGACTTGTAATGAAGGTTCTGATGGCTTTAGTATGTGGAACCATTCGTGTGGCAAAAGGTAGTCATTAATTTAACTTGATATACCTTATGTATAGAACCAAAATTGTTGTGTGAATTCATTTTGAGCTAATTCTGGGGGGAGGAAAGCCTGGTGTTAGAAATTGCCATCCATTAAGCATATGAATTAGTTACCTATAAGCATATAGTTTTTATTGTTCATATTTAAGCTTTCACATGAGGTGAAAGTACAAGAATTATTGTTAACTTGGTAAAGAATTAAATATGGTACATAGAGGTCTATATTAAATGTATAGCTAGGGATATACATATCACCTTTAATCTGTCTCCACTAGTCTTTTGCCCACTCCACCACTTGCTGGACAGTCTTTGGCTCCTTTTTTCTGAGAAGAGATTTTATGTGGATTTTTAAAAAAATTTGTTTTTCTTATATTTTTACTTTCATAATTATGTGATTATGCCAATAAAACATTATTCTAGTGACTTGTATACACTAAAAGCTATGCTAAAAAATAGGTGTCTCCCACTTCTTCCATCTTACTTTTCTGTCCCGCAAACAACAGGAATAGGCTGTGATTCTATCACTGACATCTATCACCACCAGTACTGTAGGTTCAGTCCTTATATATGTAAAACCATCTTCATGTCCTTCTTAAGACGCCATGCCTACTTAACAGTTGAAGACAGAGCAAAGCTGTCACTTTCTTTTTAAATAATAAAATATTACCTAGCTGGGACCACCAGCAGCTCCCTTCTCTAGCCTTCAGAGAGGGGAACAAGTACTGCAACTAAGTGGTGGTTTTGTTTTTAATTCAGTCATGATGGCACACTGGGTTGGCACACCTCATGTTGTACTGAAAGTACCAGAGAATTGGCGAGACAAAGTAATGGCTCTTATACTGGCAAAGTTCCTGAGGGAAAGTTTGGTCTTTTGATGATAGTATAACATCAGAACCAGGTAGTCACTCAGTGTTGTGGTGGTGGTGGTGGTGGTGTGTGCCTTTAATTCATTTCTGACTTATGACAACCCCATGGGGAACCTGTAATGGGGTTTTCTGTGGCTGAGTGTGTCTGATGTCTCTAAGGTCATAGTCCAGAACTCAAACCACTACACCATGCTGGCTCATAGCTTATACAGACTTAAGTTTGAGTCGTATGTTAAGATTGTAGAAGATAGAAAGAGTATAAATTTAAATTCACAGTTGTCAGCATCTAAATGAGCAAAAGATTTATCATATTCTTAATCTGATACAGGCTAGCATGTTGCACTTCCTGACAGAATTGTTGTTGTTGCTGCTCCTGTGCTCATTAAAAATCATTTCTGACTTGTGGCAACCATAAGATGAACCTGTCAGGGGGATTTCCTGGTAAGATTTGTTCAGAAGAGGGTTATCTTTAACTTCCTCTGAGGCTCACAGAACTTGCTCAAGATGACCCAGTGGGTTTCCATGACCAAGTGGGGATTCAAACCCTGGTCTCTAGAGTTGTAGTCCAACCCTCAAATTACTATACCGTCCTGGCTCTCCCAGGAGAATGTGAAGGTATAACCAACCTCCAGTTTGACTTTTTAGCAAGTTGGTGTTACTGTTACTTAAAGGAATTCTCCATTGACAGTCAACAGCAGATGGGTAGCAGTAGAATTCAATCTTTATAAGTATTTACATATGTGTTTGCTCTGTTTCAAGTATGTTTTCTTTATATTTTCTGCAACATACCACTTCCTACCTCTGCAAAATACAGATTAGGCAGGATACAGTGGTGTACCTGTGCACACTGACAACACAAACAGATTTCTGAAGAGGACGCTTGCTCTCTCTACATATAAGTCCCCTGTGTGTTTTTATATGCCTACTCAGAAATAAAAGCAGTTGAGTTCAAAGGGGCGAACTCACAGGAAAGTATATACAAAGGTACAGGAATTAAAAGGAGATTGATGATTAATTGTAGTGGCCAAAAGGGAGCCCAGTGTGTGACTGGGTGTTACTCAGACTTGCCCACCTCTTCCCAATACAATGGAAGTAGTAGCATTGCCACAAAGCCCTTTCTTGGAAATCCAGTCTACCTTTCCTTACCTGGGTCCTGGAGAAAGCAAGGGCTCAACCTCACCCTCTGTATTTTCTGGGAGAAAGAAAAAAAAGTATTTTACAGGTTCCTGGTGGACCTTGCCACGCAGGTGTGTGACCAGAGCTTCCCATTCTCCCTTAAGACGCAAAGCAGGCCTTTTATAAGTAAAGACTTCAAGAAGAACAACAATAAGAAAATACCTTACTAACAGGAGGTATATCAAGGAACTTGAGTAGTTAAAAGCACTGGCTCTTCCCTCTGGTTGCAAGAGGAGGAACCAAACCCATAGGGAAAGGCATAAACAAATTATTCTCCAACCTGATGCAATGCCTTTCCCAGCCTCCAGTCCCTTTCAAAAGAACTGAAAACCTAATGCATCTGGCTAGAAGGTTTCTGATTTCCTTATAACCCTTTCATGGGATTCCTTTCCTTGGTTTTAACTTGGAGTAGCTAGCTTCAAACTTATTGCCACGTGACCTCTCCTTTCTTTTTCTTCCTCGCCTTCAGTTCTCCTCCCTCTTTCCACTCCCATGGGCTAAAGCAGATCTGCACAACTTGTCAGTAGGTAAGGGCTGAACTTAAATAGGCTGAACTTCTTCAGGCGGCAGATAGGTTTTTAGCGCCTCACTTTCCAAGTAAAGTTATAATAATGGTATAATAATGTTTTTTATTTACAAAATAGTTTAATCATTAATTATACTATAATTATTAATTGATTAATTAATTAATGATTAAACACTTTTACAAATAAAATAAACCATATTATAAAAAAGGGAAATTTCAATTATTACACTTATTACTTGAGAAACAAAATATTACTTTGGTAAGTTTGAATATATTTTTAAGGTTTTCTTAAAGGTGGAGTCTTAAAAGGAGTGGAGCTACTCAATGTTGCATGACAAATATAGTATATTATTTGTGGACATATTAGCAACAACAGTAGACAAACAATTGATTCATCTCTAAACCAAAAATAAAATAAGAAATACATATATAAAAAAATAAACCAAATAAGCTGTAAATACCAAATATTTATATACCATGCCAAGGAGTATTTTTAGGGTTACCAGTGCTGAATGTCAACAAAAAAATAACACATACTCTGAGATAACAGTTCCTCTGCACTAGGCTTAGGAAGATACTTTTACAAAGAATGACATCTGCTAGCTTCCCTCCTTAACTGGCACTGATGGAAGAACAGTCTGGGTCCCAAAACATCATCCTAGCACTGCTGAATTATGAATACTTCTGTGTGTGCATATGTGAGTTCAAGTCATTTGCCAAGTTATGGCAACCTCATGAATTTTGTAGGATTTTCTTAGGCATAGAATACTCAGAGGTGGTTCTGCCAGTTTCTTCCCTGAAATATAGCCTACAGTACCTGATGGTTCTTGACGGTCACCCATCCAAGTACCACCAAGAGCTGACCCTGCTTAGCTTCCAAAATCAAACGGGATTTGGTGCCTTTAGGATTTTTAGGCTTATATGAATACCTCAAACTTGTCATTATTTCAATTCTTCTTAAAAGTAACTGTACCTTGCCCCCCTCGCTCTCCTCCTCCTTGATCATACCCAGGACGGGTGGGAGAGGGAGTAGGGGAGGAGATCTCATCCCTCTTACTTGCCTCCTCCTTGTTCCTGGGGAGCGATCACGCCCAGAGCAGTGGGAAAGGGAAGTGGGGAGGCAATATCATCCCCCTCGCTCTCCTCCCTGCTTCGGGAGCAATTGCGTCCGGAGCGGGTGGGAGAGGCAATCTCATCTCCCTCACTCTCTTCCTCCTTGCTGCTGGGGAGCGATTGCATCCGAGGTACTGGGAAAGGGAAGTGGGGGGGGCGATTGTGTGTGGTCCATGGGCTGTATCTTGTGCAAGCCTGGGCTATCAAACCAGTCCCTCCTCCAAGATCCTTTGCACAGATCCCCTGAGTTAACCCTTTCTATAGTCTAGACCCAGTGGTCTTGCAGGGTTATTACAATTGCAAAAAAGTTAAAAGCATGAAGACTTGGGCTTTTTGGTATTTTCTGGTCACCTGTTTCCTGGCCTGTCTTAACACTGTATCTTGCAGAGGGGAGCTTGCGAATGCTCTAGCTTAGAGGCTCGCTAGGGTTCAGTAGCACTCTCACGCTGGTAACAAAATTACATTAGAAATTTGATGGATCAAGTGTCGTGTGCTCTTGGTCAAGGTGCATGTATGTGCACGTGTACGCATGTGCTTGTGCTTCATGACTGTGCAGGAAGGAAACCTCGGTAAAGGAGAGATGAAAAGATAGATGAAGGTAGGCCATTAACTCGGTAACAGAACAGTGGTGAATGGGAGATTCCATTCTAACATAGGGAGAACTATTTCTGTACGTTTTTACACACAGTTTGCTGACCGGCACTTGGGTCTGTACGACCATGGATTTTGTGACCTCCTATATATCTGTCCTTATACAGTTTCCATTATGGCAGAAATCTGAATTCTGATGTGAAATTGATTTTGTGTTCATATTTGGCTGGCATCTGAAGTGCCACGTGGCCTGGGCTTGCTGAGTAGATTTGAGCATATTACTGTTTTCTATGGTTAAATTTTCCAGGTGTAAAGCAAGAACAGTATGACTCTATCCTACTCAAACAGTGTATCTTGCAAAGATTATAAAGTGCTATAGAAATTATTATTGTTAAATGCTAAATACTTAAATGGAAGAGCATGATAAGATATGTGTCACACTCCCATTTTCTTAGATTAAAAGTAGATTCCCAGAATGTTAACCCCTTTTCTGGTAAGATGAAGACTCGTTCAGTTAAGATTCAGTCTCCTTTACCAAAGTTCACAAGTGGAAGCGCTGAATCTCTTTTGAGACGTGTTTTAGCAAAGTAAGGCAAAGAGGCAGTATGCAAGTTTCATAGCTAAAAACTTTCCTAATTATATTTAAATGTACTTTCAAACATATATACATGCAGTGCCTAAGCCCTAGTTAACTACAGGAAGATTTCAAGAAGAGAACCAGCTCAGCAGAACCTGCACACTCCATCTTAAGAGAGAGTTTGAGAGAGAGGGAAAGGGGGAGAGAGAGAGAAGTCTTTTATGTGGTTACAAACACACCTGGAAAGTTCTCTGGTCACATGGTGTGCTTTCTCAGATATATCTGCACGGTGAGTGATTCTGCAAATGGGAAAAGTTCTAGGAAAAGCATATATAGTGTAAAGGTATACAGGAAATCCTTACTATCTAAAGCCTCATTGCTCTGATAGCAAATGAGTGAAGGGGTTAAAGAGTATGCTCTGTTGGGTAGCATGTTCCAATACATTTATTAAATAGGTTGTTGCTGCTGTTGTTGCTGCGTGGTTTCAAGCCATTACTGACTTATGGCAACTCTAAGGTGAACCTATGATAGAGTTTTCTTGGTTTGTTCAAAAGGGGCTTGCCTTTGCCTTCCTCGGAAGTTGTGAGACTGTGACTTGCCAAAGTGGGTTTCCATGGCTGGGCGGGGATTTGAACCTTAGTCTCCAATTGTAGTTTGATGCTCAAAATACTGAATACAAAGCAGGCTGTGATTCTAATGTTGTCATTTTTGCTTCTCCTGTCTGACTTAACAACTTTGCTGATGAAGAAACCAGTGGACCTTTTGCATTAAGTATTTGTATTTTTGTAGTTGGGCCAAAAAATATATCACTGTTTTGTGGATTTGGAATTTTGTTGTATTTTCATACATGGCAAACATGGCTACTCCTGAATATGTTTCATAAATTTTGACTGTCTTTCATTGCTGTTTTTGAAAACCTGGCAACCCAGTGAAAAATTATAGAGGTAATAAACTGAAGCTCACCTCAGAGGAAGTTTGCGAATATTCGAAAGTGCAAAAATTCCCATGAATCAATCAGTGAGTAAGTTACTTCTTTCTGTCCTGAATGGTTCAGCTGAGAATGCCTGGAAATAGGAACAAGATGATCTCTAACTCTAGACTTTTAACAGAATCCACTGGAAAATGGATGGAGGATTTTGAGGTGGCGGTTACAGTTTTACTGGGGATTAGCAGGACTTTTAAATGTCAATAGGTCTCACTGTTTGGTGTTTCAAAGGAACATGTAATGAAAAAACAGCAAGAAGAAAAAGAAAACCAATTTCTCACAGTGGAACTGGAAGTAATTCTTTTTTTTCCTTCTTGCTACTTTTCCCATTCTACTTAGAGTAGACCCATTAAAGTCAATGAGACAATTTATGCTTAATTGAACCCCATTGTTTTCAGGAGGCATGTCTAAGGGCTCTTCCACACTTCATAAATATAGCACTATGATTCTGCTTTAATTGCCATGGTTCCATCCTGTGGAATCCTGGGACTGGCAGTTTGTTAAGGTGCTGTTTGAGAATTCTTAATATTCCTCCCTCCAAACTTTTTTATTCAGACAAGTTTTTAGAACTGAAAGCTTTTAACAAAGAGGTATAAATGTTGAATTGTTTTAAATTACACTGTGTAACTTTTACAGTCTTTTTAGAGTATATGTTTTAATATGGTTAGTAATTTCATTTGGTTTTAATATTGACTTTTTTATTTTTAATTGTAACCTTTTTAATGTGTAACCTGCCTTGAGTCCTAGTCTTGAGGAAAAAGTGGGATGTAAATAAAGGTGCTGTTGTTGTTATTTCAACAGTTAGTGGTTTCGTCGCAGGAAGTTGCTTCTGAATAAGGGTCTTTTGAAGTACCCTATTTGCTGGCGTATAAGACTCACTTTTTCCCCTGAAAAATACTGCTTGAGAATGGGGTGCATCTTATATGCCAGTGCGTCTTACACGCTGGCAAATATATTAATAGCTCATTAGTCCATCTCTCAAAATGGTAAAAACGCTTGCTGTGGACCTAGGACAATATGCAGTAGAGTTGAAGGTGACAGCATTCTCAATGAAACAGTGTAAAAACCTAAATTTTGTATAGAGCAAAGGAAAGATTTGAGGAGAGAAACGGAGTGGTTGTGCTAGTCTGGTGCCTCTTCCTAAATGCTTTAGGTCGTATGACCGCTGAGGGAAGAGCACACTAGAGAGCGATGCATGGGGTGATCAACAGTCTGCCGTTCATAGAGATATTCTTCTCATTCTGGAACCTTGATTTTGTAGAGTTCCAGATCACAGTGAAAGCCCCCAGCTGTAATGGAGGCTCTCTTCTTCAGACTTCCTCCATGTGAGGAGAGCATCAAAAGAATGGGAACCCAAGTGACTGTACCATCAGGCCAGTCTAGAAGATAAGTAACAGTGGTTCTATGCAGAGTACAGTACAAAATCATCACCCCACCCCACCCCACCCCCGTGCATTTTAAATCTCTTCCTTTTAGTTGAAAGAGGAACACTTGAGTGTAGATGGAAGGCAGGCAGTTTCATGGCCTGGGCAGCAGACCTACAGTCTCTGTGGAAGAGCTGTAAAACCTTGCTTGGAAAGTTACATAACAAATGAGTTATACAAGCAGGTCACCTTGGATAGGGATGGATTAGGACTAAATAACCATTCCCACTCCACACACACACTTTGAAGTGGGGGCGGTAGGTATCAGGCCTCCCCTCCCACGGACACCCCAGTTTCAGATTGTCTTCACATACTTTGGTATTAGAACTGTTTTTGCGTAGAGTGATAACACACCATTAAAAGTTATGCTTGAATTAATCATTTGAGGATCGTATTGGACTGGAAAGGCTTCCACACAAAAACAGCTCCTTTACTTCTGTATCTCTGTGTGAAAGAAGTATCAATCTTCTGGGTGTCCAACAATTCCTTACGAACAGTTTTTGGGGACTGAGATGAAGGAATTAACAGATTGTAGTGAGCAAGAAGAGAAAATACCATTCCTTGTGTGTCCTTCCTGCATTTCTTGGCGAGTTAGGACAGATGGGAGTGGGTGTTAATCTGTTTCTCCCTTTGGGTTGTTTTAAGAAGTTCAGGATGCTGTTTCTTTGATGTCACCTGTATATATGTGCCTCTTCCTTGTGGACCAGTGGTATAGTATTTGGTTTAATGTGATTTATTGTTAAAAACATCTATCACAGAATGATGTCTTAGTACAAAATCCAAAATGAAGCTCAAATTTTACTGCCTGCACATATGGTTTTGAGTATATCTGTTTAGAAAAAGCTTGTGTTACACTGCACTTATTCTTGGAAGCATGAGTATAGCTTGTATGTTGCTGAACACAACTACATGTAGAGTTGGTTTCGCATCAATTCTGTGGAAGGAATCTGTAATGTTTGCAGTGAATATGTTACTTCCTCTTTATTTAGCAGCAGGTGTTGCATTACCAGGAAATATATTATTATTTCTTTTAATGGCAAAATAATATGCCTGCTTTTTCATAGAAAACAATGTTGTGATTGTTGTGCACTTCTCATATGTTTAGGTTAAAATGTAGCTTTTCCCATTCCACCCCACAAAGCATTGTTTTGCTTTGACATCTTGGCCCATCTGCTTATTACAAAGGACTTGTTGAGTGCCCAAGAAGGCATAAGCCAGTCTGATCCTCAGTGCACATTTGCAAATTGTGATACTTCTGGTAATATCACAGTTTAAAGAACAAAGCATGCAGCACACAGTGATTCTGACTTTGGCCAGTCCCATCAAATTTGACAGAAATACATCAGGGAATCTAAATATTGTGGGATGTCTGGTAAAGCTTCCCTATTCTTATCTCGCTTGGTAAAAAAAAAAAAAAAAGGTGAAATAAAGTATTCGTTCAACCTACTATAAAATATGTTTGCTATGCAGTTATAATCATATGTCATTATTCAGAAAATACAGCAGAAACTCTGACAAATTAAAAACAGAAGGATATGTCTGCAAGGGCTTTTTCAGTCATTAAAAAGCTTCACCTCTCAGGCAAACTATTTAATGGCAACTTCTTGCTCACTGTACTGACGTCTTCAAAGGCTTTGACATCTGTCAGCCTTTGAACTACCATTAAAAAATATTATCCCATTTCCATTCTTTTATGCCCATTTTTTTAATTATAGCCCTTCTTTCAAGTTGGGAACATGGTTGGTTTAAATGATGCTGTCCTTTCGTTTTCAGCCACCCAGCTGCGGTTTGAATAAATTGATGTCGAATCAAAGGCGGGACTTTAAAGGGAAAAGGTTTGATGGACTTGGACTCCGAACCAGATGAGGCTTTATGATGAAAAGGGTTTAATCCCAGCACAGGCATTGCTTCTATCAGTTGAGCAGTACAAAGCAATTCATATATATATACACACATATATATATATATATAGGTTCATGAGAAATGATCTCCCCCCTCTCTTTTTTTCTTGAAAAAAAATAGCATAGATCTCTTCAGGACTTGCAAATGTGGCATTAGCTAATATTCAGAGCACTGATTTCCTTTCATCCACTGGAAGCTTATGATTATAGTACAGTTCTCGAATTGGAAATGAGAGCTGCAACACAGATTTAAAGCTATGCTGTCTGATTTGTATTCAATATACATGTCACTGCGGGACAAGCTAGTCTAGGCCAAGCTGGTTCAATAAAAGGAACAAGCAGTTTCATCATTTGAGATTCAGAGAAGACGACAAGGAGAAAAAGCTGCCAATTAATTAGTAGCAGCGTTACCTGACATTTGAGCAAGTGGATGTAGCATCTTTTCCAAAACTGTCTTAGAATAAGGGTCTTTTTAAAAAAAATTGGATAAGCATTATTTCCTACGGCAAAATAATACATAGTATTAACCAATTTATATTTCTGACATTGCTTGTTTTTGTTTTGTTCTGTTCTTGAATTTTAGTTTTGAGCTGCTTTCAGTGGAGAAAATTATGCTGCTCCCTCAAAACACCTGCTTTCATTATTGTAATTATGTATGATTATAAGAAGATCAGAAGCTCTCAATTTGAAAATATAGCTTGTTTCTTTGCAATAGTATGGTTGCCGCCTTACTTTGAAATTACGTACCTGAACATACTGTATGGAAGTGCTTTAGCTATCCATAGGTGAATAGACATACTGTCTTTTTACAAATACAAAATTTATACACACACACACACACACACACTATATGTGTGTGTGTATATATATTTCATCATTCATAGATGAAGAGGGCTTTATGCAAAAAAAAAAAAAAAAGGTACCAGAACCTGAAGGTCAACAGGTGGAGGTGCTACAGTTTGCTGTTGATTGAGTTGAGTTCGTGAAGAAAGCTCAACTTTTAGTGTTCTCGTCTTCACCTAGTCCTAGATCAGTTTTGGATGTGAACATGAATGTAAGAAAGCTTAATCCAGCCAAGACAAAGGTACTACTGGGTAGTCCAGAAGGTAACAAACACCAGAGTAACAAGAGCTGAGCCATAAGCTTGCACTGAGCATATTTGATGGGTGTGAAAGACCTACCATTTGCAACCTACCATAAGAAAGTAAAATGCCTACCATGCCAAGGAATGCAATAATAATAAAACTTTTCTGATTCCACTAGAGGTTAAGAGGCAATTTACTGTTTTTATTTAATCATGTTCTCTGAATACGTTCTGAATTAAAACAAGACATATAATAATTTTAAAATCAATTCAAGAGCGTTAAGAACCAGACATTGAGTTCTAGCTAGTGAAAACACTTTAAAAGGTCTTGGAAAATAAAAATATCTTTGCCGAATATCTAAATGATAACAGAGAGAGAAGGCAGCTCTGGTGAGATATTATCACCCTGCATCAATTCAGTGTAGCTGTGGTACCTATAAGTAGGGTATCCTCAACTGACCATAAATCCAGTCAGGTAGGAGACATAAAAACCTTTCAGCTAATCTGAGCTCAAACAGGTAATGGCTGTATAATTTAAAACTCATCATTTGAGTAATAGCGAACTATTCATTTTCAAGTGTAAAAGCCAAAACAGCAACAAGTTCATGCATGTAGTTCTTTTTAATGGCAGTGTTTTTCTTCTTAGGTTCAGAAGAGTTAAAGATCTTGAGAGTTTTTGGTATGACTGAAACTTTTTTTTTTCTTTGCTCAGGTTTTACATCCTTTAGAAACCAATACTAATGAGATATACTATCAACTGTGTGAATATTTAGTACTTGAATAGCCCTAGAAAGGAAGATTTTTCATATTTGTTGAAAACGGTTGCTTTGCAAATGTGTTGTATTTTTTTTGATTTTGGCAGTTTGACCTTCTGTGAGACAATTTAACATAGCCATGTGATTGACTTAATCCATTTTTTGTCTGTAGATAGTCCATGTTGAAGTTTTCTGAGTACTATAGGGTGGTATATGTTTTTGCACATGCCAAGACACATTTGAGATCGATATATAACATTTCTGATCTCTCTAAGTGTCATATTGCAATCTCTGGAACAGAAACACTGTAGAGGCCAAACCTATGATGTATATGTAACCAGAATGAAGCTTTTTGGGATGGTAAAAGCTGTGTACTTATAGGAGAGAAAGGGAACCTCTGATAGAAGGTTTCCCCAGGCTTCTCTTACTACAGCAGAGATTGCCAGGGCTTTTCCATTCATCAGGGAGGATGTACGGAAAAGTACCAATTGAACTATGCACTTTAGTGGAACTCTTCTTTGGGACCGTGTGGTCAGTTGATGCTTTGCCTGCTCCATTCACCCTCATCAGGGATGATCCAGAATACCCCAGACTGTCTCCTGAGTCCTGCACCATGAAGAGTGTCGTTCTAGACATAATATATAGTTCTCCCCGTTTCCTCTCTGTTTGGGGAATGTTCCCCAAGGATAGAGGATAAAGCTGAGATGCCAGCTGGAGTGGTGTTAGCCAGGGAGTCAGTGACAGCAGAAGGCATCACCTTCTATCCCAACATTAGCCAATCTGCAGAAAACTATGAGTGTGAAGAAGTCTATTCCCCAAAACAGTTTCTTCTTCATGATCTCTGTGACTCACACAAATGTCTGTGCCTGTGCAGTACTGCCTTTGGAACCTTCTAGAAGCTCTAGGCCTAGCATTTTTGGCGGGAGCCCCACCACCTTCTCCTAAGGGTATATAGGGCCCCCTGTTGCACTCGTCCCCAGTTTCTTTTTTCTGCCACGTTTGTATGCTGCTAGGAGCCATCCGTGTGGAACACTTTTCTGACTATTATCTGGATCCAACCACCACCCCTGATTTTATATGGCATTGACATCATTCTTTAAACAGTGTCAGTCTTGCAATGCCAAAATCCCCAATTGTGACAGGCGCTCAAGATGTCTGTCTTGCCTTGGGAAGACCCATATCGTCTCTTTCTGCGTACACTGCCAGGCTTTCACACCTCAGACTCAAAACAACAGGCAGTTGAGACTTCAGTCTTTGTTGCTGGACTTGGTGGAAGACGTTGACTTCTTAGAGGACTGGTGACAATGCTGCTTGAAAGAACAGTGAGTGGAAAAGGATGGCAGAGAAGATGGATGAGATGGTCTGGATTGAGACTTAGATCTATAAAATGTGGAAGATGATCTCCTCCAAGAAGCAAAGAGAATGGCTGCACTGATTATACTATTATTGGCCAAAGCCCATCTTTTTGGTGGTGAGTCTAGCTTTAGAGAAGTGTTCCATTGAAACTTCAGTGAAAGAACTGAATAACCCTTGGCCGTCCATAGGACACAGATGACCACTCAAAGAACCACAGTTACAGTTAAGCAACCTCTTCTTTTAGCAGAAACATGTCTCTCTGCTTATGTACTATATCCTTTTCTTTTTTAAAGATACTGTAACCTTTGTATGCCCTCAGTTGTCATTGCAGACATCATTTTAGAAAAAGTATCATGTTCCCTGCAATTTTTATAAATCCCTGTTGTACAATAAGTTTCTTTTTAATTGTCTGTCTGATTAATCAAGAGCGCTGTTTTATTCATTTGAGCTAATCTATCAAAAGTTGCAGGTCCACTATTAATGGAAGTGATTTTCTCTAATTTAGAATTCTTAAGGGACAGTTAGCAAGTGCTTGCTTCTGGTTTTGTGAAAGGGATCTGGATCTTGCATTTTGACTCAATTTGTATCATGCGTTGTGTGTCAGAGGGAGATCCTGACGCATTTTACAGTTGCCCACTTCATGTGTTACCTGAGCATTGTTAACATTATATATGCTTAATTTGATATACAGCCTGTGGGTATAAGTGAAATTCTCCCACAGTGGAATTTCATCTTTTGCCTTCTCTCTCACCCAAAATGTAACCTGTTATTAGTTTCTGAAAAATCAGAAATTAATAATTTACTAAATTATTTTTACTGATTCTCAACACTGTTCAGGATGATTAGTTTTGGCTGGAATGATGTTGTGGGATAGAAAGTTTTCTGTGGAAAATTTCCGAACAATAAACATTCCATGTTATATTTTCCCATGGAAAAATTGTCCACACTGTGTTTCTGTGTGAGAGAGAAAGAGAGAGAGAAAGCATGTGTAGTTCTTTGTTTATATTTTTCCATAGTTGTCTGGGCTGTTCTGCTGCAGTCATGTATATACGTTAGGTGCACTAAATATAAGATGTGAAGTTCTAATTATTCTTCTATGGAGACGAACAGTGACGAAACCAAGTCTCAGAGAAATAGACTAACACATCCATGCAAAGCTAACCTTGTTTCTGTTTCACAAAATCTCATGCTTCTCAATCAGTCACAAGTGCAAGTAGACAAGACAAAAAGTGAGACATTGCCTGCACCTACAGAGTCACATATGTATGATTTAATGGAATAAAATGTTCAGTTGGTTGTACTGATTTTTTTTTCTCAAATTGAAATGGAACAGATAAGTAGTGTAGAGAGTGAGTATAGCTGAAGGTTATACCTCAGCAGAGGAAAGTTAAATTGTTGATATTAGATATATCAGGCACAGGTCTCTGTAGTTATGTGACCTTTAAAAAATAGTGCTCTCTCAGTATAGTCGTTTTTTTTTCTTAAACATAATATAAGTTTCTGCTGTTCTTTTTGCATTGTTACAACTATTCTAGCAAAATAATTTCCACATAAAGCGTTGAATGTGTGTGAAAATAATATTTAGTCCAAATGTGCTTAATCAGATAACACTATTTGCAGCATTGGAAAATGTTCATGCTTTTTTTCAGAAAACCGCCATCTCTGATTCAAATATAAAAAACTGCTGTAAAATTTCGAGACTGATTGTTTGTTATCATGAACATAACTGACATCAAAAGTAGTGTTGCTGTACAAAATTCCCAGAGTCCCATAGCAATGCCTATTGCCTGCTGGTTCCCTCTTGGCAATGGTAGTGGCTGCACAGACCTAGACTGAAGGAACTATGGGTTACTGTGATGTCTCAACACAGCCAGTAATATTGGTAACATTATGGGGAAATCATCAACAGAATTCCATATATGTCTGAAATCTACAACAAAGATACTATTATTTCAAATAATTCTTGGAACAGCCCACATCCCTTTTCCTTTGGCTCCATATTTTTCTCTGTGGCCATTTCCACACTAGAGTGTTAAAGCGTATGATTCCACTTTCAATCCTATGGAATCCTGGGGTTTGCAGTTTCGGGAGGGGCCAGGTGGCCCCTCCCAAAACTGCAAACCCCAGGATTCCATAAGATGTTGAAAGTAGAATAATCGCGCTGTAACAATCTAGTGCGGAAATGGACTATGTCTCAACAGCTCTGCCCATGCTCTTCTCAATAATACTGTAAAGTATAGCCCAGTAATAGTATATCTCAATCTGTAACAACAACAATATAATTATATATGTTTAGTAATAACATATAGCTGTATAAATATTCTTCCTCATTGTTTTCTAAATTGTTATGTACTCTTCTCTCTTTTCCTCAGTTAACTATCTCTCACACCTCAGGCAACTATGTTAGTACATCTCTTCATTCCTTGACTTTCTGGGCCCTGTTTACTTTATGTCCTGCTTAGTCATTTTACTCAGCCAGTTAGCAGTTTTATTTTACTTCCAACTTCCTATGGGCATACAGTCTTGACCTATAATCTATAAATTATAAACAGAATGGTTTCCAGTTGGCAAGGAGGTCAGGCAAAGCCGTATTTATCATCTTGTTTAACATGTATTAACTATTACACATAAAGCAGGATTAACCTTGGAGGAAAGAGGTGTGAAAATTGGAAGAAAGAACATGAACAATTTAAGATATGCAGATAACACCATAATACTAGAAACAAGTAATAATGACTTGGAACAATTACTGAAGAAAATCAAGGAAGAAAGTGCAAAGACAACTTTACAGCTGAACATTAAGAAAACAAAAATAATGATCACAGATAATTTACTTTGAAGGAGATGGTGAAGACATTGAATTAGTTCAAGATTGTTGATATCTTGGCTCAGGCATTAATCAGAATGGAGACGAGGACTAGGATTTGGAAGGGCAGCTATGAAGGAGCTAGACAGGATCAAAAAGTGTAAAGATATATTGTTGAATACTAAAGTTAGGATTCTCCATTCCATCAATTTCCAGTTTATATATATGGTTATGAAAACTGGACTGTGAAGAAAATTGATGGGAAGAAAATCAACTCATTTGAGTTCTACATATACCCTGTACTGCTAGAAAGATGAATGAATGGATTCTAGAACAAATCAAGCCTGACCTCTCCTAGAGCCCAAGATGACTAAACTGATGCTGTTATACTTAATCATATCATGAGAAGATCTAACTCGCTAGAAAAGAAAATAATGCTTGGTAAGGTGGAAGGCAGTAGGAAAAGAGGAAGACCATATTACAGATTAATGGAAGCCGCATCCCAGAGTCTGCAAGACCTGAGCAGTTTTGTTGATGACCAGGTGACTTGGAGATCTCTTATTCATAAGGTCACCCTAAGTCAACATTGACTCGATGACAGTTGGCAACAACAAATGAGTAGAATGGATTAGTATATGCAGTTCTGTCACTGTTGACACCAACTGTTGTGAAATAGCTACAGCAGGTATTCCAAAATATTTATCAAAATATATATGTGCTGCTTATTGATTCCCTGAACTATTATGAAGAACCAAAGTTGTATTTTCCCTTATAAAACCCTTAGAATTTATCTTTATATAATATTTTAGAGCTGTTGAAAAAATAGACTTTTAAAATGACTATTGGACAATAAATAAATTATTCAATTCAATATGTGAACAGTTGTAGTTTACTATTTCAGTATGTATAGAAGAACTCTTCACTAAATGAATGCTTTGTATATTATGGGCGTGAATGAACCAAGTTTTAAGGTAAGTTTTCCACATTAACTGGGATCTAAATAGTGTGCCTCCCCTGAATACTTTCATTAAAGCCAGCAACCTCTTTACCCCTGCAGAGCACTGTGCACCCTAAAAGTCTGCACTGGAAATCAAAGAAAGGCCTCTGAAGTGCTTTTTTGACACAACCAAGTGTTGCAACAGCAAGCAAACTGCAGGGAAGGGGGGTGAGTCCTAATTCTACCAACATAGGGATACTGAAGGACACTCTTGGGATCTTGGCCACTGAAAGCAATGGATCTTTAGTGTGCTCGGTTTTTACTGAATCATTCCCCAGCGTGGTGGTATATTTTCAGCAAATTGTAATTGTATGTGTGAATATTTATATGCTACTCTTAATCAAAAATTGATTCAAAGGTAGTTCATAATAATACAACAATGAAAACTAAGCCTTCTTGCCTCCAAAGGGGAAGCACTCAGACATCAGCAAGTACAGACAGGTTGGCATGGGAATAGGTGAAACTTTGTGTGTGGCAAAGAATTGCCATGATGGTATAAACATACTCAAGAAGCATTTTCTTGACATTGTGTATAAAATATAATTTTTAAAAATTAAAAAACTAGTATTTGTGTTATATTTTTGAATAAAAATTTCTCACAGGTCCGCTTCAACGTTTAGAATGCAATACAATGATTAAAAGTGCAAAATAAAAAACAGTTCTTTTTCAAACTTAAGATTTGCCACCAACAGATTCACAACAGATAGCTACACAGATTTCAGAGACTGGGGGAAAAAGCCATCATTTGTCTTACAGGAAAGATTTGACATTAGTAAGTAGATTAATGCTGGTAAAATTAATGGAGGACATGTGCAAGTTAGCAATATAACACCTTACTCCTAGCAGACACGTTTTTTAAAAAATCTGTCATATATTTTTACAAAGGTGAAAGAATCTGGAAATACTGGGGCAGTATAAATGTCTAAGTATTTAACCTTCTATCTGTTGGATTTGTAAGCCAAATTGTAAAGCAAAATGTATGCAACTACACTTACCATCTTATCTTTTAACTTCTGACAGCTACAGTCAAAGTTAGGAGGGAACTGATCCATGCTTCAGCCTCAAGATATATCAAATAAACTGTTAAGCCAAATCCATATTTTTTTAAAAAAACCTTACCTATGTGCTATATTTCATCTTCCTTTCCTTTAAAAATCTTAAGCATTTTCATGAAAGATTATGGAACTGTTGACATATTAACTAATCCTCTGCCTAACGTTTTTTGTTAATAAACTAGGCCATGATCCAGTAAAATTATTCCCAGCGGAGAGTACCACAGAAGAGGAGATGTGTATCTTCATATGTGCAGATATGCCAGCTGTGGCCAATCCCTCTCTTCTCATATTTGTCCTCAAGAGTTTGGGGACGAAAGTTTCCTCTTTCCCACATTATATACTCCAAGTAGGAAGTGGGATGTTACAGTTAATTTTGTCATTCCTTCTTTGGGTAGATGGGTAAGAATCTTGATATAGTATTTAAAACTAACTTTATTTTTTGTCATTGGCACTTATAGTAGGAAAAAATGTTTGGTGAGCAGACATGCATATGGAATTTAGAACCAAAATGAATGATACTAAGCCAGCCTTCCTCAGCGTTTTTACCCTTGAAGTAATTTTCAGTTCTCAGGGAAACTCTACATAAATATTATATCAACAGCTCAAAAACAGTTTACTTTTTTAAAAATTACAACCTCTCACAGAACACTTAGTACACTGTTGTGGAATCCTAGAGTTCCAGGGGTCCCTGGTTGAGAAACTCTGTAGTAACATGAGGCCACTTAGGATTTTAAAGGTAAACATTCCATTATCTTGACTCAGACTTCAGAGGTAACTGGGCAGCCAGTTGAAGCGATAGGGAGGCATAACTGAAAGAATGAAAAAAAGGGAGCTTGAAGTTGTGCTCCAGAGGAAGAATATGCATTATACATGTTGAGCCTCCTTTGTCCAAAACACTTGGGACCAGAAATGTTCCATATTTTGGATTTTGAAATGCGGTATCTTTTTGGAATAGTCTTGCATATTGTTCACTGTGTGTGTTACGGATGAGACATGAGGCCGAGGAGAGACTGAGGATCTGTGAAATGGTGAGAATCCAAGTGTAGTGACTGGCATGAATCTAATCTCCTGCCATTTCACAGATCCTCTCTCTCTCTCTCCTCTCTTTTTGCCACCAGCCATCTACCTAGCCTCTCTATTTTTGCTGAAAGCTGCTTGCTTGCTCCTTTAAGGTGGGGCTGTGGCACTTCACAGACCTGAGGGACAAATAAGCAGGAGTTCCACAGATGCTGTCTCAAAGATAGAAGCAAGCAGCTGACAGTAAAATGTTTTGGGTTTTGGAGGGGTTTTTTTATTTTGGATTTCTGGATAAGGGGGGCTTAACTTATATTATGACATAATATTCACCCAGCATGCTTTCAGTGCCTACGAAAGGTATGTTTGATAATATAGAGGATGGGAAAAATCTTTGGAAACAAGAAATAATTTCTGGAAATAATCCTAGGAAGACTTGGGAGAGACTCATATTGGCTCCAGACTTGAGGAGGCAGCACTTCCTTCCTTCTCTGAGGTTAAGTTAGAATCCTCCCGTGGTGCAAGAAGGAATGTACATGCCCACTGCTGTGCTGCTAGGACTGGTGGATTAACAGTAATAGTACTACTACTCTGTTCAGCTTTGGTCAGGTATGTGGTGTATGGTGTTTAACAACGGTTAAAAACAAACTTGAATATGTCCAGTGAAAGGTGACCAAGATGAGAAACA
Organism: Iguana delicatissima; assembly: GCA_948472985.1. Taxonomy (NCBI): domain Eukaryota; kingdom Metazoa; phylum Chordata; class Lepidosauria; order Squamata; family Iguanidae; genus Iguana; species Iguana delicatissima. The sequence continues at coordinate 214,077 of CAOKZL010002632.1, read as the reverse complement.
GTCTGAAAACCACATCCTGTGACGAACAGTTGAGGGAGTTGGAGAAGAGAAGATTGAGAGATAACACAATAGCCACCTTCTAATATCTGAAGGTCTGTCACATGAAAGATGGATTAAGCTTGTTTTTGCCTGCTCCAGAGGATAAGACCCAAACAGTAGATTCAAATTACAAGAAGGAAGATTACAATTAAGCAATAGGCAGAACTTCACAATGATAGGAACTGAATGGACTGCTTGCAGAGGTTGGGTGGCGATCTGTCAAGGGTATGTTAGCTGTGGATTTATGCACTGATCAGAGAATTGGACTGAATGATCCTAGGACCCTTCCAGATTAATAATACATTCATTCAGTGAAAATGCCCCAATTCTACCAGGACTTATGCCTGGAGTCTAAGTTACTACAGCTTCCCATAGATGAGACAGAATTACAACCAGCCCCTTGCCTGAAGAATGCTTAGTTTACAGGTGACTTTTTGCTGCACTGATATCCCTAGTTTGCTTCTCAATTTTTCAAGTTGCGTAGCCCTTGTCCAGACCAGGTAACCTCACCTCATCAGGATGTGAATCAAAAATATTTTTCATCTGAATTCACCTTTCTGTTTTGAGCTTCATCTTTTTCAAGTTTGCTAACTTCTCTCCAGCCTGTTTTTGCCTCTGGGCATTAGTTCGGAACCATTGCTGCTGCTTCTAGGTCAGATGAAAATGAAAATCTCTCTGAGAAAACCCATAAATAATAATAATAATAATAATAATAAAATTTATTTCTATCCTGCCTCTCCCAAATGGATCGAGGCAGCATTACAAAACATATAAATATTAAAATATCAAAATGTAGCCCACCCTCCCCACTCACCAACCCTACCATCCCCCCAACACACCAACTATTAAAACAGATTAAAATAAAATTAAAACTAAAAGTTAAAAACAAAACAATTAAAAACAATTAAAAACAAAAGGACAATTGATGAGAGGCAGTGGAACACTAGTCTGGGAAGGCCTGTCGGAAGAGAACAGTCTTGACTGCTTTTTTAAAGCAGTCAAGACTGGTAATGTGCCGGGTCTCCTCCGGCAGGCCATTCCATAACCTGGGAGCGACTGAAGAAAAGGTCCTCTGGGTAACCGCAGCCAACCTAGTTCTGATTGGCTGCAGTAGATTCCTCCCAGAGGACCTTAATGTGCGGGGCGGATTATATGGGAGAAGGCGATCCCGCAAGTAGGCTGGCCCCAAGCCATGAAGGGCTTTAAAGGTAAAAACCAACACCTTGTACTGTGCCCGGAAACTAATAGGCAGCCAGTGTAAAGACTTCAATATAGGTGTTATGTGGTCAGTTTTAGATCTTCCGGTGACTAACCTGGCTGCCATATTCTGAATTAATTGAAGTTTCCGGACTAAGCACATGGGTAGCCCTATGTAGAGCGCATTGCAGAAGTCAAGCCGTGAAGTTACCAGCACATGTACCACTGTTTTTAGGTGTTCCAAGTCCAGGAAGGGGCGCAGCTGGCGTATCAGCCGAAGCTGATAGCAGGCGCTCCTGGCTGCCGCATCAATTTGAGCTGTCATCTGAAGCGCTGAGTCCAAGAGCACCCCCAAGCTGCGGACACAGTCTTTCAGGGGAAGTGTGACCCCGTCTAGAACTGGTTGACAAACCTCCATACCTGGGCTAGGGCCCTTGACAGCAAGTACCTCCGTCTTATCTGGATTCAGCTTCAGTCTGTTTTTCCTCATCCAGTCCATTACTGCTTCAAGGCATTCATTTAGAGGCGAGATGCCACCCTTAGTCGATGCTGTTATCCGAGGCATGGAGAGATATATCTGGGTGTCATCAGCGTACTGATAGCACCTTGCTCCATGCCTCCTGATGATCTCTCCCAGCGGTCTCATGTAGATGTTAAATAGCATTGGGGACAGGACGGCGCCCTGAGGGACGCCAGATTTAAGCTCTTTTTTCGAGGAGCAGCTGTCCCCAAGCATCACCATCTGGTATCTACCCGAGAGATAGGACCGGAACCACTGAAGTGCAGTGCCCGCCATCCCCAGCCCTCTCAGGCGTTCCAGAAGGATACCATGGTCTATGGTATCGAAAGCCGCTGAGAGGTCCAAGAGTACCAGCAGGGTCACACTTCCCCTGTCGATACCCAGACGTAGATCATCCACTAAGACGACCATGGCAGTCTCGATTCCATATCCTGCCCTGAAGCCAGTTTGAAATGGATCTAGATAATCTGTTTCATCCAAGACAGCTTGGAGTTGAAGGGCAACAGCCCTCTCGATCACCTTGCTTAAAAATGGAAGATGGGAAACTGGTCTGTAATTATTCATATCCAGGGGACCTAGGGAGGGCTTTTTTAGAAGCGGACGTATAATTGCTTCTTTTAAACAAGCTGGAAAATTGCCGTCCCTGAAGGATGCATTAATAACATATCTTAAGTGTGTCTTAATCGCAACTCCTCCCTGGACAACCAGCCATGAAGGGCAGGGATCAAGAGGGCAAGTTGTCCTCCTTACCTTTCCAAGGAGCTTGTCTACGTCCTCGGTACTCACTGACTGAAACTGATCTAGTATAATCCTATTCACGGAGTTGCCGGACACTTCATTTGTAACCTCTGCTATAACACCGGCATCCAAATCGGCTCTTATCTGAGAGATTTTATCTGCGAAATGATTATTCAAAACATCACAGCAAGCTACATTAGGTTCTAACAACGAGTTCAGGGGAGTGGGTAACTGAGTCAAATCCCTTACCACCCTAAACAGCTCTGCTGGATGAGAAATCGCAGACGCAATACGTGCAGAGAAGAAAGTCTTCTTCGCTGCATCTATTGCCACTCCATAGGAATAAAGGAATTCTCTATAGCGTGTCCTGTCAGATAAGAGTCGAGATTTCTGCCAGTTGCGCTCTAGTCGTTGTCCAGCCTGCTTCATAAAGAAAGTCAAGTAATAATAGCAAGAGAGAAGAACCCTGTAGCCTTTATAAGAAATTCCAAGATGCCCAATACCATCTCTTGAAGCAAGAACAGAAGTATTGGAAGGCAATGCCTCAGATAGTTAAATCACATGGGCAATATAAAAGAAGCTACTGATTGCCGATACCAAATACTGTAAAGGTGTTGAGAAGAATTAGTAGGGTTAAATGTCTCCTATTAATTTCTGAAAACTTCCAAAGCAATTTCAATTCCTTTGTCATCCGGGGGAGCAAGAATAGATCTACTGCTTCAGTCTGTTTTACAGATATCTAGAGTTGGACAGCCACCATCTATTGAGGTATACTGTTCCAAGACTGTACGTTGGAGGATGGACGTAAATTATCACCATGACTTGAAGGAGATAATATTTCTTTCCATGATGCATGCTGTTATTTCTTAGAAACATTTGGAACTTGGTATTTCATGGTACCAGTTTAACCTGTTTTGGCTAGAATGGGAGAGGATCAATGTGTTCCAGCTGTCAAATAAACATATTTCTGCACTCAGTTAACAATAATGAAGTTGGAAAATAAAGTCACCTTTGATGTTTCTACTTTTCTCAGACTCCTGAACGCAGTTTTGTCTGTCACCCCTTGACTTAGTAGGCAGGACCAAAATTAATTGTCTCTTCTAACTGTTTTTATCACTCTTCCCTCCACCCAATTAATTTAAATGACCATCACGGTTTGGGTAAGGAAAGAACAGTTTTACTGTGGAGTATTGCCACATACACACACTTCTGTAACTGCGCCAGCATAGCACAGACTGTGGCACATTGGTTTTGTACTCTTTTCAGTAGATGGCATCCAGGCACTGCTGAGGAGAATCACATTGCATTCTCTTCCCGCTGGAGCAGAAGGTGGTAGAGCAGATACTTTTCTATCTCTAGTAGTCATAGAAAGGAGAACTTTTTGGAAAAAGGAGGCAGAAGCCCTTACTTCAGCGATGGACAGATTGTTCTGTTCTGAGATGTTCTCATCTTTCTTACCTATGGAGTGCTGGTTGCAACAGCTCTGAGAGAATAAGCCAGAAGTACCCAAGGGAACTGAAACAGTCTTCCTGCGTTGTTGGGCTAACGTGCAGACACTACCACTGTTTCCAGACTCATTCACAGAACCTGTAAAATAGAGTGTGACAGCCTGGTTGACTCAAAATAGATCAATGTAAGATGTATGCTTTTGTAGCAACATTGATTTTTAACACACTTGTGCCTACAGATGGTGGACCAAAAATACCCTGGTAAAGCATGGAGGAAGCCTTAGTCAGTGGGTTTAAGGTATCTAAGTTGAGTTTCAGGACTCAGTGTTAGAAAGTCAGCCTGGCAGAGTAATGATGGGCAGAAGAAGTAGCAGGAGTGGAACTTTCTATTTCACTGGGTGTGATCCAGTATGATTCCAGAGTGAGAGCATGGCTTGGCACAACATTTGGTTAAGAAACTGAGTTGTTACCTCACGTCCTGGGAATAGGTGACTCCCTTTTGGAGTCACATACTAGGACAGCTATCTGATTATCACTGATATTCACTGGATATAGGCCTTCAAAATGCTGATTTTAAATGTTGTCATAGTGGTTCACAATGGCTAGAAGCTTAGGACAGAAATCTACAGAAGTGGACAGGTGAAAACTGAGGAGTACCTCCCTTTGCAAAGACAGAAGTATAGTCAGGTCTCCACATTTGCAGGTTTGACTTTCATGGATTTGGTTATTTATGAGCTTCTCCAACTCCTACTCTCCTCCACCTCAAGGTGCTTCTTTTTCAGGAGAACCTTCCCCCTTGGTAAATTGAAACAGGCTGCACAGCTCTTTAAAAACCTGCCTCTGGTCCTCTTCCTCCTTACTAGGTGGTGCCTGACCAGCTAAAAACAGCTCACAGCCCAATTTCCCAGCACCATGAACCCTCTCCCTGTGCCTTCCACATATCCAAGGAAGGAGATGGACAAAAGAGAGGAAGTATAGGGTCACCATGCCAAGCTACTCTCTTTTCCTCTCCTTTCTCTGACCTGGTTTGGACTCTGGGTGCCTGCTCTCCCCACTTGGGCTTCTTTCCCACAATCACACACACACTTTTTAATATTTGGGTTTTTTCCATTTTTGTGAGGTCCTGTGCCCCTCACCCTAGCGAATGTGAAGGACCAAATGTAGAAGTATTTTTTGCTTATGGAAGACACTCTTTGGATTCAAGCTGCTAGTATTAATTTATTGCATTAAAATAAGTCACCTGTTGTGTAAGATATCCTGCCTTAGTAGTTCACTTATAGTACAATTTTGTGTTTCTTTTTTTTTAAAGCTGTTTGAATGTGGGAAGTAGCTGTGAGAATATGGGATCACAAGCACATTCTTGTCAGTGTAAGCTATTCTCACTCCATGTCTGAACTTTAAAGTGCTAATCTTCTAGCAATAATAGCCATTTATCTTCACTTGTTTTACATTTCCTCATTCATATAATCGTCAGTTCCTGGATTAATGTTCCATTTTAGCTTTAGGCTGTAATGATTTTACAAAAGAAATACTAAATGGTATATGGTAGAATATAATTATATATTAAGAAATACTATATGTGTCTAGTGCATATAGAATACTTAAAAGGTGAAACCTGGGAAAAACCTTCAGAAACATGTGTATTGGTATTGGTGCATCTAAAACACTTGACCTGTCTGCTGTATGTTTATATGTAATTCAGATGTTTCTAACACAAATACGTTTTGACATTTAATCAGACACCAATTGTGACACAGACACAAAGTTTTGCACAAAAGTTTTCTGCACAACAGTTTTCATAGATTCCCCAAGTATATTCTTGAGTAAAAAGCTAGCAAAATTTCTTTAATGTTTGGATTACTTCTTTCAGTTTACCAGGGAGATGGTGTCAGAGGTCCCCCACCAATATGGCTGCATACCTGCTGCTAGGAAGCTGTTAGCCATTCACCTATCCCTTCTGTGGCACCTCAGTAGGCAACACCCTGACACTTGTTCTAGTGAGACAAAATTATCTAGGCACTAGTTGTTTTGCTGAGACAGTGCAAGTCAGTTTGTGTGCTGTTACAACTAAACAGTTTCATAGGATCCATTCTACATTATTGCTCTGAATTATTTCTTCTAACCCCACTCTTGTAAACCGCTTAGATAACACTAGTTGATAGGCGGTATAGAAATAAATGCTATATAAAAAAAATAAACATAATTAATTTAGATTCTATAGAATATAAATGTCACCAAGAAGACATTTGGGAAAGAAGTACTTACTGAGAGATCATAAAGTGACAATTGACACTGTAGGCTACTGAGAATATGTTTTGAAAGCAATCATTTTCTAAATAGTAGCTGTAGAATCTGAATACTAATGGGTAATTACATTTCAGCTGTATGTAGTAAGCTTATTTCTTCTTTTGGCAACACAAAATCTTGGTAGTATTTAAGATTTAGGAGTCAATTCTAAAGTGTTTCTCCATATCCCTTTGGATGAGAACAGCATTTGTGTAGATGAAATTTGTGAGTTATACAGCTAGGATTTACAGTACAAAAATGTAAATGCGAGCTGAAAACATACTTTGTATGTAGGCCCTTGTGATTTCCCATGTATTTGTTTTGCCGTTAAGCACATTCTCATGCATAAGCAGTTCAGTAAAAAATATTCTTGTTTAAAGCTGTATGTGCATAAAAATGAGGCAATTTATAAAGAAGAACATTTTTTTTATCGTTACAAAAGTCCAATACTTGAATGAAAAAAAAATTCAGGAAAACCCTACCAGAAATTATACAGTCAGTAAAAGAATAATAGAATAGCAATTCTTGTATGTATCGCATTATCTTTATTCACTTTGTTCTCTTCTTCTGCTCAGACAAGCTGTTATCTTCTGAAGGAGCCGAACACATAATAGACAAAAGTTAGAAATAATTAGACAATATGGTATGCAAAGCCTAGTTGAATTTATAGATCTTATGTAAAAAAAAGGATATTTAGCCATTTAAAACCCAAATGAAAAGGGGGGTGATTATCCAAACCCAGGAAATTGTATAATTTGCTGAGGGAAATTGCAACCTGGATGGGGCAGATTTCAGGGGCAAATGAGACAAAACAAGAGCAAATCTGTGTGTTTAGAAGAGGAATTACTCCAGTCATATACAACAATAAACTGACAATCTAATTTTAAAGACCCAAAAGGATTTGCTGACCAAGCGTTGATTTGGGTGAGCTTAGAGATGCTCTGAGAGAACATGAAATTTCTAGTTTGCATCAGCGTTCTATAACTCTGTGCGCTCCAGTTTTTCCTTAGCCAGGATGAGACATCTGTTGCCATGTGGTATTTCATTTACCTCTCTGTAAAAGAATGACTGGTTCTATTATTTCCTTTTTAAGGGTCAGTTCTCTACATTATTGGAATGACTGAGAAAACTGGGCAAAAAAAGAATTAAACACATAATATTGTGGGCAAAACTTAGAAAAGTTACTTTTGGGGGCTACAAATACCACTGACTATGCTGATGGGGGAAGTCTGGGAGTTTCAGTAAAAAGTAACTTGCATAAGCTTTGGTGGTGGAGGAAAGAGATCCCAAAGAATGCTGTATTTTGTCTGTTTTTAGAGTAGACAGTATCTTAACATACGTCATTGTGTGCCTTCAAGTCATTTCTGACTCATGGCAACCTTATGGTGACTTGTATCATGAGGTTTTCTTGGCAGCATTCGTTCTGAAGGGGTCTGCCTTTGCCTTCCTCTGAGGCTGAGAGAATGTGACTTGGCCAGGGTCATTTCCATGGCTGAGCCAGGATTCAAATCCTGGTCTGGAGAGTCATGGTCCAATAGTCAAACCACTACATAACTTACTCAATACCTTAACAGTGCTACAAATGATATTAGTAGTCAGCTAGTATGCCACAGATGTACAAAATAGCTTTACAAGCCACCCCAGCAGGTGGCCATACTTAACAATACTCAGTTAAATACCTTTAGATGATAATTCTTCTGTGTTTACAGAAAGATCTTTGCAAGATGTGTTACTGAGAGTTGCCCTCAGGTATTTTTGTAACTAGCCAGGCCAAGTAATTCAAGAATTAGGCCAGCCAATAACTGAAAACCTGATTGGAACATTTTTTTTTCACTAGTGTGCCATTAACCATAAGATTATCTGACAAAAACTTGAGTCTGGTTGGCACATGGGGGGTGGAAATCAACCCTGAGTTTCTTGCTCACAAATGCAGAAATTTCCTTAGCAGTACTTTTTCTCAACAAGATTTCAGGTTTAAAAGTTGTAAGCTAGTGAAAGGATGCTCACTAGTTATTCTTTCTTCAGTTCAATAATAATGCAGATATACCAAATCAGAATTCCAAGCCTATCTTCTTTATTATATTAAAGCTAGGATTGATGCTGTGACCAGATGGTGTCCACATGCACTTCTGACTGCATGATGAAATAGTGGCAGGCATGCCTCTCCTCCTCCCTCCCCCTTGTCCCCATCTTCCATCTTCTTCAAAGACATCTGTTCCTAGAAGACATGGATTTGTAGTTGATCAAACCCTGGATTATTTCTGGAAAGAGACAGCTTTCCTTGAATGGTAAATGAAGCAGCTTTAGAACAGATTGACCATGCCATACTTGACACCAAGAAAAGAGGCAGGTTTTGTCTCTGGTGGACGCAGTGATTAGAAACTGTGGCAACAATATGTTTCATGTAACTATTTTGTCTGCCTTATTCAAACAGATGTGAAATCTGATGATTAAGCATACATTGCTCTAACACCGTGTTCTGTTGGTTGCAAATTATGTGTGATTGGTTGTTACAGGTAATTCAGGATAGGTGTATGACTATATTTAGGTAACAGTGATAATTACATTATGAATATGTTAATAGCACACTACTAAGTTTTATGTTTTAAAAACTATAAGGTTATTTAGACAGATGTTGTAGATCTACACCATTCTCGTAGGCTTATGCACATTACCTTATGGGTTATTGCTGACCCAAATGGCTTATGTGCAGCTATATTGCTTTATAGGAAATGGGAAGAAGCCTCAATGAATTTATTACTTTTTAAAAGCTTCCATATGGTGTCATGCTTAATAACTGCAGTCAAATATTTTATCTGTAGGCCTTTCTTGGGGTTCATGGGAGCATGCTTGACCCCAAACCAGATTAATAGTTAATTTTTCTGTCAATATTGGCAACACTAATTTTGATCTATTGCAATTCACTCTTGTCAACTGATGTTCAGGAAAGGGGTTTTTTTTAATTGCAGTTCAAGTAATATGAGTTCTGAAAAATGAGATATGATGGCTTTAGAAAGATTATATATCTGAAATTATGCAGTCATTGTGGTAACAATTTTGCTTATCAGTTTTGCACTGTGTGAAAATACAAATATTTACACTTGCTAAACTTTATTGTAGATGTCTCCCTAAACTCTTCCGCTGTCTTCTTGAGATGATTTATAACTTTAGACCTATTTTCCAGTATTTGCAACTCATTTTGATTTGCAACTTTCACTTGCTGAGTTTCACTGTGGGAAGACACCCTTCTGATGGGTTTTCCCTCTCATTTGCTTGGGCAGCCAAAAACCCAGACCAATAGAATCTGCTTGAGGTTCTTCTTTAGTGTGGGAGGGTAATCTCTGCAAGACCAGTGCATTTCCTGTCTTTATTCCAACAAGCTGCGTCTCCTCACTGCTTTTACAATGCAGTGCCAACCTATTTGAGTCTTCTTTCGTGTTCTGTTTCCCACCTTTACAGCTGAAATTTGTCTTAACCTGAAGACATTTCTCCTACGCTCTCCCCATAAAGCTTCTAATTAACTATTATTTTCATCTCTCACTTTCCTTTTCATTTTTCAGCCACTTTGTGGACCCCTCATCAACTCTGGACATGTATGACATGTATGTGTTGCTGAGAGGAGGAAGATAGTGTGGGCATGCAAATTACTCTTCCAGCCTACAGTGTAAAAGCATAGATTGGACAGCCCTAACTCATAGGACAAACAACCATCTGATCTGACAACTACAGATTCAAAATCTCCTCTGAGAAAAAAGGAGAATGTAGCAGAGCAAACTAAGACTCTTTCTCTATCTCTCTCTCTTTCTCCTTTCTCTCTCTCTCTCTCTCTCTCTCTCACACACACACACACACACACACACACACACACACACACAGGCAACTTTTTTGAGGAATTGGTGACACAGGAAAACAAATGTGCTGGAGTCTATGAGAGTCTCAGAGGAAATAGATTCACAAACAATTACTATTTATATCCAGGGTGTTCTCACTAGGTGAAAATGTCAGTTGCCATGAGAGTGGGCTGTGGAGGATGGCTGGGACAACGGAAGGGTGAGAAGAAGCTCTAACCAATGAATTTTCTGAAAAGAAAAACACCCACAGCATCTAGAATCCCTCATGTTTTATCCTGTAAGGCCAACTCAACACTGGCTCCTGGTAAGAGAACTAGGGAAGTTTTATCCCTCTCTGCCCTACTTCATTGTGTCTTTGCCATTCCAGCAATGGATAGACTCGATGGTAAATTCAAACCATGCAAAACAAACTATAGCCACCCTCCTGGGCTTGTCAAAACCGAAAGATTCATGGAACCAAAAGATTCATGGAAACAGAGCCAAAGTAAAATAAAAAATAATTCCAAAAAGAGAAATGAAATCAAGAAGAGCACCATCTTCCTATCCTATGAGAGCAATAGACCAAGTAGCTTTAAACATGGCCTCTATTTAAAATTGTGCCCAACAGTCTAAAAGACATAGGATTCTTACTCTGATCCCTCTCTTTCCCACTCTAATAAATCTTTGGAAAGTGAAAATGAAAATGTCTCAGTTCTCCCTCCCCTCTGATAAAGAGGAAGGATGATTATCAAAGGCAGAATTGGCCACTTCATCACAGAACAGGTAGTTCTTTGACCATTGTTACTCAAATTGGAAGTTCCCAAACTGGTGCCAATCTAAGCTATCAGCTGACAGTCCATGGAAACTGTAAATGCAATAATAATATAGCACAAATATAGTATTAGTCTATGGCACATTGGGGAAAAATTGCTGGTCCACCACATCAGAGCATTGCTCTGACACTATTTAAACAGGATAAATTTCCCATTGTGATCAGTAAACCAGTGAAAGTTTTGGTCATCAGTTTTCCAGGCCAGCCAACCAAACCTTCAGATCAAAACTACTGCAAGGATCTGAGGAAGTTTTTAGAAAGGCACTTCTCCTAACATCCCAAGTTTCCTTTCAAAACAACTTCATGGAACTGACTCAGAATAAAGGGCAAAGCCTTCTTCAGGCAAGCAGTTCCCACATTAAAAAATTATGTACTACCCAAATCTGTTGCAAAGGGATCTTGTAGGACCTTTGAGACTAACTGAAAGAAAGAAGTTGGTAATGCAAGCTTTTGTAGATTTAAGTCTGCTTCATCTGTCTTAAATCTATGAAAACTTATGCTACCAACTTAATTTCTCTCAGTCCCAAAGATGCCACAAGATCCCTTTGTGTATTGATCCATGCCCATGTCTTTGAATTCTAACCAAATTTATAATGAGTCATTGAGAGATTCTGTCAGGACCCTGGAACTCCAGGACACAAGCTCTGAGTCTGAGCCAGAGACCCTGGAGCTTGCTGTACCAGCACAGCCCACTCCAGAGGCTGCCCCAGGCACAGAACCCTTGGCCCCAGTAGTCCCAGCAGCAGAACCAGGGGCTGCCTCAAACCCAGCCAAGCCAGAAGAGTCGGATAGTGAGATTCAAGAGCAGGTGCCTACTTACCAGCAGCATCGGGAGCAAAAGAGTGCTCTCAGGAGGTCAGAACGCTTAAATAGAAAACGCCAGGCAATCAGGGTCCAGCTGCGATAACACCTGGAGGAGTGATCTGCCTATAAAAGCAATCACTCAGCCTTGGCGTCTTTGTCGGCTCACAACCGTCCATTTTGGGGGGGGGTGCTTGTTGTGTATCCTGGACCCCAGCCTCGCCTCCTGGAACGCTGCCTGACCTGCTGGAACGTCGCCACCTTTTGATCTCAGACCGACTCTGGTAACTTCTCTGTTGAACAGACTTTGACTGTGTGCTTGCTTGGCTGTGACGTAACAGCCAGAGAGTCTCCCTGCTGCTGGTATTTACTGCTGTTTTTTCTGTTCTGTTCTACTGAAGTAAAGCCCTTCAAGAGACCTGTAGCCGGCTCCCTTGGCTGCTCGCCAGGCCTTGGCGTTGACAGATTCCACTTGTAGATGCCCCTGTAGATGTCTTGGTGGTATCTTCTCTATATAACAAGGAAGGAGAGGACATATTACAGTGCAAACAGGATAAGGGGGCAGAGTCAGCCTTGAAGAAGGCCCGTGAACCCCTTTGATTAGCCATTCAAGCAGAATCAGCTTCCTCTATTACGTTCTGGGCTTCCTTTCTCTGCACAAAAGAGGTTCCAACTGAAATTCCTCAAGGAAACAAAAATTAAAACCAGGCATATCTCATAGCTCAAACTAACTCTAGACAGTGGCCACTTTCCCAGCAGATGCCATTCATGTAGTTCTGTGACAGGGGACAGACAGCAACAATTTTAGTATGCAGTCACATATGGCTCAAGGATTGGCATGCTGACTCCAGATGAAGCATAGTTTGACTTATACTCCCTTTTAGGCCAACCAAGCTCTCTGATAGCTGTCTCCTGGTGGAAACTTAAAGACAAAAAGAGAGCCTTAGCCACTTCCTCACAAAAGGAGAAGAAGACAACACTCCATTTCTGATCCTCTTCTTATCATAACTTTCTTTCTTCCTGTAAATCCAGAGACTGCAGGTGTTCACAGTCTCAATGAAATGAAAAGTATTTCTAGGCCAGGCTTCAGCGGTTCACACTGGCAAAGAAGCAGTAGGTCTGGAAACAGACCATTGATAGCATGATGCCAGCAAAGCTGGCATAGAAAGGAGATGAGCACAAAGCTTGGTTCTTCTTCATGGTCTCTGTGACTCACACAATTGGGTTTTGCACCTGTGCAGAACAGCATTCGGAGCCTTCTAGAAATCCAAAAGTAGGTGTTTTGACCGTTGAACTCCTCCCCCATCCTCCAGAGAATAAGAGCCCCCACCTGCTCCAACGGTCAGTTCCTTTCTTTCCGCTGCGTCAGCAGCATCTAAGGAGACTTTCGTTAGTGTTTGTCTTGACTAAACGGTTTTCTTTGACTTTGGTACTGTTGACGACAATTTTTTCTTGGCGTATTGGACTTGTTGAACCGCGGACTGATGACGGACTGTGTTTGACTAAGGCTTTTTGGATTCGGATTTGGCACTGTTGCAGTATATGGCAGCCACAATGTTTAAGTGCTGTAAAGGCAAGATACCCAATCGAGACGGACATTCAAAGTGCTTTTTGTGTCTGGGAGAAGGCCATAACGTGAATTCTTGTACATACTGCCAAGAATTCACTCCACAGACTAGATGTAATAGAGCGAGCAGGTTAAAAGCTTTTCTCTGGGAACAAGTGTTGTCTGCGTCGGATTCTGCAAATTGTGCAAAGACATCTGGCACTAAATCCAGGATGGCCCAGACTTCAACTCCGTTGTCTCGTCAGTTGACTTCTTCATCACTGCTCAAATCGACGCTAAGATCAACGTCGACATCTCGATCTCGCGAGTCGAGATCAGAGAAGGCGGCGAAGAAAGTGTCTGATGTCAGTGAAAGTTTAGCCTCTCCTTCTGTGTTAAGAAAGAAGGAGAAGAAGAGGAAGCTGAAAGAGTCTTGAGACCAAGCTTCCGTGGAGAAACGTAAAAAGAAAGATAGACATGTGTTTCCATCTTCTCCGACGTCTCCAAGGCTGGTTACATCTGAGCGCGATGTGGAGGCACAGATTGAGTCATCGTCTCCTGCTAGACATCTGGAGCAGGCACTGAATCCTTCTTTGGAGATACAAGAAGTCCGAGTGGAGTTGGAGGGAGAAATTGTTGATTCTTCTCCTTTGATGAATGTGGGACCACGGCCTCAAGTTCAAGATTGACCTCGAGATATGGGGCGATCGCTGTCAGTGCAGAGAAGTTCACAGCAGGAGGTAGTGACTCCTAGACACCATAGGAGAACACCTCCTTCACCTCCAGGTCCGTCTCATAGGTCGAGGTTGAGATTGAGAAGTAGATCACCTGTGAGATATCGTTACAGATATACAACTCCTGTCAGATACCATGAATGTTACCTAAATGAGGTTTCTGTTGATTCAAGGGACATTTCACCTTAACCTGAGGACTATGGTGATTGTAGACATTATCGGCGCTGGGCTGATTCTGAGACTCGGTACCATCATTCTGAGTATTATAGGTCGAGATCTCGGTCTCTGTTGCCTCGACGTCAAAGGGTTTCAGTAGTGGAGGTGGAGAAGGTAGCCCCTCAATGAGACCGAGGGAGTGGACATGACACTGCTCATAAGGAGGTTGCTGTTGAACCTTGAGAAAGATTGAAGGACAGATCTCTCATTTGGAGAGATCGATGTTGGTATTGAGTTTGTCGGCATCTAATTGTTCCGTAGATGCCGACGAACACTGTCCTATGCTGGTGTCGAATGCTGAGAGGATTTCTCCAACGGATGATATTCAGTCTTTTTCAGATCTTGTTTTGACGATGTCTCATTCTCTTAATCTCACAACTAATATGGAGAAAGAAGACTTGAAAGACCTTATTTTTCAGGAGCTTCAAGATAGGGCACTTGCAACCTCAATGATAGCTCCTTTACCGTATTTGTTGCAGACTGTCAAGAAGCCATGGACGACTCCTTCCTTGGTACCGTCAATGTAAAAAAACTAGAATCTGTTTATCGTGTTATTGAAGATGAACAAGACTGGTTCACTCATCACCCCAAACCAAATTCTGTTGTGATTGATGCTGCACAGTCGAGGCAGTCACAGAGACTACACATTACTCCTGCTGATAGAGAGGGGAAGAAGTTGGATAACTGGGGAAGGAAAGCGTACTCTAATGCTGCATTGTTGTTTTGAATTTCCAGTTATGCAGCATGTATGGGAGAGTATCAACAATTCTTGTGGTCCAGGCTTAAGACTTTCATTGACATGTTACCTGATGATGAGAGGAGAACTGCATCAGCGATGTATGGTGAGGCTTATCGGCTTTTTTCTCAACAAATTACAATGGCTAAACATATAATTGATTGTAGTGGTAAAGCACTTGCAGGAGCTATAGGTTTGCATAGACATGCATGGCTAAGATCATCTGGGCTGTCTCAGCAAGCTAAGAATTTAGTTTGGTTAAAAATATGTAAAGTTTACTCACAAAATCTTGTGCATAGTCTACACCAGGGAGCCCTGGTGGCGCAGTGGTTAAATGCCAGTACTGCAACCACAAGGTTGTGAGTTCGATCCTGCCAGGCTCCAAGGTTGACTCAGCCTTCCATCCTTTCGCAGGTCGGTAAAATGAGTACCCAGCTTGTTGGGGGCAATTAGCTAAAATACATTGTAAACCGCTTAGATAACACTAGTTGATAGGCGGTATAGAAATAAATGCTATTGCTATTGCTACTTGAACAACGTAAATGTTGATGTTCAAAGTTATACTGTGGTTAATGTACTTGGGTTTTTGTCAAGGTTGGCGACAGATAAACTGACACTGTCGTCAATCAAATGTTACTTGGCAGCTCTTTTTTGGTGCTTTCAACAGGATGGTAAGCCATCTCTGTTTGGGGATCCTATGGTTAAGAGGTTCTTGCAAGGGTATACACATTTACGCCCTCCAGTTAAACCTCCTGTACTGTCTTGGGATTTGAGTACCATGTTAATGGGGTTGACTGGTAAACCTTTTGAGCCTATGGCAACCTGTGATTTACATCTCTTAACATGAAAAACAGTTTTCTTATTGACGATAACATCAACCAGAAGGGCTAGTGAGTTATGTGCGTTGAGGGTTGACTTACCTTATTTATGTTTTCATAGGAGTAAGGTAGTTCTTAAACCAGATATCTCATTTTTGCCCAAAGTTGTATCATCCTTTCACTTAAATCAGGAGATCATTTTACCTGCATATTTTCAGAATCCAGAATCTGATATGGAATGGAGGTTACATTTTCTAGATGTCAGGAGAGTGCTAGCTATTTATGTACGGCACACGGCTGGTGTTAGAAAAACTAATAAGTTGTTTGTCTTTTATTCTGTTCCTAAGAAAGGGATGCCTGTTTCATCCCAAAGGTTAGCAAAATCGGTTGTTGCTACTATTAAATTGGCTTATGACCTTGTAAGGAAAAAGCTACCTGAAGTGGTTAGAAGCCATTCAACTAGAGCGTTGGCTGCTTCCACTGCTTTTCTTCAGGGGGTTCCACTGGATGATATATGCAAGGCAGCTACTTGGTCACAACCGATAACCTTTATATCTCATTATACAATTAATAATAGAGAAAAACGAGATGCTAACTTTGGAAGAGCAATTTTATGGTCTGCTGTTAATATTTCTTCCTCAGAAGTAACTAATTGTAACAAAATAAACACGTTCTCTTTGTTGTATTCATCTAGCATGAGGATGATTTTTTGAGAGGTTGTTAATTGACTTCAGGTGGAGTTGGTTTTAGCATAACATCCCACCATCCTTGTAATAATAGCTTGCTAGTCTCCCAGTTGTGTGAGTCACAGAGACCACGAAGAAGAAGAACAGGTTGCTTACCTGTAACTGTGGTTCTTCGGGTGGTCTTCTGTGAATTCACACAAACCCTCCCATCTTCACCTCTGTACGTCCTGCTAAGGTGTTGGTTCCATTAAGGCTGCTATAGCAGTGAGACAGAACTGACCATTGGAGCAGGTGGGGGCTCTTATACCCTGGAGGATGGGGGAGGGGTTCAGCGGTCAAAACGCCTGCTTTTGGATTTCTGGAAGGTTCCGAATGCTGTTCTGCGCAGGTGCAAAACCCAGTTGTGTGAGTTCACAGAAGACCACTCGAAGAACCACAGTTACAGGTAAGCAACCTGTTCTTCCAATCTACCTCAGATTATGGTTTATAAAAACCATAATCCATAGTTACCTGACCGATTTCAAATTTCCTCACAGTTTTTACACTATCCCTCCATGGTCATCCAGGCTAAAGAAGCATGCTTTTATTCAAAAAGCCACTGAACATCTACTTCCCATATAGGTGACAGAATCAGTACCTCCCTCAAAAGAATTCCCAGTCTGATATTATCTGCCTGTAGGAAAAAAAGAAGAAAGAAAATGTTAGGTAGAACATCAGAAAATTCTTTAAAACATTGTGTCCCTACAATGCTGTCCACCTTGGACAGCATTATGTGCTAGGCTGCGTGACAGGTCTTACAATGGCACAAGTTATGGTCTCACACAAACACCTTAGTGGAAGGCTTCCTGAAGTGGTGAACCTTGGAACTCTCCTCTTAGGTTGACTATTCCAGGAAACCCAGAAGAGTAGTGTCAGATTGGGGAATTCACTGCAATTTTCTTCCGTCACAGGGGAAGTGACACAGCCATTTTGGCACATGTATCAGAAAAATATCCTTTGACAGAGCAGACAAAATAAGAATTGATAATTACCGTGGAACAGTTGTTTGCTGTAGGTATGGGTAGAGCTCATACCCCTGCTTCAATGTCTGCTTGCTGCCAAAGGATAAAATATTTCTCTGCAAATCCAGTTCTCTGGAAAGGGTTTAGTGTTCTCTGTGTTTCTTTTTCACCTTCCTGTTGGCGGTTTCTTTTCATTCTCATGAGCAGGTGGCTTATAAAACTGTTCCACCCTAGTGGACTTGCAGAGGTTGCCCTCATTACAGTAGTTAAGCTCAGTCATATTCTGTTGCTTTGATTTCCAACGTTTTGGAGGATATCCTTCCACCACTACAGAAAACCACCCTCTCATGTTAAGTGCCAACCATTATTTTTCCTGTTTCTTTTTCTTTTGTTCATCAAGTTTTTAATGAAGCTGTTGAACAGAACCAGACTTATTACTTTTTACTGGATAATGCATAAAGCTGAAGTTTAGATGCACCGATCACATTCTCACCACTCAGAAGAGCTACAGTAACCTAGTGGTTTGTTGTCCCTACTCAAAGGAAGTCTGGAGTTGCTCATCCTTTTCCCTCTAGGTGCCAATAAAGCCTTGAAATAGCTTTTCAAAACTTACGCCTAGATTTGCCTGTTACTCTTCTTTTGTTCTTACCACTCCCAAGTTTCTTTCTTTTTAATTACGTGGGTGCCCAAGTGATAGCAAATCACTATCACTGACACAGCTAAAGAGTATGACTTTGCAATCAGGTCTGTATTTGTAACTGCAGAAGCAGCTCAGGACTTTTTTTTTTTTTTAACATATGGAGTTTCATTTTTTAATTGTGCATAAAAAGGGAGTCCGTGAAGCAGTGTCAAACCAGACATTCCTAAGCAAATTTTATTTCAATGACCAGGAAGAGGTACTACCTCTTGACTTCTTAGGAGTTGTTGTCCCATATCCCAGGGTAGAAAATTAATGAAACTGTTTTCTAAGCCTCAATCTGTTTATTCAAGGGGAGGCGGAGTGCCTTTGTTCTCCCTAATATGTTACATTCTAACTGTTCATAGTAGAGAAATAACTGTGATTAAAAATACAAGCTGTTGAGTTTATAGTGTATACTGAGAAAGAGAGTTCTTTATGCATGTCAGCCAAATATCGTTATGTTTGATATGTTTGTTTGATATGTCATTATGTTTGTTTGGTTGTTGATGAAAATAGTGGTACTCCATAAAGAGTATATAGCTCCCATCAGTTCCTTAAACATAGCTGTTGGCTGTGGGGACAATATGCAACAGACCATCTCCTCCTACACCAAGAAAGCTCTTCTTTATGTTGCTGTGGTTTCAAAACATGGCCGGCTGGTACATAAGAGAGGACCACACTTAGATTGTGGTACTCCATCCCGAATCTGCTGCCTCTTTTTCTGATGGCTCTTCATTTTTGTTTAATATTTGCTTGATTTTAATCATGTTTTTTTTCAATTATTGTATTTCACTGCAAATGTAATGGATGAGCAACCTATATAGACATTTTAATGTAAGTTAATACATTAAAACCTCGTTCAGAAAATGTGTGTTTCAAAGTATTTGCGCCTTAATTTTTAAAACATTTGCAAATGGAGTGACATAATTGGATGATATGCTAAAATCATAGACTCCTTTGGTTAAGCAGCAGCAACAACAGTAAAAGGGTATGAGTGCTGTGTTGGTAATCTTTGCTGTAAATTATTCTAAGATATCAAAGTAGCAAACATTTGCAACATAACTGTGCATTTCTTGGTTAAATCTCAATTGTTTCCATTGTAGGTCCGAAGGCTATGGTCATGAGCATGTTATCTTGGGAGTAGATCCCTCAAAATAAATGTGACTTACTTTCAAGCAAAATGGATCCCTTTCCAAGCACTAGGTTATCTCCTGACAATTTGAAATAGCAGTTTTGCAGCTGATCTGTTTTATGCTGTAAGTTAATGGATCTGTAGATTGCAGTCCTCTCTGCTCAGGACAGAAAGCCAGTGTGATATAGTCATTTGAGTGTTAGTGCAGCACTCTGGGAGATCAAGGTTCAAATTCCTCCTTGGCTGTAGAAACCCACTGAATGAATTTGAGCATGTCACTCTCTGAGCCTCAGACAAAGGGAATGGCAGACCCCCTCTGAACAAAACTAGCCAAGAAATTACCATAGTAGGGGTCACCTTTAGAGAAACCAGAAGTTGGAAATGACTTGAAGGCACACTACAACAATGACTATTCAGAAGAAAGTCTCCTTTTTAAAAAATGTTGCATACTTCCAGGTATATATACATAGGGTTTAAGCGTTACTGTGAGCGCATGACTTTTCTGTTTCAGGCCTAACATTTTGCATTAATTGAACAGTAAAGCTGCTTTAACATACTCATATTTCTCAGTAATGTAAAGAAATCATTCCACCAGACTTACAATATTATAGTTCTCAACTCCAGCTTCAAATTTTGTTTGTGAAGAAAACCTAACACCCCATTTATTTACTTATATATTTTAAAGGTCATCTCTGATATGGAAGCCCAGATCCATGCACTGAGGGAAGAGGTAATTCAAGTGAATACACAAAGGAAACAGCAACTGGTTGAACTTAGCCTTCTGAGAGAAGAAGAAAAGCAAAGAGTTCTTCGAGAACACGAAACTGCTATGAACAACCTAAAAGCTGAGTCAGAAAAGATGATGCTTGAGCTGAAAAAAAAAGTGCTGCAGAAAAGGAGCTGGCACTGGAGAAGGTAAGCACAAAGCAAATCTACCGATCAAGGTTGTGCAAATCTAGGAATTTGTCAAACTGAAGCTATATATGTATTTTGAAAAATTTGTTCTGATGGGTTACTACTTGCAGTCCTCAGAATGCACATGTATGTCCTTTCTGTCCTGCTGCAGTGTGTCTTAATATTCATTTAAAGTTCTATATGGCTCTTTTAAATGGGACAAAATTGAGAGATAACCACATGTTGAGCTTTTTCTACTTCAAGGTAACTGATCACAATGCAGCCTAACACATCTGAGTTGGTTAAGTGTATGACGTCCAAAAGTTCTTTTTACTGACAAATTCTGCTTGCAGAATTGTCTCTCAGTGCTTTAGAGATGGAGGTATGTACACCACAGTCTGCCACGGTGGCCATTAATGGCAAATAGAATAAAAGGTGAGGGATAGATCCTGGCTTTCAGTTCCAGCTGGTTAGTTCTTCCTTTGCCAGCTCTAAGTAGTTTGGAATGCCTCTAAAATACATTCCATAGAGAGAAGGGCAAAAAGAAAGCTCTCTCTACTATTTAAAGGGATAACTGGAAAGCCAAACCAACCGCATATATCCTTCTGAATGCCTAAGCTAGCTTAAAAATGCAGGAAGGGCAAGGGCTCTCAGGTCATAATGCAGGAGACGATAGCAATTGAACTTCCCTCTGCTTTCAGGGTATTTATGAAGATTCCGATAGGTTGGTGATTTACATAACGTTGCATCAGATGCGAGACGGATAGGTATGTTACCCTAAGACAACTTGGAGAGATCAGCAAGGACAAATAAGTGTCCGAATAGCCTGAGACCATTTAGGCCTTTAATAAACTCAGGGAGAGCACTCTACAGTGAAGAACACTGATCACCTGCAAGTGACTCTGGATATGGCATGGACAGGATATTTATGGCAAAGCAAAGACAACAGCGTTCTCTTTTTGTCTCTGACCTTAGGGAGATAATATGAGGTGCCACACAAGAAGCTGTTTTATACTAAGTCACGTCATTGATACATATAGCTGAGAATTGTCTCTACTGACTGTCAGCACTGTTCTTCTATACATTAGTCTTTCAGCCCTCACCCTTTGTTTGTCAATAGGAATTGAACTAATATTGGGCCCATATGCTATAATGTTGTAAGTGTTGGAGGCAGCAAGAAGATACTGTTTACTTATTGGCTTGTGCTCTCTCTCACACACACTAGCCTAAAGGGAGGAGGAGAGCAACTGGGCAACCGAGAGGAGAGGGATCTACTACAATTGACCATGTATTTCCTCCCTCCCCCTTTTTTTTTTGCTTTGGGCCAAAGAAGAAGATAAGTGCAGCAAGGACAGTAGAGTTGTATTTCAGTATCTGAAACCTGCACCACATTCTTAATATAGTTAAAGAAAATATGTTGGTTTTATTTTATTTTATGATCTTTTTGGCCACTGCTGCAACCACATTCTTCTCTGATGCTACCTCTGGATATTACATCTCTGATATCAGGAAGGGCATATATTTATGGTTCAATATTAATCCACACTGAAACTTCTAAAAAAATACTTATCTCCATTGGTCAACTTCCAGGTGTTTAAGTGCTTTAGCATGTATTAAACCACAATCTGCAATTTATTAGAAGATGAAATGTAACAACGATACAGAGTAATTTGCATATTGAGTTGGAACAGCTTTTGTGAAACTGACATTTCATTTACCTGCATCAGGTTCTTGGTCTATAATTTTAAACAGCATTCTAAGGATTATGTTGGAAATCTGCCAGCTTGAAACCATTAAATGACTGTGATCAACAATTCAGGATCTTTTTTGAATTTAAAGAAAGCAGCACTTGGCATAATTATTTTAAGCCAAGGTCAGAGAAAGTATTTAAACCTTTGAAATTCATAATTAAGGGATTAATATTAACTCATGAAGACATTGTCATTTTTGCTTAAAAGTTGAATTTGAATCTCAATCCTTTTCTTTCTTTGATCTTTTTTATATTTAAAGCATAGCAAAAGTTAACTTCTTCTCTCCAAATTAAAGTTACTTTGCTTCATTATTGTGATGTATTTTCATCTTATAAAAATTAGCTGACTTATAAAAATGATAATACAAGTGAATAATTTCTAACATCAACTTCAGTTGTAAGTGCTTCCTAGACTTCTTAAAGGGGAGAGGGAGGCGCGAGTTGTGAAAGGAGTTATAAATAGTTCTCAGTCTGTAAAGCAAGAGGAATTTGTTTCACCGTGTCCCTAATTTACATACAATTCCTGATCTGGAATCATTAGTTAGTGGTGGGCACTCACCAGAGGATTATGCACACCTTCCTCTTTCTTATAATTCCCTCTTCTCATGCCCTTCCCCATGGTTTAATGGTTCTATCTGCAATAAGCATAACCATAATTAAAACTAGGGCCCTTTCCGCACCATACCGCATTAGCACATTCTTCCATTACCATCCCAGCATTGCCATTTGCACAGTGGTAGTAGGATAGAAGTGCTCTATTCAGCACCCTTCTGCCTTAAGTGAATGAGTAGCAGTATTGCCACCGTTGTTCCCTCCACACTACAGCATCCTTGGCCATCCCCTTTCCCCACCTTCACCCCACCCCACTGTTTCTAATTGGTTGGGGGGTTGGAGGCTGTACTAGCGCAGCAATGTTATAACGGCATGGCTTGCCAGTATACTATTGCATTTTTGCGCTATAATGCTTAAAAATGTCTTTAAAAAATATAAAGTTTTAACTCAAAGGAGAAATTTAAAATAAACACAGAGAGGTGATAGATTTCAAAGTTACCTTGCCATGGGAGACACTGAGAGAGGGACAATCTGGGCAGGGCCGCACCTCACCTACTGTTGGATCTGGGAGAACAGGAGGTACTGTCAAGTGCTATTATGGTACCACACTGAGCCAACTGAAAGAATTGAAGTGCTAAAGGAAGCTCTTAACAGATTTTTTCTGGAAATGGCAAAAGGCAGTTTTGCAATGCTTGGGGACAGAATAGCAGCTGGATAGCAACAGTGTTGTGTGGTAGCAAGACTTCTGGACTGGAACCCATCCACTGCTGTTGCGGGATAGTGAAGCTGTGCAGAAATGGCCTATGACTCTTGTTATAACAAGGGTTTGAAACTGATGCGCAAAAGATGGTTAGAGATTTAAGTGTGTAGTATGTGTGGCTTTTGTCTACTCCTAGGGCAGGTTGTTACGCATTTTAAGATGCAGAAAATGCATGTTAAAATAGCATCCAAAATAATGTCCAAAATCTACAGAGACTACTTTTCAGATTTGCTTTCTTTATACTTACAATTTCCTTCAGGGTAGTAGAAGCTGAAATATTACAATAATTAGTACTATTGACCTTAGAATTAAACCATATGTGATAGCAAGCAATTGAAAGAGCAGATTTTTAATGTAATTGCAGTTGAAGTTCATTGCTTACTTATTGCACTTTCAAGATTCTGTTTCCCACCTGACCATACACACACACACACACACATGCACCATTATTTATAAGGATTGAAAATGACAGTGCTTGAAAATAATGAACAGAAACTTAAAAGCTGCATTTAGAAGACAGCTTAGAAAAATACTTCCACCACAGCATGGGATGGGATGTTTTGCCTACTCCCACTTTTAACCAGTTCCTCTCTTGCTCAGAAGCCCTCCATATTCTATGCCAAATTGTTCAAGAGGGGACATGAAGGCTTTGCAAAGAGGAGGAAGGGATGAGAAAAATTTCTGATAATCTTCTATCTATTTGTGAGTCTTACGATCCAACCCAGTATTTTTTTTCAACAATTTTGGCATCCTTTTTAAATAGAAATATCTCCACTTTGACACAAATCAGAAGTTCGTTTTTGCTTTTGCTAGTACAAATTTAAGTCACTAAAAATTGATGTATAATATACCCAAGCAAAGGTTGTAAAGAGATATATATCTCTTATATAATTACAGTGGCTGGTATGTTGTGTTTTCCTAAATAATAGAAAGCAAACTTGAGTCAAGCCCAAAGCAGAATGATAAATAAAGTCCAAGAGCAATTTATTTTAATCAGATGAAATCTTTTTCGGACATTCCCTTAAAACTGCAGAATATACAACAAATGTGAGCTCCTGTTGTAAAATTTATTGTGGAAGAAGCAGCCAGTTTTTCAGCTTATGAGTCACAGTTCACAACCTACAAAAGTTTGCGAGGCACAAGATATGCATACCTCTATGTATGTATTTATACTAATAAAATAATATTAATATAAACTGGAATCAGTTATTTGTTTTGCAGAATTCTGAAAGATTTGGATGACTTAGACATGATTTTAATGCAGTTAGATTATTTTTCTTTTCTTTTTTTCCTTCTTCTTTTTAAAACTTGGGTGTGTACACTAGAGTATTTTTATGTGCTGTATCTCCATAAAATTCCTGTTTGCTGTATGGATGCATTCAATGTACTAATTGAATAACACACATACACACAGAGAATTTTTTTGTAAAAAGACCATTGCAAATAATGCAAGGAAAAAAATAATAAACTTTCCATGTGAAACTTTTATTCTAAGTATTCTTCCCATCACTTTATTAAAAAGTTATATTTGAAAGTAATTTTTAATGCACCAGATCTTTCCATAAATTTACATGAGAAGTTGGTGTATTAAATTCATCTGTGTTCCTATCAGCTTAAGAAATAAATGAATGCCAAATTGTTTAAAATTATTTAAAATGTTCACACTGTCCATCATCGTTTCTTAAAGAACATACATATGAAGTGAGTTTTTCCATAAGTGCAGAGGGTCATAATTTGTCCCCTTGTTGAAAAACTGACAGAGCATCTTGACCTCTTTAGTTTGTATAATAATTAATCTTGCTGCTGAGCAGCAAAACTGTTCAGGTGTTTATGTCATAAACTTTTGGTGGCATCTGTAAGTAGGAACAAAAGATCCAAAGGAGGAGACAGTTCCATAAATTCTATAAATTAGTTCAAACTTTGATATTATAAATTAGATCCCATCAGTTAGTCATTGTCTCTGTTTCACCAAATACATTATACCAAAAGTGGGAACGTTCAAGAGCAGTTCCAAGACATGTGAATGTAAGAATCTCTGTGTCTAACAGAATGCTAATGTTCATTTGGAGTCACCCTATCATTATAATTTTGTTTAACAGAAATTTAAGATTCTTCTCCTTTAGTTTAGCGGACAAAAACTACATCAGAAGTCTCTTCCACATTCTCCTGAAAGCATTAGTGTCGCAGTGGTTCTCAACCTGTGGGTCCCCAGATGTTTTTGGACTTCAGCTCCCAGAAGCCCTGAGCATTGATCATAGTGGCTGGAGCTTCTGGGAGCTGAAGTCCACAAACATCTGGGGACCTACAGGTTGAGAACCACTGGTCTAGAATATCACTCAGGTTTTTCCCCATAATTTTTTCATACCAAGAAAAATTGGATGCATCTCTGAAATCATATTTACAGCTAAACTTTCTTTGGTTGACTTCTGATTTAAGTTCCTCAAAAAGAAGAAATCCTTTGATTAAATACATGTTGTTATGCTGAAAAACATACAGCTTGAGATACTTGAAAGCAAGTGTAGGGAATATCACCAACTTGCATCTGAATTTATTCCCCAGATTTTGCTAGACCATCAACATATAGAACCCAAAGTTAATTATAACCCCTGTTGTTTCCAGAATGAGAATTGTACCACTTTCTATATCACAAAAGAAATGCTGACTATAGAAAGGGATGAGAGATGATGAGGCAGGCATGAGATATTTCCCCCCTACTTTCTGGATTTTAAAGAATTGTGAAGGAATGGGTTTGAAATTGTTTCCAGTTTAATTTCTCTGGATGATGAGGAAAAAAACACCATTTTATTCATTTCACTGTTTTTAAATTTCAAGATTACCCAGACACATAAGCATAACTAATTGTTTAAGCGGAAAAGCTACATAATAGCAGTAAAGTCTGGGAATCCCCAAAACATCCTCCATCTGTTTGTGAAACCTAACAAAATTAGAAACTCTGGATTTTTAGCTCTGATTAATAAACTTAAGCTTAGCCCTTTGCCAATAGAACAAAAAAAGTCTGTTGTAACCCTTGTTGGAATGGTTTGAAAGAAGTAAGTTCATTTAGGGAACAAAAACATTTTTAACAGCAGCAATCCTGCCTAACAGACAAATTTCTCCTTTTCTCATTTTATTTAGCTGAAGTGATACAAAAGAAGCTTATAATTCAGCACGTTAGTTTTGTTCACTGTTTGAGATATCTAACTCCTAAAGATTTTAATGATGATGCAATCACAGGGATCCCACTACACCTTGGTAAATATGTCAAATCTGTAGTTGGTAACTTTAGAGCCAATATTCAAGATTTGTTTAAATTAATTTGCACTCCACATACTTCACCTTAGCTTAAAATGATTTCTAAAGATGGCATGTGTATGAGCCTTCAAGTTTCCTGTTAACTTATAGTGACCCCATGAAATTCATAATGTTTTCTTAGGGAAAAAATACTTAGAGGCAGTTTTGTCGTCTGAAATATAGGCTGTGGTATCTGGTATTTGTTGGTGGTCTCCCATCCAAGTACTAACCAGAGGTGATCTTGCTTTGCTTCTGGTATCAGAGGGGATCTGCTGCCTTAAGGGTATTTAAGGTAAATCTAAAGATTACTTTTCTGTAATTCTGATATTGATGAGAA
This sequence comes from Iguana delicatissima, assembly GCA_948472985.1. Classification (NCBI taxonomy): domain Eukaryota; kingdom Metazoa; phylum Chordata; class Lepidosauria; order Squamata; family Iguanidae; genus Iguana; species Iguana delicatissima. Next base: position 187,254 of record CAOKZL010002632.1, on the reverse strand, counting down.
GGCTTTGTGATTGTTTGTTACTGACATTTGGAGCATTTTTGAATATTTTGCTGTAGTGAATAAGACACTTTTGAATGTCTCCTTTTACAAGTGAATGCAAGGTTTGTGTTTGTACCTTTTGGAATGAACCTTTTCTCTGGTTTCTGAGCTGTACCTTGGCTTCTGCCTTTTCTTCTTTTTACTTCTTCAGCGGCCTCTTCTGTCTTCTCTCTCTCGTATGCTGTCCATGCTTCTTTGATTAATTCCACTTTCTCATTCATGCCAACTGCTTCCCCTGTGACCTCAGCAGCACTTTCAGTAGTGTCATTTTTTAATTTTAATTTAATTTAATTTTAGTTTATTTATACATCCGCTTTCTACTTGTACAGGATCCAAGACACTTACCTCTCATTAAAAACAGGGTACAGGTAACAACTTATTTCTACAAAAGTGAAAAAGCAATTAGACTTCAAACCTGATAAAAACATTAACTTAAAATGATATAAAATTTAATTAAAACATAGCAAAAAAGATAAAAAAATGCAACCCCATTAAAAGCCCTTATTGCCACATAAATTGTAAGCCAAAGGCCTGCATGAATAAGAAGGTCTTTGCCTGTTGGCCAAAGAGAGAAGAGGGCAACGAAATCTCCTATGGAAAGGAATTGTCTCAAAGGCCCAGTTTAGCCCCTGAATGCTGCGCCTTCCCTCATATTATGACCTCACTCATGAAAGAATGTACTACTCGACACAGTGCATATTTAAGCTATGGAATTGTCTACCACATGATGTAGTGACAGGAGAAATTGTACAGGTTAATGTAGGACAATGCTATCAGTAACTATCAGTCATCATAGCCGTATATTGCCTTCACTATCAAGTGTAGTATGTTCCATGGCTGCTGGAGAGCATGAAGTTATTATCGTGCTCATTTCCTTCTTCTTAGGCTCCCTGTAAGCATCCAGTTGGCCACTGGGCAGGTTGTTGCATTTGTCTTGCCACTGATGTAGATAAATCATTGTTCAGACTTAGTATGGCTCTTCTGATTTCAAACCAGGATTTAATGCCACAGACATAAGATGCAAAAAACCCAAGTGAAGCCTTAGACTTGTGTGCTCCACTGTCTTCCGCTTGAACAGCTAGGAACAGTATGCCTGCAAGTCTAGTTCTGCTTTCCAAAAATTCTGTCTTGCTATCTTCAAAAGATGATGGTTTACTGCAAATTCTGATTAGTTTCAGAGCAAGTCGGTGTGTAATGCTTGATTATTTTTCTGGTTTTGATTAACTGACAGAAGTTAGTTTTAAACCATAATGCCTGGTTTAGATATCTTTTGTGTAATTACGCAGAGTAGAAGAGCCAGCATGGTGTAGTGATTTGAGTGTTGGACGATCACCCTGGAGACCAGAGTTTGATTCCTCACTGAATCATGGAAACCCACTGAGTGGCCTTGGGCACATAACATACTCTCAGCCCCAGAAAACCCATAAATTATAAACGACTTGAAGGCACACAACAACAAAAAAGCAAAGTAGGAGACGGAAGAGGCATCACACGAGTTTGTGGCTTCTCTTGGGTTCCTTCTTGCCCATGCAGACAGTGCCAATGAGGAAGAACCCTGTGTCCAGCCTAGATTATTTTATGTTGTAGAATTACTCTATGTTTATTTACATGTAGGATATTTGTGATGTTTGTCTTTATATGTTTATGTAAGATTCTGATGAAATGTAATATGTATTTTATTAGCTTTTTTTTTGCAGTGTCTTAGTAAAAATGTTTAGTAAAATTAGATTACCATAGCAAATTAATTTATTTCCTCTTCTTTGAACAATGACATTTGTTAAGTTGACTTTCTCATTTTACACAATTATGATATATGCTGTTTGAAAAATTAACTAATCCTATTGAAACTTAGGCTGTATAACTGCTTGTTTTTACAGTGGGAGGAGTGTAGATTTTTTCTTAAACTATAGCTGCATTTTAAAATGCCCTGAAATCTTCTTCGTAAGTACCCATGCATCTGTGTCTGATGCGTAGATTTCAGGGGGAAAGCAAGGAACAATGGAAGGATCACTTGCTCTCCTCCTGCACGTTCGCTAATGTAAACCACCCCCTCCCATTTGAGACTTTATTAAAAAGGATATCCAGAAAGACTTCGTCATGCATGGCTGCAGTGTAATGTGTAGTTTGCCTTTCAGTCTAACAGATGGTATAAGTTGTATCTTCAGAACTTTTGGGTAAATATTAGCCAGGTGTGATGCAATGAATAAAACTTGTGTGGATTTTTAAGCTTGTCAAATATTAGTAAGAGAAAGAGATCAGCTGCAGTTTTAAGTATGTGCAGATGTGACTTTTGGCTTGATATATCTGTTCGAAACATTCATCTCTGGAATTTACTTGGCACAGAAAATAACATTCAGAACAGATGACCCTAAAAGATCAGTTGACATACTAGCAGTACTCTAAGGAAGGAACCCTGGAACACTTTAAGTTTATGTGCAAAATGTATGCTTTAATTTTGATTCATAGTTACAGTGTAGTGTACACATGTTCTCATGTGTGTATAGAGTTTGAGTACCCTACGTTTCTGGTCGTTGCACCTAAAACGCATGCACAACTGAAAGGATGCCATAACCACTTCACCTGTTTGAGGGTATTCTGATTCTTCTGCAGCAGATGAAGCTGTCAGATCAACCAACATTTTATTGAGTGGAAGCAGTTGTGGTACACAGTGGTATGGATAGTACACGCAGCTGCACAAAAAAGTCTTTGGTTTGAGGGCCATAATCCTGCAACCAAAGTCAGGTGTCTTTTGTTTGCTGAGCACCTTGAAGTAGTTTTTAATACTATTGTTTTCAGGATTTTAAAGCTGCTATTGAAATCTTTCATTATTTGTTCTCATTCTGCTATCACATCTGCTTTTGTCCTATTGCTAATGTTCCTGTAGATGAGAATTATACACCTTCTCACACATATATCTCCATGGTATGCCTCTTTGTGGAAGGTAACCACACTGACTCGTGCTTTGGAACTCTGTGTGTCACCAGGCTGTGAGGAATGGTAGAGCGGCTTCCGTAATCAGAGAACCAGCACCTTACCACCTACACTGAAATCTGTTCATGTATAGATAACTAATCTTCATTTTTGCCATGCTTCTGGCAAATAAGTTCTTGCAATAGCTGAAGAAGAAGACTTTGCTGACCTCTTCACTTCAGCCATCATGGAGACCAAGTCTGCTTCCTTCTTGTGCTCAGAACAGAGTTCTTTTTCTGTCACTCTTGTTTTTCTTGAATTTTTCTCATGTTTGATTACTCCGCAGTAGCTTTCTTTCCTCTAAATTCCTTTCTAATTTAATATTCTCCTTTCTGATTTGTGTTGCATATTAAAAAAAGAAACCTTCCTTTCTAACCTATAATCTTCCTCCTCCCTGGTGAGATCTAGATCTCACCAGGGAGGAGCAAGGTCAGGTTGTGTCTTTCACCCCATGTGCATTCTAGGGTTAGATCCCCACGCGTATTCCAAGGTAAGTTTACCGCCGTTTCCCTGAATCGTGGGGTTTCCTGCCAATTTTCCTCCTTAGCGTTGGGCAGAGATGATGGCTGCTGTGTTAGCTGTTGTTGTAGTGGACACCATTTTGAGCTTTTAAGCAACACGCTCCCCCTACCCCATTCTGGCCTTGTCTGATGTGGATATACATAACAAAGGCTTAAAGGCAGCACTCTTGCCTTACTCATGAATAGTGGCCAATTAATGGCTCTGTCTGTGAGGATTAGCATCGCCAAATGCATGGTCCTGTGTCTGAGGACCAGCATAGCAACCAGCAAAACCACATTCATTGTCCTATGTCTGAAAGCAAGATGCAAGAGATTAAGTCTTTACTGGATAAATGTCTGGTTGCCTCCCCCCTCTTCCCTCCCAGAACAAACAAACAAACAAACAAACAAAAGACCTCTAAGGAAGCTGTGAGGGGTCAACATATGCAAAGCTTTAATGGTTAAAACAGCTTCTGGAGGTGCAGTGCACTTCTCAATCTGACCACAAGGGGGCTTCACAGAGTAATTCTAAGAGGCCTCAAACAGCTTCTCATACAAACCAAAGGGGGTGCACAAAAGCAAGTTGAGTCACAATCCACTGCATTGCAGGCTAGCCTCCAGTCTTCCAAGGGGACTTCTAGCAAGACTGTCTCAGTTTGAAATTTGCCTGGTAGAAGAAAGGCAGCGTTTCCTGTGTTTTCATTGGAGGAATGGGATTGCAATGCCAGTGCCGACTCCCTGCTCCTAGAAGAGGATCCTGAGAAGTTTAGGGGTAATGTCATGGTATCTGATAAGGTGGAAGGGGAGTGGTCAGATTCTCGTTCCAGTTAGGATGAGACTTCCAGCTATTTGTCTCATACTGAGGATTTTGTTCCCATACTATCTAAGGTCTCTGCAGCATTGGGCTTATCAGCCCCCAAGTCTGGGTCAAGTACCCAGCATGAGGCTGCTTCTTTGGAATTAAGCAAAAGAGGGGCTTCTGTTCTGTGTCAACCAAGATCTTCAAAAAGAGAGATATCCTTTCCATTGTTTTTTCACTAGCTGGTAAGATTGGAATGAGTTACTCCTCTGCAGAGTAAGAAGGGAACTTTGGTGGCTCTGAAGTTCTAGTCTTCAACTCAGTCAATTTTAGAGGAGCTTGAGGTCCCCTAGTGGACATCCCCGTGGTGCCTCTGGTTTGGAGGGTCCTGACCCTGGAGGAAGGTGATGGATTCTTCAAGAACCTGGCCCTGAAGAAAGGGAGGGGTTCTTCAAGAACCCTGGGAAAAATGGACAGAAAGTTGTCTGAAAAAAGCTCACAAGGTCATGGCATTAGGCATCAGGGCATCCACCCTGAGTTCCCTCTTTCCCCAGGCTCTCTCATCACTTCCAAACTGGGAAATGGAGGAATTGTTTTCTCAATACTGCTGTTATCTGATCTTTATCTTGGGTTTGACATTTCATTCCATGCCACACTGCTATTTTGGTTCCCTCTTGTTTGCTATAGGATCTGGTTAACAATTTTGTAATGGGTCTGCTCCAAAGGCATAAAATAAAATTTAATTAAAAATGCATGTGTATAAAATTATAAGACATTTTAATAAAACCATTAAAAAACATGGTAAATTTTGAGTGAGATCGCAAACATCTCTGGGAATAAAAATATTTCTAAAAGAAAATAAATGAGCCAAGGCAAGAGTGGCCAGCTCCAGAGCCACTGAGACACAAAGTGTCTCTGCTATTGGTGGAAGCTTATGTGAGCTCATGGAAAGATGAGCAAAATGTGTTGACTTACCTCAAAATTGGGGGCATATAGATTCCATTTTCTCCTAACCACCATTAGCAAGCTGGCATCTGCATTTTACATCAGTTGAAGGTTCCAAATAATTTTTAAAGACAGTTACTTGTGGAGAGGGTTGTGGTAGCTTCGTTGTGGTATGAATGACAGCTGTGTGGTCTCCATGTTTTAACAAAAGTGGAGGTAGGCAGTAAACTATCTAAAGCAGATGGAAGCCAATGTTGTCACTTGAAAGGTCAAGGCCAACGTTGTCACTTGAAGATCTAAGACTGGGCAGCACACAGGCTTGGTGTGTCTCCTGCCTATTTTCACAGATCCCGCTCCTGCTGCTACCACCACAATAGTACTGTGGGAATCTGATTATGCTGAAAAATGAGGTGTGCATTCCATGTAGACAGTGCTCCTCAGCAGATTTGCAGTGATGTTGGCAGCAGAAATGGCAGCAGCAGAAGACAAACAGTGGTGGCAGCAGGTTCATTGACAGCAGCATTGAGAGTATGTGAAATTGCAGATAGCCAATGCAGGTTCCATCCCTATAATACAGCCTCCCAACCTATCATCCTCCAGATATTTTAGATTACTGGTCCCATCCTTACTGACTGGGGCTATTAAGATCTGTGGACAAAAGGGAACAACCACTTCAGTAAAGCTAAGCTAGTAATAAGGCTAGGTCCATAAACGCCTGTGAAAGTTGAATGTGCTCCTTGGAGGAGAATGTGATTCCCACTCAGAACAACTATTTGGCCAGTTATCAAGCCCATTGAATCTTCAACTGTCCGGCAAATCAGCCTTGTCTGGATCTGGTTAAAATGCATTTGCCCTCAGTCAGTCCAGATACTCCTTCAGATTTCTGTTCCAAGGATTTATAGACATGTCTCTGAAATATTAGAATGAAAGGGGAAGAAAATTCTGTATTTGTCAAGTTTTCTGGGTTTCTGGGCTACGGAACTGTGAAGATTTCAAAGTTGACATCTAAATAATTTATTTAAAATATTTACTTCACCATGTTTGTAAATAAATGCACTTCAGTTGCTTACAATATATCATATACAACAAATCCATAACAAACAACTAAATCCAGCATTTAACAGCATGACATAAAATAATCTGTAATATACAACAGTCATTTAACCAAATGAACCATCCAAAAAGCCCAGTGAATTTGGATAGGGCATTCGGACATATATTGTAAATAAGTTGGTCTACAAGGAAAACTTGCTAGCCCTACACCTCTTTATTATTCTTTCCATCATTCTCTGTGGAGATGAGGCAGTAGTCTGAAGAGAACCTCCTTGGTCCAAAAAGGCTGTCTGTGTGTTTGGGAACCCCAGTTTACTTGGGTGCTAAATCACATCGAGAACCTCCAAAGATAGAGGAGATTGTCCTCTTCACACTGTTGATGGAATTTTAGATGTGGGGAAAAGATAGCCCATTCCCACTTCTCATGTATTTACTTAATCCATACAGGTATAATTCTTGAGTAGGGCTCCAAAAGTTTCAACCAGTTTTTCTAAAAATTGTAAAGGCCCTGCCTGACTAGTATCCTAAATAGCTCATTGTAGTGGCAATAGACCATTGGAATTTTCGTTTGCAGATGGGTGCCTGTTCTTGCATGGGAAGCTGCCTCCAAAACATTGCAAGTTTTCTAGAGGAGCGAAGGCAGTTGCTTAGCAATGGATACCTTCTTTTAATGAAGTGTCATGTAACTTTTCTTTCACCAAGCTGCTCTCCAACTGTGTGTTTCCACAACCATTTCTTACACAGAAATGACCTCAGGCAGTTGTCTCACTAACGTTCCTCTGAGATGAAGAAGCAAATTGTTGGTTTTTCCAAGATAGTTATATCCATTTTTTATTTATTGTCTTTTCATTGTGTGATCCCAAGCATATAATGTTTAACTCTCAGTTTCTGCTTGATGGAAAAAATAGTTTTCATTAGCATTTAAATATTCAGTTACCTTGATTCATTATTTAATATATCTGTATTTGTCAGTAATGCTGAGTACTTGGAAGCCATATACCATAATTTGTTAACTGTGAAAACTTTATTTCCATGTAAGCTCTATTTCCCACTTGGCCATAGAAACCCACTGAGTGGCCTTGAGCACATCACACATTCTTGGGCCCAGAAAACTCCATGATAGATTCACCTTAGGGTCAGCATAAATCGGAAACAACCTGAAGGCATACGACAACAATAACAAGCTTAGTTAGCAATACCAGTGTTGGTAGTCTGTGGACCAGTGCTGGTCACTGAGCCATTGGCTGCTGGTCCCTAGCAAGATTTCAGAAAAGAAAGAAGCAGATTTGTTCAGTGGACACAATATGATTCTGGTCCCTGACACACTGGGAAAAAAAATGCCAACCCACTATATCAATTAACTTGGGATATACAGAACTATACCATCCTTTTTTCCCCTCTTTTTTTGCATGCCTTATTAGTATGCCTCTAGTTTTGAGGGTTCTTTTTTTTTCTGTACTTCTTTGTCCTTCTTTTGTTAGGTTATTTGCCCCAATTCAGTTTACACAACCTGTTCAGTCCAGTTCATTTGGAGTGTTTTAACCATAAACTTGGATTTACCTTCCAATGATGTCCATTCCAGAGCCATGCAAGGGCATTGAAGTAGGGAGAGTGTGATGACTTGTAGCCATATTCTGTTGGACTATTTTATCCTCATGGAAGATGCTGGAGACTTTTTTCCTGGAGCAAAGACTGCAGGTTAAATGATAGATGCTTGAGACCACACAAGCAAAAATACTTTTTCTGATCCACCCAGTAAGGCATTCTCATGCAAGGTCACCATTCTTAGGATCACTTAAAACAGATTAGCTATGCTGTAACCAAAGATATTCTGCACGTGCACTTTTACTTTGTAAACTTAAATTAGTGGACCACAGGGAGAAGAGTCTGGGACACTGATGTCAGGCCGTTCTTGACTTACTGTAATAGTCTCAGAAATTTTCTTTTTCTTTAAACTCACTTGAGAAATGTAAAGGATTTGAGGATGGTGGGAATAGCTGGAAAACCAGGAGTGGGTAATTTGATGCTTTTAGCCCTACACAGTCTTTTAATGTGGAAAAAAAGCCCAAAGTGTTCCAAAATGACTTGCAGCTGCAGAACATGTCAGAGAATAAAAACCACCTTCATTAAATGGGTGAGAAAGAATTATAATTGTTTGAAGTCTTTATGATCAGCCTGCATATGCTTCATTGTAATATGATACTAAAGTGCCTCAATTATGATTTGTATATTTTGGTGCCAGAAGGTTTTTTTTCTTATGCTAAATTACTAAGTTCTGTCAGCTGTTGGGCTGTCGTATAGAGATATAGTAAATCACATTATATTTTGTCATGGATTACACAGAGAAATATATTTGGAAATAGAGATCAAAGTAGTTTCACAATCACATCTGAGTGTATGAAGGATGTTTAACTTGTAGAAAATCTGATTTAGGTGAAACTATTGCCATTCTTGTGTGAATCTGAAATAAATTGGAGTGTTTGGTAATGTCTCTGTGTGTGAATATATGAGAGAATGAATGGGGGACAAATCTGCTAAAGTGTTTTCTTTTTCATATTTAGTTCATAGAAGTTAATTCTGACCCACAGCTGCAAGCTGAACACCGATAAATGATGAAACACTGAAGAGCTGGAGTCTCCAAAAAGTCTTATTTATGTTTTTAATCGCATTCATGATTGAGCAATGCATTCCATTCTATTTTTAATTGAGATTTTGCTGGACTTGCATATGGTTAGTCATTGGTTCTGTAATGCCTTCTATCTCTGTGAAGTTTTACTATGTTTCTTTTTTGAAGCTTTTGTTGTATTTAAAACTATCTAAAGTAATCCACTGTAATCTTACTAAGGAACGTTGATTACCTCATATCATGGATTTTTGGCTGCACTTCATAAACAGCAGGGAGATTTTGCATGACTTATCAAAGGCATTTATTAAAGTATTACAGCAAAGTTACCTTTGTTAACTTTTATGTCTCATAAAGTCTTTCCCACAAAACTCAGCACTATTTTGCACTAATCACACTCTGATTTCTTATTCTCAGTCATTAACATATTTATTTATAATTTGCTTTGCAATTCCTTCACAGTTTAATTACAACGGATGTTTGTCCATGGGCATTTCTAAAACTTACCTTCTTTCTTGTTAATTGCTCCTTATTTGAACTTCAGTAATGGCCAAGATTTTTCACACTGTACCTGTTTGTTTGTTTGTGCAAAGACAGGATGTTGGATAGCATTCGTTTGAACGAAAGGTGCCATGCTAGTTCAGGAATATGAGCACCTTCGTAAATTGCAAAAGCCTTCAGACAGATGGCCTCTGGAGCATGTGAGATCATACTTATAGATAGACTATGTTTGTGTAGAAACATGGTTTGTGTTTACAAGCATCTCTGAGTACAAGCTGCTTTATTCTGGTGCTTTATTCTCCAGTGGAAATAGCAGTGCTTTTTGAAGCTCTGTTATGGAAGTTACATTGAATAGTATACTAAACCATTATGTTGGCATTGTATTTCACATAAGTAGAACTTCAGTGCACAAGGAGATTCCAGCCATGGGACTGACAAAACAACTTTACATTTCCTAGAATGATTGTATCAGGGCTCTTGTGACAGTAACCAAGCCGCAGACTAAAGCTGAAATATAACACATATTTACTTGAAATTGCAGGGTTCCTTTACATACGTACCTCGCCAAAAATACTATACGTAATTGAGTGAATGTGCCCATCCTACTCTCCATATATATGAGATAAGGTCCTGTTTCGCAATACCTTTCTCCCTTAAATGATTGAGTGGAGGGACTACTTGTATCTGGTTTACTTGTGCATTTCCACAGATTCACTGGAGAGTAAAATGTATTCAGGATAGTGACTCCAGGCTGTAATCATCCTTCATTAAAATGTGGGAGGATGACTACAACCTATATTTCCTATTGATATCAGTAGAAGTAGGATTGGTAACGCCTTGTGTGATTAAATCAGTCTCTGCAAGTCACTGAGCAATGACTTCCTACACTAGGTTATATAATCTATTGTACAAACATTCTTGGCTGCTACCTTTGAGGAAGTTTGCTAATAGCGAGCATTACACAACCAGATGGTTTAAGTTTAATTTTCTTATCATGTAACTGTTACTTTGATATATTGTGAGGAGAATTCTTCCTTTTAGCGGCCTGCACTGACCCTTTCAGAAGAGGCTAAAAGGAAATATAATGAATTTTTTCAAAAGACATTTGTGTAGCAAGCTTGCTAAGTTATAAACGTCAAAAACATATTGATAACAGTACAGCACCTTCCACCCTTCCCTTAATTCTGAGACACTCACCCCAACCTGCCTGCAGACAGGGCAAGTTTGACCATTAGGCAGAGTGTCTCAGGAAGCAGATGCTGGTGATACCACCTCCTGTCTCTGGGAGGGCAGAACTCTTGGGCAAGCTCTGTCTGCCACATAACTTACACTGCATCCCCCCAGTTCCCTCAGAATCATTGAACAAGATTGCTCTGTCACCAGTGTTGAAGTAAAATTCACCTGCCAGGCCATGGAATGAATTGAGGGAGGGGGAACAGGGCTATCTGCATCCTTTGCTTCAGGCGACAAACGGTTTGGCTGGTCCTGTGTGAGAATCTTCATGGCCCCTTAATTTGAAATATTCTGCTGAACCAAATAGACGCTTCCCATTAAGTCCTGGAGAATGTGTGATTAAATCATTAGGCAAAATGTTAGGAATGTTATCACTGAATGCCTCTTCTGTTGCTTTCTCCATCTGCAATCTTGGTGACTGGAGAATCCCTCTTTTTCTTTTGTAATTCTATAGGAATTCATACTGATAACCCTGTATCAATTTAAGTATGATGATAAGTCCTGCGGAAATATAGCATCGCTTCTTAAAAATCAGTGCCATTGGTTTGGTTTGTATGTATGTATCTATTTACAGTATAGAAACTTAAGTATTTGAACACTGGTTTATTTTCTCCGCCCCGCCCAATAACTATGTCAAAACAATACCAGTGATGCTGTTACTGCTATTAGTACTACCAATGTTAATAATAATAGTGAGCTTTGTGTAGTACAGTTGATGAGAAAACTCTGGAGGGGACTCCCAGTAGGTTTTAATAGTAATCTCTTAAGATTTGCCTGCTCATTCTTGTCTGAACTCCTTGGAGTTGTTTGATATTTGACTAACACCTCTCTTAACAAAGTTGAGCTATTTCATGCATTCAAATAATTGTTTTAATAACTCTGGTTACATATTTTAACTCATTTTTCTGCCTTTTGCCTTTAGACATGAATATGTCTATCTTCTGTAGTGCCAGACAAGTGTAAGTCCCATTATGTTCAGTAGAATGTGCTGCTGTTAGCTAGATGACTGTATCTGGGTGTATGTGCTTCTGAATTGCTTGTTGACTTATGGAAACACCATGAATTTCATAGGGCCTTCTTAGGCAAGGAATACTCAGAAGTGACTTTGCTGGTTCCTTCCTCTGAAATGTAGCCTACAACACCAGATATTTGTTGGCAGTCTATAATATTTTTTATTAAATTTCACAGATTAAAAAAAAACTTTCTTTAACCTGTAGTTTTACATGAAATGTTTCTGATCTTCCACTCTGTTCTGGTCTTTGCTTCTCGAAACACACTCCACATATTACATTTATGTATCACAATACAGTGTTCATCTCAAACATTAGAACATGCTTTCCCCTCTCCCCATTTCCACAATCAAAATACAGTCCTTTTCCCTTGACAGTTCCCAGCTATCACCCATTATTGGCCATTCTGCTTTTCTCTACTCAACAAATTTCAATTTATTCTCATTTCTCTACTTGTCTCTTTTAAATTCTGCTATCTTTTCTTAAATTAAGTCCTCCAATATTTATAAAATGAACTCTTAAAATTTTTAAAACACATCTATCAATGTATATCTGGCAGTCTGAGCTATTGCTACTGTTACAGTCACTCCACTTCTTGCCCTGGATCTCATTATATTGAAAATGTCTTGTTTCCCACCTCCAACTGTGTCCTATTCATCCATCCACCCTTTAACAATATCACAATGTCTGTATTAATGAAAATATATCTATCAAAAATGCAGGCTTAATTGGTATTGCCAAAGTACATAGCCATTTTATCTAATTCAGAGCCCTGTGTACCATATCATCTCCCATTCCCCCCTCCCATCTGGAACTTTACTGCCCGGACATTCATTTCCGAGGAATCTCTGAATTATCATTGTCACTTAGATTCCAGGCTGCTTTGTCCCAGGGAGTGAGGATGTTTTGCTTAGGTGACCTTCCAGCACAGGCTTGGCAGTCTCAACAGTCCAGACTCAGGAAAAAAATTGGCAAACAAGTCTCAAACAACAGGAACACATCAAATCCATCTCCTGCCCTAAACTCCATTATTTTAAAAATGTCTTGTTTCCCACTTCTATACTTATTCCCTATTCAGCATCCCCCCTTTAACAATATCACAATGTTATATTAATGACCACATATCTATCAAATGTAAGCTTAACTGACATTGTTAAAGTATTACCACTTTGTCTAATTCAGGACCCTGTGCCACTCCACCTCCCATTCTCCCCTCCCATCTGGAACTTCATTACCGGAGTTTCATTTCTATAGATTACTGTACTCTCATAGACGCTTAAAGTCCAAGTAGTTCCGTCCCTGAGGGTGAGGATATTTGCTTGAATGACGTTCCAGCACAAGTTCACCAGTCTCACCAGTCCAAACTCAGGAAAAAAAGAGAAAGTTAGGAAACAGTCTCGAACAACAGAAGCCAAAAAAGAAAAAAGCACTGCTCGATACCCACTGCCCAGAGTATTCTTCCAGATCAGAAATCCAGAGTCAAGAAGCCAAAACAGCAATCCTCTCAGATCAACCAAAATAATCTGTAGAAATAAGGAGCTCAATGTCCAGATGGGGTTTATTCAATCTTGTAAAGTTCAGTCTTATTCTTTAGCCTGGTACTGGCCCTTTAATAAAAAGCCTCTGAGCCAGTGGTTCTCAACCTGTGGGTCCCCAGATGTTTGTGGACTTCAGCTCCCAGAAGCCCCAGCCACTATGGTCAATGCTCAGGGCTTCTGGGAGCTGAAGTCCAAAAACATCTGGGGACCCGCAGGTTGAGAACCACTGCTCTAAGCCATTTCTTTAAAAACAGCCGCCCCTTTAAGACGAACACTCAACCATCAGCAGAAAATCAAAAAAGCCTCTTAGGCATTTCTTCTAAAGCAGCCGCCCCTTTAAGATGAACTCTCAACCGTCCACAGAAAAACAGAAAAGCCTCTTAGCCATACCTTTTATATCAGCCTCTCCTTAAAAGAACTTTCCGCCATTACACTCATGTCCCTCTGGGTCCTTCCATTCCTACGCTCCTGTGCACCGCTGCATGCCCATTCCAGATGTGATATTTTCTAAAGCAAAGACCAGAGCAGGTTCATGTTTTCTTACTTGTTATTTCAAATAAGTTTCTTGGTTAAAAGTCGACGGCGTCGCTTGTGCCACTCAAGCGACGATCCCACTGGCTCCGTCATCGTCCTTTGACCCCACTGGTGTTTTCAGCTCCCCCAGCCGGGTAGAGCCAGCCACCAGTTGCAGGGGTCCCCTTCGGACCTCTCCCACACCCCTCTTACCGGAGGGGTGTTTAGCAGCCTCTGGTGGTACCAAAAAAGCGGCTGGAATCCAGCAGGTGGCTGCTCGGAGCTGCGCCATTGCGCAGCTTCTTTCCGAGCTGCCGCTTGCACCCACCATGCAACTGGAAGGGTCTCCCATCCAAGTATTAACCAGGGCTGATCCTGCTTAGCTTCGAAGATCAGGCAATATCTGATGCATTTAGGGTATTTAGGCCTAGATATAGGATTCTAATTCTGCTTCCCATATGTTACTGGCAAAGAAATAAAACTAATAATAATATAGGTTTTGATGTTGTTAAGTGCTTTCACATTATCGAACTTGTCTGCCTTATGAAACAAACAAAAAAAGTGCCTTATGAGGACATTGTGTGATCTATCAGTACCTTGAATTTAATTTAGCGTTAAAGACAGATGAGAAACAAAACTAAAATGTTACAGAAATAGAGTCAGAACCCTGAATGCAACTATTCAGTGACTTATACACAGGGACAAGGAGAACTACTATAATATTCAGTGCAGATAAATAGAAAATGACAACAAAAAAGGAAGAACAAGAGACCTTTTCTACAAGATCTTAGAAATCAAAGGGAAAATTGAAACCAAGAGTGAGGATGCTTTATGACGAGTAGGGGAACACATTACATGGCCAAGTAGAAATCAAAAGATGACAGAAACAATACACAGAAGAACTACATAAAAGAGATGAAAGTTTGACCAATTCATTCAAGGAAGAACCATATGAAGAAGAAGAACTAGTTTTAGAAAGTGAAATAAAAGCTGCAAGTTTTCCCTAGAAGCCAAGATGGCTAAACTAAGACTGTTGTACTTTGGCCATATCACAAGACCTGACTTACTAGAAAAGACACTAATGCTTGGTAAGGTCAAAGGCAATATTAAAAAAGGAAGACCTCGTTACAGATGAATGGATTCAATCAAGGAAGATACCTCCTTGATTCTGCAAGACCTGAGCAAGGTGGGTAAGGATAGGGTGAGTTGGTCTCTCATCCTTGGGGTCACCATAAGTTGAAGTTGACTTGATAGCAGTTAACAAAGACAAACACAGAGTTTTTCCAGGACTTTTTAGCAAATATGGTAAGCTTGGCCATTCTTGGAATATTTTTTTGTTGATATCAGTCAAATCATTGAGTGCTGATTTTGTGTGTGTGTGTGTGTGTTAGACACAGTGCTGCAAGATGGAGATTTTTTAATTATTATTTTTAGAATATGCACCCATTTACATTAGTTCTTTGATGTGAGATTCTTTACTATACATCAGAGAACTGTTGTTTCTTCCCTGGAGCAAGTCTTCCTTCTGTAGTTCCCTCCCTGTCTTTTTAAAGTTTGCTTACACTTTTACTCAGCTAATTAGGGAATATTAACTTGTATGTGACTATCTCCTCACTATTGTGGTTTTAAAAATATAGTTATATTTTCTTTCATTGCTTAACTAGCTGAAGCCTGTTCTTTCAGAAATGCACAGCAGAAATCATACTCAGAATTTGCCAACTAGAAGTCATGAATGTTATGCACATTCAGATGCAATCTCCATAGGGGAAAGGCTAGAAGTGAACTTTAAAAATCATTTAGATCAGTTCTAGAAATGTGTCTGGTAACTTGAGAAGACTTTCTTCTTCACTCTTAGTGGAACTAGCAGCATTGGATCCTGCCCACTGAGTGCTACATTTGAAAAATCAACCAGTTTAGGAGCTTGATATATTTTAAGTCAGGAATAATCACTTAGTAATCATGGTTGTGTTGTTTGGTTGGTTCCTTGACTCTCCCTATCTCTTGTTTATGTCCTGTATTAGAATCCTGATATACTCCCTATTTTGTCCCGAATCCTTAGAAAAACATGGAGGACACAGGCTACCTTTTTCCAGTTTTAGGCTGGCTGGGGGAAGAAAAAAAAAAGAATTTAAAATGGCATTCCTGAAAATGGAGCTTCTCTTTAGACTTAGTCTGCACCAAAAAAAAAGGGGGGCAGCTAATCCAGACAGTTACAAGGAAACTTTAATAGGAGAGGCCAGGGATGGAGACTAGCCAAATTTACCCCAAAGTTAAAAGGATGGATAGATGGTTTTGCTTGACTTTTTGTAGCAGTTCCCAAAGCTCCCTGAAATCACTGCTTGACCAGGGATTGGACTGAGAGTCAGCAACTCATATGGAAGATGACATCCAAAAAGGGAGCAGGGAATCTACTGGCTGTCACACATAAGGAACCAGGCTTAGGACTCCATAGGTACCTTGCAAGAGGCCAAAGCTTTATGTCTGGGGTGTAGAAGACGACACAGATCTTCAGGTAAGGTAGTAAGGGATTTGAGAGAAGAGGAAATACAACTCTAGTCCATGAAATTAAGGCAAGACACCAGAGTGAAGCTGGGATATAACATGGAGAAGATTACAGGGAACAGTCATAGTCAAGCAGACCCTGGTCCAAATGTGAGGCAGTGCATGCTGAAGAACAGGCAAGCACTAAATGAAAGGTAGTTAGAAACTTTAGAACAAAGAGTACAAAGGACTTAGTGACTGGACTCAGGATAGGGCAAAAGAAAGGAAGTGATAGTTTGAATCTATGGAGTGAAAGAAAAACCTCAAAGAGGCTTCCAGTTGCACAACTGAGAAAAGAAAGCAAAAGGTATCAGAAGAGATGCCTAGAAGGGACTGAGACCAAATTATTGGAGATGGACATGTTTCTGGATTAAGTCATTGTTCCTGGCAAGACTCTGGATTGGTCCTCTGTGGGAGGAACTCCTAGTAATTTAATCACTGGAGGAAATGCATAGACTGGGGGATTTCAGCCCCTCTGCAGTCATCCAGTGCTCTTTTCTCACTACCAGAAGCCTCTTAGCCTCTGGTTCTGCTGCCATCTTGGGGTAAAAATAAATTATTTAACCCAAGTGCCAGGGTGATGTCAACAGATACAACAAAAACAGGAAAGAAAAGTCTAGATTTGAACTATAGGGAGGACAATACAGAAAGGAGTGGAGAGATGATAATACACATGTAAGGTTTTATGAGAGAAGAATGGGAATGAAATCACTTACACATGTGCATTGCTTTCATTTCATTTGGACTTTGGAGCTAGAAGCAGAAGTGGGAGGGAGGGTCCCAGACCTATCTGATGGTAGAAAAAGGCATAAATGTATTGTTGTTCCTGTACTGCTAGCTACACTTTGTATTATTGTTTAGGGAATACCGTCTTCTTAAACACTTGTAGTTCCAGCTTTCAGTTTTAGTACCTTGGGCACAAAAACGTTAAGTAAAGCTTCTATTCACACTCCTTCCAGGTTGCTAGGCTTCCTGATAGTCAGCTAGTTTTAATGGTTTGGCTGTGGACAGTACATAT
This sequence comes from Iguana delicatissima, assembly GCA_948472985.1. Classification (NCBI taxonomy): domain Eukaryota; kingdom Metazoa; phylum Chordata; class Lepidosauria; order Squamata; family Iguanidae; genus Iguana; species Iguana delicatissima. The sequence continues at coordinate 169,971 of CAOKZL010002632.1, read as the reverse complement.
ACATGGTTTCAGATGTGTGAAGTTGGAGATTTAATGTTAACTATCCCAGTTTTAAAATTCCTGGGTAGTTGGTCTTGCAGAGACAAACAACATGGAGACCTTAGATTGTGTAGATTATTAACTGAGCACTAAGTTACTGTCATACTTCTCCATATTCTCCATGCATCTCTCTGGAGTCTTGCTTAGACTCCAAAGTGTCACTGTCCCCTTTCCTTCTAATTTCACCCAGAATGTGACTGATGGCAGCCCTGTCAGACTTTCTGTGGACATTAGGTTACTCTTTATGGTGGCTTTAGCAGTGATTATCGTGGCATTTGGTAGAGATGGGTTGGATTTCCTTGTAAAACTGATATATTCAGAAGAAGCTGCCAGGTTTTATCAAAGAAACTGGAGAGCAAACAGAGGTAAGTGGCTCTCCCTTCCATTCCACTGTAGAGTTCAGCATAAGCAAGGGTATAGAATGCTAGATGAAGAGTAGTTCTAAAAGGGAACAGGTCAGAGCACAGGGAATGCAAATGAATATTATGTTGGGGCAAGGAGCCAGACTAAATGTGGGTAAAGTTGATGGGAGAGACCTGTACGTGGTAGAAGACTTCAGTTTGGGATGGGGAAACATATAGAACCTTGAAAGAGAAGATCGTATGGAACGATATCTGAGCATCAGGTAGCTTGGCTGAAAATATACCCTAAAATCTGCTCATTGACATTCAGTTGATTTTAAAAAGTATGTAGAGCATCGTGTTTAGCGCTGACATGGCCAGATCTACCAACTTGCTCCATTAACACACCTCTGTAATGCATTTCTGCATTGCCGCAGTTCACCAGCTATTATATCTTTCCACTCTTCCTGGATGGTGATAACTTGGTGGCAGTGGTTCATATGCTGGTAACTTCCCAGTTAGACTCTGGGCATTGCCCTTGATTCAGAAGCTACAGCTAGTACACCTAGTAAGGGAGTCCAGTCGTTGGGAACCAGTGTCCCATTTAAACACCATATAATGCCAGTCTTAATGGTACTGCTTGGACTGCCAGTTCTCGTCTAGTCTGAGTCCAAGGCGATGGTGATGGTGTTGACGTTCAAAGCTCTAACTGACTTGAGATCCTGGAAGAAGCAAGTACCTCTCCATGCCCTGGACTAAGATCTGCTGGAAGGGCTTTCCTCTCTCTATATTTTAATAAAATATTATAATAAATAAATAAGTTTCCCCAAGCCTGTTTCTGTGCATATATTCTTGGAGTATAATGTGTAGGCTGAGAAGCACAACTGCAGAATTAGCTGCTCCCTCTCTTTCCATAACCAAACAGATGGGAGGCAGACTGTTGTCTGTGAAGAGAGTTGAAAGGAGCATGATAAAAGCCACTGCTGCAAATGGCCTATTGCACCCCCTCACCAGTTTGTTTCAACACATGGTTTTCTCAGGTCAGGCAGATCTTAATGGGTTTTGAGAAGTGCAAAATGTGTTTATTTTAAACTTTAGTGTAAACTTCTTGAGCAGCAATGGCTGTGTGATGCCATTTTCAGCTTTCTGAATAAAATTGTGTTGGTCTTAATTTAGCTATTTTTCTAGTGAGCAAAACAGGATTTTCCTTCTCTCGTTTTCATTGTGTGAATAGATTAAGTAGCACCAGGAGGAGAACCTGACAGTAGTCGGCAGAAGCATATGCAACCATTTGTAAACTGGACATGATTGCTAGTGCATTGGAATCATTGCCCTTGAATTGCTAATACCTAAAGAATTGTTTTAAGGTCTTCCACAAATTCAGCCCAGAGAGAGCTTGCATGCCATATGTTCCACGATAGTTGGCAGCACAGGGTGAGCTAAGGACAGAATCATAAACGCAGAGATTTCGATGCCTATACAGACCTCAGAGCTATAATACTTTAGAGAGACAGCTGCTCCTGCAAACTATGAGCCATTATGTTTTTGCCAAAACCAAATGCATTTGTCATTTCCGTTCTCCTCGTGGCTGCTCATCAAGGTATTTAGGAATGAAAACTTTCACTTAGGCAGCAGCCAGCTGCAGAGCTCATTCATTCAGGGAAACCACAACCCAATGTTTATGATGTCAGAACTGATCACTGTACAAGTAATTGTTTGTAGTGTCGCAAACACTGGCCCACAGCTCAGCTGAGTGAGTCAGACAAGAGGAAAGGAACGCTTCAAAAGTTCTCTTTACAAGACAAATATCTTGTTAATCATCACTTCTGATCTGACTGGATCTGTTTAAGGAAGTTTAACAAGCTTTTTACCAGCAAGTAGTGTGTGAGATTTCTTAAGAACAGTGCCACAGCGGTGGAGTTAAATTGTATCTGTTCAAATATGACTGAAAAGAAAGCAGATAATACAGCCTTCATTAGCACAGTTTCAAGACCTTAAAAGATAGCACAATGCAGCCTTTTGATCTAATTCCAGCTAACTGTTAGCGTTGAGGCTTGGTCTGAACATGGTGCAGCCAACAGTATGGATATAATTAGTGCAGAATGCTGGCATATAAATGTGTTACATGCCTGCAGTAGCATTTTATCACTGATAGAGTGATAAGTACCGCAATTACAAAACTCCCCACAACACTGGCACCATTGCTTAAAGATTTTGCTTTGTACTAAAATAAAACAAAAATTGTTTTTAAATGTTCAGGCATTCTGGTTGTCAGTGGAACTTCCTTTCAAGGCAGCATGGTTGGATTCGTAGCCTAATTGGATAAGAACTAGATCTTTCAAAATCAGATTTCAAAACATCAAGGGAATTTGGACTGTCTGTTTAAAACCAGAAAGTAGAATTGGATAGGGTTTAGTTCCACCATGGATTATTCAATTTAAAGCCATTTTCTCAATAAAAAATGTTTCAACCAGATGTTTAAAAATACAATTTCATAAAACATCTGAAACTGACAATAATATCATTTCCCATTCTGGCCTCTTGCAATAATGAATAAGTTAAACCATAAGAAAAACTATTTCACTTTCTAGAAGACTTAGCTAGTTTGTTTCCCATCTCATTTTTGGTTCTGAATAGCATGCAGGACAAAATTGTGGTTGTGATTTAATGCATAAATAGATTTTGCTTCACATGTTGTCAGAGCATATAGGTCGTGGGATCACAAGCACGGCAAAATGTACAGAGTGCAATGTTTCATTTTAACTTTCATTTTTGAAATAGAATGTGCTTCTAGCCTTTATGATTGTAGGAATATAGATAATGCTTGCAGAAAAGCCAAAAGGTAGTATTCCTAGTAGTCCGGGTTGCTAATTTATGTGCCTTCTAGCCCCTCCCCAGGATTAGTCAAAAATAGAATAAAGTTAGGGAATGAAATTTTTTCAATTTTTTTTAGTAACAGAGTTGGATAATACAACTGTTCTTGGTTGAGAATTTGGATTATCTTAGTAGAAAATCACTTATTTTTTTGTATACAACCACAGTCATAGTAAAATAAATTAAAAAAACAGTTATGGCAGATTTTTCCAAGAAAGATAGGGAGAATTATGCGAACAAAATCTATAAATTCAAGAACTGTAATTCAGGAACTCCAGTCAAGAGAGTGAAGTGCAACAAGAACGTCCCTATTCTCTATCCTAGCCAGTTAGACCTCTGATAAGAAGAGGCAAAACAGAGGTCTCTAAGTCCTATAGCAGCAAAGTTTATGTGAGAAAAAGTAGAACTTTGGATTAGCTGGTCCCATAGCATTTAAAGTAAAGAAGACAACTTGTCCTTTTTATCCCTGTGCTTTTTGTCTGGTTGTCCATGGAGGCAATACAATTAAATTTCAGTTACGATATATTATTGATGCATCTCTCAGGGAGGGAAATTTTCCATCTTGTTTAAGAGAAGTGGTGATATGACCACTTCTAAAATAGCCCTCCTAGGACCCTCTGGACTTAAAACAACTATAGACAGTATCAAATCTTCCTTTTTGGGGGCATGGTGATTGAGAGGACAGTTGTGTTGCAACCCCAGGCGGTCTTGGATGATACAAGTTATCTTCTCCTGTATAATCTACCTCTTACACTCAGGTCCTCTGGGTGACATTTACTTGAGTTGGCCAGGACTAGACTGGCAATGGGCACCCAGAGGATTTTTTCTTCACCCTGCCCCCCCAGACTGTGGAATGTCCTGCCTGAAGAGTTTCTACAGGTGAATACGCTGTCTGAATTTAAAACCACATTAAAGACCAGTCTCTTCTGGCAGGCCTATCCAGATTATTTTAAATTGTGAATTTTAAATATGAATTTTAAATATGTGCTGACTATTTTAATACATATTCGTATTACAGTCCTCTCTCCACATTCGTGGTTTTGACTTTCGCAGATCTGACTGTCCATGAGTGCATATTCCTTCCCTCCCATTCTCTTCCTCCCATTCCCTTGCATTTTGCTGGGAACAGAGAAAGGAGGCAAGCTTGCCTGGCAAAAAGGCCAGGGAATGTGAGGGAGGCACACCCACGCATTCTCACCTCTGGAGCTCCCCCTTCCATTCCCATACATTTGGCCCCAGTGGGAAAACATGCACCAAGGCAAAATGCAAGATGTTGGGAGGGGAGCCCCAGAAGGGAATGGAAGGAGGAATGTGGGGGGGCGGTATTTGCAGTTTTTCCACTTTTGCGGAGTTGCTGTGCCCTGAACTCCTGTGAAAGTGAAGGAGCCACTGTATTTAGATTGATATCATACATTTTAACTGTTGTTTTTTTAACTGATGTTCTGTTTTAACTGAAGTTATATGTTAAGTGTTAATCTGTTATTGTTTCTTGCCTCAATCCATTGGGCGAGGTGGGTAAGAAATTACTACTGCTACTGCTACTACTACTACGACTATTATTATTATTATTATTATTATTATTATTATTATTATTATTATTATTATTATTGCTGCTGCTGCTACTACTACTACTACTGAGGGATTTAAGGTTAGTAGCAAGCACTTTGAATTATTCTTGGAAAGGAAGTAGGAACTATTCCAGATTAAATAGTATCAGAGAGTTATATGCTCCAAACAGCAAACTCCAAATGCAGCTCCATCTTCCACAGTTCACACCAAGTGAAGTTTCACACCTTTCAGAGGCAGCCTCATGTAGAGAGTGTTGCCTAATGTGAGGTAACCTAATGTGAGTGTGGTGAAATAAGAAAGGATGTAGTTAGGGACTTTTTGAAGCTGTATGTGAAGTCTTGGCTAGAGCTGCTACTTTATATTCCAGGCTACAAGCCTGGTTCTTCAAGGGGAGCACCAAGCTTCAGAAGAAACTGTAGGCAAATGTGGATCAGTTCTCATACTGAAACGTGGCCCCTCTGTTTTGCCTTGATTACATCTCAGCTTTGGCATTCACATGCAATCTATTTCTGATTCCAGAAAATGATTTAGAAGATCTGTGGTGTCCATGAAACCTAATTTTAAAAAAAGAGAGAGAGAGGTTATCATCAACACTGCAGCCCGTATCTGCAAACAGTCTTCTTCTTTCATGTAGTTTATAGATATTCAAGAGTACAGGATACAAGCTGTAATTGTAACCATATACCACAGCCCATAGGCACATTAGGCAACACTCTCACAGCCCATGGAGTTAAGTACCACCTACTGAAACTTGCTGTTAATGAAGGGTCACAGATGTGAGATCTGGATTACTTTATATTTTGTTCAGAAGAGCATCATTCTACATGTGTGAATCTAAGTGTGCCTCCTCCATATTGTAAAGCCCAATTCTCAGAAGCGTGTCTGTTTTGGGTTCAGTGTGTTATACTCTGGGTATGTGAAAAACTGAACCCTTAGGACCAGCTAGGCATAATACCATTCACATAGTTAGCGACTGTGTAAATGACTAAGTAAATTGGGATTGTGGGACCATGGTCCAATTTGAGACCACAAGAGAAGGAAAATATTAAAGCATTCATACACAATTTCACGCCTCCACACATGAAATGCAACAGCTTTTAAAAAGCCATTTATATGTTTGTTAATTGCATATGCTTTGGTCCTTGGCATAAGCTGAATGTGTGAGTTTCTCCTTTTCTTCATTATCTAAAAAGTGTATATTTTTTGGTTTGGTAATTATTTGGTGCCTCTTTATGGCTGACATATTTAACAGTTGCTATGCTCCAACAGAGCCAGCATGATGTAGAGGTTCGACTCTGGGAGATCAGGGTTTGAATCCCTGTTCAGTTGTGGAAGGCCACTTGGTGGCCTTGTGCATGTCACACATTCTCAGACTCAGAGGAAGATAATGGCAGACCCTTTTTGCACAAATCTTGCTGAAAAAGCCCCGTGACATAATACTCTAAAGGCACCAGATCCTGTCTGATCTTGGAAGCTAAGCAGGATCAGCCCTTGTTAGTAGTTGGATGGGAGACTGCCAATGAGTACCAGCTGCTGCAGGCTGTATTTCAGAGGAAGGAACTGGCGAAATCACCATTGAGTATTTGTTGCCTAAGAGAGTCCTGTGAAATTCATGGGGTTCTCGTAAGTGTGAATAGGTGACTTGAAGGCACATAACACACACACATGTTCACCTTAGGGTTGCCATAAGTTGGAAAATGACTTGAGAGCACTGACAACATGCCCCATTGTATTAATAACACAGACAGTTTCCCTTCTGGTACTAGTTAAACTGCACAGAGATTAGTTCTCTGTCTTTCTTTATTTACCAAAGTGATTTAGGAATTAAACATTCTGTTGAAAACTGTGGGGAAAGTATTAATATGTTTAAAATGATGTCATAATAAAAAATATGAGTAGACTCTCAGGATCCTTGTAAAACAGAATTGCCATAGTGCTTGAGAATTTGCATAAGTCATGCTAATACAGCCCCCAACCATATCTACTTAATAACCATTTCAGCAGTTCTGCCTGTATATTGCATTCTGATGTGCACGTGTTTCTGAGATCTTATGCATCTGCTGCCTCTTTTCTGTTTAGTCAGTGGGCTAAGGATCTCTGAGCTCTGCCTGTATACAGTGAAACTGTACTTTATAGGGAAACAGATCTAAAATAAATCTTTCAAAGCAACTTTGGTAAGGCCATCCCTCAGATCCCTTGGAAATGGCTCACACTCTGAACTTGCTCCACAACTATGAAGCCTTTCTGCAGGTCAAAGTGTACAGAGCAGATGGTAGCTTGGTAGTAGTGTTGCTAAGCAGGTGTTGCCCTCATTAATAATCTGGTATGAAGCCCACTGGTAACACTGAGAGTAGAAATTAAGTATGACAAAGGCATACTTTTTTTCAAGAAAAAAGTTTCACTGAGTTTTATTTTTGTTTTACCAACATGTTGCCTACATTCTATCCTGTCAGTTTCGTATCTTTAAAAAAAAATTGGGAGAGATAAGCGAGCACACACTTGTACTTACGAAAACAGAACCAAGAAGGGGTAAGGTTGTTCCTCATAAGAAAGCTCACAACAGCGGATGTTTCTGCCAGTGAAAATGAGTCCTATAGTTGCAGTAGGGAGTGGGTCTTTTCCATTATATCATGGAAAATAATTTGTACTTCTTTATTTATTTAGACTACATGGTAGGAGCTAACATTGTCAGCCTCACCATCCAGGGCTCATTCTTCTGCTCATTGTCCAATGAATCCTGTGCTGTATCCCTTCCCCATTCTAACTGGGACAAACAAGGCACTCCCTATGCCGAAAAAGCAGGGGAGGGATTGCCGTTCACTCTAACATCAGAAATTGGAGCATTTAGAACCAGTAGAAGAACATTTGCACCTGCTAAGACCTACTGCTGCTGATCTGAAAATTCCTGAACAGAGGGGAAATCTAGCGTTTGTTGCTGGATTAACACGTGCCAGGCGTTCAATTCTGTTGCCTGTGGCCTGAATAGGGATAGCAGGTTTTTGTCCCATCAGAAGCGGTCCATCAGTTTTTCAGTGTTCTGATGTTTGTGCTATCACTGCTTTGGGAATGGCCACGTAACCATTGTTTGTGCAGCTAAGTTCTAACATTGCCATCACAGTCTGTATTCCTTGCTTTTCGTTTCCTTCTGTCCCTCCTGCTATTTTTTTTCCTGTACATCCGTGCATATACATAATAGGCTGGCCAACCAAGGATAACACTCTAGTCATCTGATGGTAGCAGACTAGTTCCCCAAAACTAGTAAATAGAGTAAATATGTTCATGTTTAAGAAGCTACAGGAGGCTTTGTTATTTTTACTGCAAAGACTAACATGACTTTCTGGAGAAATTAATATGTTGTATACGTTCCCCTGTTGTATACGTTTACCTCTGTCAAACACTGAAGGGCCTCTTTAAGCCCTGGCTCCATCCTTGGTCACCTGTGGGTGGTCTGCTGTACCTGCACAGTGTTCTTTTGGCATCAGCGAAATTCTTTTCTGGCACAGACTAAGATACTTTCTCCTTTATATTTAGTTCAGAGAAGTTAATTCTGACTTGCAGCTGCAGAACAGCACAGGAGTGAGATCATAGCTTTAGCCACAAAGTCAGTGGCTTTGAATGATTATGTTTTCTTACATTTCGCTCAGTAAGTGGGCGTTGTCAAAAGCTGCTTGTTCCTTTTCATAAAGAAGGCTGTCCCGCATTGGGAGAGAGATTGTCCGTGGCATGGTGGACTAAGTGCGTCCCTGCTGTATAGGAGAACAAGGCAGTTCATGCATTGAAGTTGCTGGAACATAGCCAATGTGCCATGTTACCCCAAAATGTTTTCTTAGAATGTATGCTTGTACCTTTCTGCATCCAGGAGCAGAACAGAAAGCAATTATTTGAATGTAAAGAACTATGAGCAATGTCTGTTGAAACTGGGTTATTAAAAAGAATTTTTATTTCAAAATTATGTTTCCAAGTAAGGTGGGAAAACATAGAGAACTTAAATACTTTTTCTGTGTGTGAAATGAATGTCAGGAACACTACCCTCTCAATTGCACGTGATACGGAAACAACAAAGAACCCCTATTTCCAGATTGCTTTATTCCTTATCTTTGAGATGCGAAAGATAAGCTAGAGAGTGGGGGGGGAGAGAGCACGCTGTGGGTCAAAGAGAGTCCAAACAGCTCTGCAGCATATTGGATTTTTTACTTTAATGGCAGCCAGCTTTTATTTATTTTTTTAAAAAAAACATGTAAGAATATGACAAAAGGAACTTGCAGGCAACAGCTGGCACACAAAATCATAGTGTCTGTGTCACATTGTACCCTCACAGCCTCCAATGAAGCTTATGGATTTTTTTCCCTTCCTTTTTTCCCTCTGCTTCTCACTGAGATGAAGTCATCCTGATAAACTCTGTCTCTCTCTTCTCCCTCCCCCATTTTTTTTTAATCCACAGAGGCCTTTATGTTTTTCTAATAATTGGCAGCAGAGGTACTGTTCTCCTCCCTCACCCCCCTCCTGCTCTTTCAAGTGATGAATAGTTGGCCTTAGATCAAAGGCAAGCCCTAGCGGTTTTTGGCTGCCACAAAAGGGCGTTGGAATTGGCAGCGCTCCCAGCTGCTTACTGATAGGCATGTAGACGAGGTGCCAGGCAAAAGGGGTCAGTGGCAAAATGTCTGTACACGTTCTTCATCTGAGATAATCTGGTTTCCTTTTTTTGTGTGTGTATGTGTGTATCTTTCAGGCCAACAACAGGTTGAAGCAGATTGAAAAGGAATATAATCAGAAGGTTGCCAAATCTTCACAGGTAGGAAACATGAAAACAAAACTCAAAACAAAAATATTTATTTAGAAAGTTTGCTATTTGTCTTTTAGTTAAAAATGAAAATAGAAATGAACCACATTTGCTACTGTTACCATTTAATTCCAGAGCCCCTCCCTCTTCCCCTGCCAAACAAGTAGATCCTACCGCAGACAAATCAAGCTGCCATTTTGCTTATTGCCCATTAGGGGCAGAGATTCCTCCCTCCCACCATCAGTGAATTTCTCCATCTTTGAGGGTGACAGTGTTTTGAAGTTCACAGACTTACTTAATGTAAGGCAAAAGAGGGCAGCTTTCAGTGTGAGTCCTCAGGACCTGCAAGGCACCAGGGCTAGGGGTTGGCCCTGCCCTGTGCTTTGTCTCCCTGTGCTAATGGAACAGTTTTTAGTTTTCAAGATAGCAGCTTCCTTTAGCTCAATGATAGGGCTAGAATTTTCCAGGTCCTTTCAAGCAGTCTAGCCCAGCCTGGTGTGATTCAGTCCATTCCAGTCAAACTAGCCCTGTCAGCAGGCACCAGAATCATGACTGAGCGCTTCATTCTGTTTCCTTCACTTGCTCTACAGTAGAGTCGGGTATGGGCTGCTGTCACCCTGTGAACTGGGGGTCCCGGGAGGGGCACCCAAATAGCCAAATAAAACACAAGAGGGGGAAATTAACTCAAGCACTCTCTTAAGCTGAATGAGAGGCAGGATAACTTAGCAGGGATCTTGCAACCCTATGTCTACAGGTCAGGTCAGTCAAGCAGTCAGACAGTGTTAAAAATAGCAAAAATGATGTTTTATTAAAGACAGACAAACACATAAGACAACACAAACACACAGCTAGTTAAGAAATAAGATTTTTCGGGGGAAATGGTTGATACGACACCCTTCCCGTAGTCCTGAAGAGGTTGAAGATGGAAGTGAAGAAACTCAGCATGGTGGTCGAGGGGAGTTCGCTCGACAGAGCGGCAGCAAGGCTGGATGGAAGCCCGGAGCGATCCGAGGAAACTCTCGGAGCTTGGGGTTTTTATGGGGGGAAATATGACCATGGGCTAGTCTGTATTTGGGAGAGAACAATGAGGTTTGGGTGCGAGACAATGTCTCCGAAAGGTCAGAATTTAACATGATTGAGTTAAGTTTGAATTGACAAAGGAACAACCAGTATGCAGATGCAGCTCGCCTCAGGGGCCTCACAAACACTTGGCTGAGGGTGGCAATATAAGACCGAATTGATATCAAAATGATATCGAGTGTCTACCGAAGCCAGGCCAGTTCACGGTGATAACACTGCTGCCTATATTGAGATGGGGTTTAAGAGGACTGCCCCAGATTCCTTTTCTTCTAGCTTAGAGAATGAAGGACAAATCCCTGCAATATAGCTCAGTGAACTTCTCCGTACATGGACAAGATGTGGAGCCAGAACAAGGCTTCATCCTGATTTCTTCTCTGCTAACTCAAAGAAAGAAGGCATCAGCACAGCATGACAGCATTAAGCATGACCAACAAAATCCCACCTTGCAGTCTCAGCAAGAGCACATTTATTTAATTTCATTTGTTTTATTCATATACGTGTGGTGTATTCCATGATTTTTCCCAGGAAAGGGAGTTATAAATATGGTCGCAACAGAGTGCAGTGGCACAGTAAGGCCAAGAGAAGCCAGATAGGGAGAGCCCTTCCTTGTGAAAGCCTTGTAATTGGCTTGCTGATATGGGGAAGGAAATGTACCATTTGTGTGCTCTATACCGCCCAAGTAGGAACAATTGCCTCCTGGTTTGTTTTGTGCATGAGCTGAACAAAAACCGAAGAGATGTTGAAACTTCATCTCCAAACTCTAAATTTTGTCATAAAAATGGTGGCACAGTGAAGATTTGCAGTAACTATTCCTGTGGAATGTTCTTCTGGATCATTCCACTGGATGCCATTTTGTTTCATCAGCTTCAGAGAAAGTGGGTAATATTTGTGTTGATATGAGTTCAGGAAGTTTTTAGCAAAGCAAGTTCCTCCCTTTAAAGACACCGAAATGGATGGCATTAAGCAGCCAAAAGAGAAGATACAAAATAATTTTGTGATTAACTAGTGACTAAAACCCAGAATTGAAAGACACAGTTATATTAGTCTGGATCAGTGGCACCTTTAAGACGGAGAGAAAGACGGTTGTACTTCAAGTAGGCTTAGTCAATGAAGCTGTTCGGTGCAGCCTTCTTTCTGTCAGTCTCAAATGTGCAATAATATTCATTTATGTACCCAGAATGTGGTACAAATGGCAAGGGAAATTCTCTGGACATATTTTAAAATACAAGGAACCTATTCCAAGTCAATTCATGTGTTTCTGTTTTTTATTAATTTGAGGAATCGGTTTGCATTTTTCAGACAGGAAATAAATTAAAAGATGGAATTTTATCCTTCATTCTGAATCTGATGAAAAGTCCAATGTAACATCTTTGGGTTTTGCATTAGGTTTACAGTGTCATTTGAATATAGTTGTGGTAATGTAATTTTAATAATAGGTGACTTGTAACTTTCATGTGGTTGTACTGCTGACAACACTGGGCTGATCTTAACTCTCTGTGTCCTCATGGAACACTCACTTTTTAACACCCACGCGCAAAAAATAGTTTCCAAGAAAGTCTCTCTGAAGTTTGAGCAAAATAAACAATTACGTTCCCCCTGAGAACTACTGCCCAAAGCATTTCCTTGTCTGCCTGCTGCTTTTAGAAAGTTTGTTAATATATTATTAAAATATCTCAACTTCTTCACTGAAAAGAATTGTAAATCCCATTCAATTATCCATTTTTAATGTAATTTTATTTTTGTCAATGCGATAATATAAAGTTACTTGAATTTATTCTTTAGTCAGTTTAATTTAGTGCATGTATCTATGGTGATAGTAAAGTATATCTCCATAGTAAGCATTCTCAAATTTTCTCATCCTTAAAGGAAAGGTTATTGCAACATGATGAGATACCCCACTGAAAAACTTGTCAACCACCATGAATTTTTTTGTCCTTTATGAGTGAAAAGATCTTTTTTGGCTGTTGTTTTGTGCAGAGTGCAGTGTTTCTGTTCTAAACTTTCCTATGTTTGATCTAAAAATATTTTGTGAAATTTCTCCAAAAAGTTCCCTAACTCCAAAAATTAAAAAAAAAATTATCATAGTCTGGCCACGGGGAGAAAAGTTGGGTCATTTTTCGTTTGTGAGAACAAAAATAAGCAGTTGTTTAGAGCCCTGCTCAATAGACTGTTATGGAAGATTTGGAGGGTTGAGGTTTTTTTCCCAATGCAGTCTTCATTCCAAAAGTGACATGGCATCCCTCCTTGGTCATCTTAGATTTAAATCTGTCTGCATGGCTGATCTAATGTTTGTACATGTGCAAAATCTGTGTGTCAGCATAAGAGATGTCATTAATTTAGGGCTGTAAAGCACATAAGATCGCCTACCTTGGTGTACTGAGATGCAAATGAGCCCACAAGAAAACATTTCCCAAATATTTTCTTATACTGAATATGTTATCATAACAAGTGTTTTATAAACAACACCCATCTTCTTCAAATTTTTCTGTTGCTGCATTGTTGGCTGAAATGATCGTGCTGAAAATGGTCCAATCATGGTCCAAGCCAAGGGGGCACCTTGCCCTGAAGTGGCAGAGTTTGGTATCTTTCTGGCTTAGGTTATGCTAACTGTACAACTTCAGCACATCAAATGAATTTTATGTCCATTTGCAACTCTCAGTGTTGCATACAAGAACTTTGTATGTGAGTAACTACCCAAACTGCCTGGTCCCCTGCATGACTACTCAGAATAAGATTATAATATTTATACATGTGGTTATGGGACTTGTGTAAAAATCTTATTCAGAACTTGACAGATTCAAGTATCCTCCATGTCATTCACAAGGCACTGACATCTGTACTAAATGAGGATCTTACCCACATGCACACAAAATTGTTTGCTCTTGCGCAGAAGGTTTTCAGGATCTCATTTAGACCACAGCCCAGGAGTCCTCTAGAAACCTGTTTTTGGATATCTTAGGATACTGTCCTGAGCAGCATGTAATGCAGTGTAACAAGCCATAGCTAGAAGAGAAAATGAGCATGAATTTCCTTTCAAATGCCAAGGTGCTTTAGTATATATGGCTCTTTTGATCCCTGGTCATGGTATTTATGACCTAAGCTAAAATATCCATTTTTAAGAAGTCAACAGTGAGGATTTTTTTTAAACTTACATTTCAGTTGTTATGCTTGGGTGGTCAGCTGACTTATGAAATTTTTATTATATATCCCAAAAAATATACAAAAAGGTTTCAAAGGACTGGTTTTCAAAATCATTTCAGCAAATTGGAAAATGAGAATCCTATATTTCCCATGTTTTCACATAACAAATGTGCTTTGTTCTGTTGAGTAAATTATTGGGGAATTTTATAGTGGAAAATTCTCCCATAAATTTTTACATTTAGCAGTTTTATGCTATTACAGTCTCACTACATTTCTTTTCTCGCTGTAGAATTTTCTGCTTGCTAATGTACAATATGTTAATTTAAAGTATTTAGCTTTCACAGTTGAGTTTGCTAACTCAGATTCTTGTGTCAAGCATAAATACATGCAGAATATATACTTCTTACTGAAGTAGGCATTTTAGCATGCTGTTTTCTTTTTAGATCATAGCTGAACTTAAGACAACCATTTCCTCTCTGACAGAGGAAAGCAACCAGCAGCAGCTTGCTGCAGAAAGGCGTCTGCAGGATGTTTTACAAAAGTTTGAAGATGAGAAGCAGCAGCTGATTAGAGATAATGACAGAGTAATCAAGGTAATCTGGGGCTTTGAGTCAATGATGCTACCAGCTGTTTTAGTGTAATTAAAAATTTTGAAAGTGTTGGCTGTGGCCGCATGAATTCATGTAACATTCATGTTCTTATAGCACTCAGCAGTTCTTTTTTCCTAGACTGTGAATGTAGAATATTTTTATATTGCTGGCATATTTGTAGTCCCATAATGCATACTAAAAAGCAGTCAACCTGGTTCTGACTGGGAAAAGTGACACTTTGATAATGCTAGCAGAACTTAAAAACACCTGCCACCTTCACTATCATACTGGATTCAGCAAAATATGTACACATCTGCCTTGAACATGTGTCTGAACTTGTACTTCATTTCCAAGTTCATATATTCAACATATAAAGGGATAGGCCCTCTGGAAACCACTATCCATTCAGGTTTAGTAAGAGGTGGTCCTTTCTTACTAGACATCACAAACATGAACACAGTCATTCTCAATAAGTTCCCCATAACTACTATCTTTTTAAAGTATTGTTATTTTCTTGCTATAATGATCATATGTAAACTAAGAATGGGGTGAGAAGTTGGAGTCAAACTTCATTGTGGGAATAGTGATTTTGCACCTTCTGAGACTGCTAGTGGCTAAAAATGGGGATGACTAAAAATACAGGCAATTAAAAACCCATACAAACACAGTTTAAATAATGGGAAAAGACATACAATAAATATGAACAGTAGAAAATGTGTATAGCAGTGCATACTTTAAAAAAAAACACCACACTTCTTTCTTTATGTGAATATATCCCTGTGGGGGGGAGTTTCATGGTCCAGTGCAGGATAAAGACAGAACAAGAATACTGATATGCAAATGAGAGACGTAGTGGCCAAAATCCTGTCAACCAACCCCAGTGTAATGGTGCTGCCAGGAAAGATACAGGCAGTGGTGACAAGATGGGAAAACCTATGGGTGCAGATAAAAGATGACAAAAAACAGAGGAAGATAATGAAGTTAGTGGTGGCAAACATGGGAGAAGGTAGCTACATTCTCTGAGCTGCCTGTTCTGAAAGCTTGGCATCCAGAGGAGCAGATTCTTAGAACCAAGGCATACTGGGAGAGGTGGATAAGACATTTCTTGTGACACAAGTGAGTAATCAGGTTACATTTCCAGAATGCCTTGGTTTTTGGGGACCTCCCTCTCTAAGTCAAGGCATTTGAAAACTGGGAGCTCAGAGCTTCTTGCTGCCTGTTCCCTTGACTACCACTTCCTCCTTCTTGTGCAAGAGAGGAGAAAGCATCTGGGAATAGACCTTTACACTGGCAAAGTGCATCAATAAGATTCCAGCCAGTGTCAATGAGACTGTCAGATTTTCACATCCATTATATAAACACAGGTAGATTTCAATGAATGTCTGGACTCTCCTTTTGTAGCTACTGTGCAAACAGTTCAGGATGGCGGGACTGTTTCCTTGGGTATTTCTCCTAATCATTATCTGGCAGAGATCCAGTCCAAATCCCCAGTGTAACTCAACATGTGCTGATACCATGACGGAAAAAAATGTGTCTCTGAACAGGCAGGGAACAGAAAAATATGATGTGAGTCAAAACTGTACCAGAATATACCATGGTAGTCATCTATGTTGACATGCAGTAAGTTTCAAGAAATACGCTTGAAGGTCTGCATTATGTTCTTAAAATGGACTTCTTAAATGCTTTGCTGAACAGGAACATCCCATATAGGTATATCTGAATGCACAGCAATTCCTTGCTGAATTGAATGCTACATTCTGAATCAATTTAAAGATGGAGCCAAGTTAGTTTCTATCAGGATGCAAAGGGATCTTGTAGCACCTTTGGGGCTGAGAGAAAAATGTTGGCAGCATAACCTCTTGTAGACTAAGTCTACTTCATCAGATAAATCAGATGTAAAGAAATTTTTCATTACTTTCATTATTGTTTTCATTGTTTTGTAGTAGTTTCATTTTCTAATAACAGAAGATGGATGTTTCAGTATGTTTAAGGGAAACTGAGACACTTCAGTGGCTTTTGAGGATCATACTTAGAGCAGCAGCAGCATATTTTCTTGTTCTTGATACTTCAGTTGGTGTGAAATACTTTCTTAAAGCATTTCCCTCCAGGCAAATGGAATGAATGAAAGGTTAATCTCTGAGGAGCTGCCCTTGCAAACCTTACATTCTGAGTTCCAGAGGAGGAGAAGCATCCGCTTTTATTACTAGACAAGATTGTAATTTCTTTCAAGCAAAATTGGGTGAAATAATTTGTCCTTCTTCCCAGCACCCTTCACTCAATGGAAAATGAATATTTAAAAAAAAAACACCTTTGTATAATATGAGAAGAAGATACAGGTCTCAACGTACCAAGTATTGCTCTCTTCATACTCATTGTACAATAAAGAAGGAATGTGGCTTTATTTTAGTTCCCCAGTCTGCATTTATTTTACTCTTTAGACTCCTTTCCTTTTGTAGGAAACATTTGCATTTGTCATGTCATGCTAAATAGGATTGTTTTTATTTTATTTCGTGGTCGGTGCCTCTCAGCTTGTGGTGGGAGATGCATCTTTCATCCTGTGCTGTGTTCTACCTCTTATCCTTAATTAGCTACCACTGGAAGACTAAGAGAATTCTAATGCATAAGGCAAGAATTTTTAAAATAAATCTAGAAGAAATCTTCTTAACCTGCCTAAAGATGCTTGTCATATATTAAAAATATTAACTTTTTTGATTGTATCAATGTGCTGCACAAGCAAGCCTTTGTGGTTGAAAAGAAAAGTCAACTTAGAAAAACTGCCAGACATCTCTTAAGGGTTTGTGACATATACTTCAATGATACATCACATGTCTTAGAGAAAACAAGTAACATTTTTGCTTCCTCACACTCTCAGCCCCAGAAAACCCTGTGATAGGTTCACTCAGGGTTGCCATAAGTTGGAAACAGCTTAAAGGCAAACAACAACAGTTCAGTGGCTAGTAATGATACCTTGTGTTGCACGATTCGTGCCCAGCAGTATTAGTGTCTGTCAGTGTACTTTAAAATCAAACAGGGAAAAACTTTTAAAATACTGTAGACATCTAGCCAAGAGCTCTCTTCTTTCCTGAAAATGCTAGATATGATGGAATATGACAAAATGACAAAACCTATTCATCTCAAGCTATCTAATGCAGGGAACTGGCAATTATTTTCCCAGTATACCAGGGACAAGCACCATCTTTGTGTCCGTTGGTTATAGTTGTTTCTTTATTTCTTGGAAATTTAGCAGGACTCAGCAGTTAATGCCTCATAGACTAGCACTGGTCCACAGATCACCACTTGAAGCTGGACTGATATAGATTAGCATGTCCAAGGTGATGGCACTGGCTGTGACTGTGGACATAAGTGGGTGACCACCCCAAATGGTAGCATTCTGTCCAGAAGGAATTGGTCTGGCTTCCAGATGGCTATCTGTAAATTCCTATTTTTGAAAATGCCAAGGGGAGACAGTGGCCTCCTTCTATCTCTGAGCCATATGTCTTGGTTCTGCGATCCAGCAGAAATTTCAAATGCCCTGGGGTATAAGGGGTTACCCAGAGTCCCCTGTATGTTACCCTGAGTGTTCGTATTACTTCATATATGTTTAACAGAGCGTATTACTTCATGTATGTTTAACAGAGTGGGGAAGCGCTAGCTTTCCAACCTTAGTGTAGAAAGCTGAGCAGGCCCTTTACTTGGTATCCTAGCAACATGAATTTATACATACGCAACATTTCTCTTTTTCTGGAATATTGTATATTCTTTGAGTTCCTTGACTGTTTCTGAGCTACATCATTCTGCTGACTTTATTGCATCTGAAAATGAATGTTGAAAATGATAAAATACGGTATGTTTGCAAAACATAAAGTATGTACAAACTCTTTTCTAAGCAAAACTTTGTTTTAGATCAAGAGACAGTTAAAACATCCAAAATACCCTGTCATCATCTCTATTCCCAGCACGTTATAGGTTTCTTTTTAGGGCCCCCATGGTGTTGTTTGAGTGTTGGACTACAACTCTGGAGACCAGGGTTCTGTTCCCCACTTGGCCATGGAAACCCATTGAGTAACTTTGGACAGACCCAGAAAACCCCATGATAAGTTCACCTTAGGGTTGCCATAAGTCAGAAATAATTTGAAGGTACACAACAACAAGAAGATAGGTTTTTTTAAAACAACAAAAGCACCTATATAACATGAAAACATTTGTGGGAAATGAATCAGGATCGATGTGTTTTCTAAAGTGTTGTGTTATGAGTGCACTAATTTTTGCTTCCATCATGAAGTGTCAACAACATAACTTTTAAATAGTGAGTTACGAAAAGAGAATGTGTTCATTGGCTACCTTCTAAACAGGCTCCTTCAGTGGACTTATTACATTTAAACTGGCACGGTAATAGAAAGCTTTAACCAAGTTAAAATCTTTGCTTTTAAAAATAAAATTTAGTAACATAAAAAATGATACTTGAGGTCATTTCCAAAGACCGTGGGTTCAGATTTGTAACTGTTACTCCAAATAACCTGATCCATCAGCAAAGCTGATAGTATAAACAACAGCAACAATGACAACAAAACAGTAAATACTTTGCAGGTCCCATGATGAAAAAAAGATAATGCAGCTTCTAAATCATCCGTGCCAGAATAGTATATGAAATACAACCAAGAACATACTCCGATCATAGCTTAATAGAACTAAGTCTGAAAACAAGACAAAAGAGATTATCTTTGGAGACTCAATGATTCATTATTAAGTAATTTGGAATATGTAGAAGACATAAGAAGGACTTTGAAAAGATACTTTGAGGAAAATAAGATGGAGCATTCAAAAATTAAAATCATATGGGATGCCAGTAAGGCGGTCATAAGGGGCCATTTTATTAAAATAGGACAGATAAATAAAAAAAAGAGGCAGATAAGGTAATGAAGATTTATAAGGAACTGGTATCCAAGGAAAAAGAGTTAGAGAAAAACATTAAAGATAAAAAATTAATAGAGGAAATAAAGGAGATACGACATCAATTAAAAAGAATGCATTTGCAAGAAATTGAAAAGAAGATAAAGGACAGTAAATTGAACTATTTTGAAAATGCCAATAAACCAGGCAAATGGCTCGCTTATAAATTAAGAAAAAACAGAGAGAAAAAGCAGATACTACAGTTAACATCAGTAGGTAAAAGTTACACAAACCAAGATACTATTAAAGAAATATTCTATAAATACTACACGGATTTATACAAAGAGAATAAAAAAAGAAAAAGAGGAAGAAGCAGATTTGCAGTCGTAATTAGAACATCAGACTAAAATAAGCTTAATACAAGACCAAAAACAAATGCTAAATCAACCAATTACAAAAGAGGAAATTTCTATTGCAATTAAAAATTTAAAAAATGCAAAGGCGCCAGGGCCCGACAGGTTTACCGTGAAATATTTTAAAATCTTTGAGGAAGAGTTGCTTCAACCACTCAATGAGACATTTAATCAAATATTAAACTAGGGAGTGCCTCAAAGTTGGACAGAAGCAAACACTGTATTAATTCCAAAAGAGGGAAGGGATGTAACATCACCCAGTAACTATAGACCCATCTCATTATTGAATACCGATTATAAAATATTTGCCAGTATACTAGCGACGAGATTGAAGGTCATGCAAAATATCATACACGAAGATCAAAACGGGTTCTTACCAAGAAGGTTATTGAGAAATAATGTTAGAACTGTGATAAACATAATAGAATATTTTGAGAAGCGTAATGATAAAGAACTCGCTATGATCTTTTTAGACACTGAAAAAGCATTCGACAAAGTGAGATGGAAGTTTATGATAACAGTTCTGGAAAAAATGCAGCGTGGTTCTAAATTTGTGAAATGGATACAAGAAATATACCAATATCAAACAGCAAGGGTGATAGTTAACGGGGAGAGAACAAGGGAAATAAAAATAGAAAAGGGGACCAGACAGGACTGCCCCTCTCACCTCTTTTATTCATTCTTGTGCTTGAAATCTTAAATAACAAGGTTAGAGCTGACTCAGAAATAAAAGACGTTAAAATCAGAGATCAAATATACAAATTGCAGGCATATGCCGATGATTTGGTTATATTTCTACAAGACTCGTTAGAAGGAATAGAAAAGTTACTTAAGATCACGGACGAATTTGGGAGAAATTCAGGATTTAGAATTAATAAAGAAAAAACGGGAATCATAACAAAAAATATGTACAGGAAGAAAGAAGAACAACTAATTAAAAAGTCTAAATTTCAAATTCAGAAGAAAATTAAATATCTCGGCATATGGATTACCAAGCAAAATACAGCTTTGTTTAATAACAACTATAAAAAGGTTTGGACGGAAATAAAAAAGGATCTACAGAATCGGAATAAATTGCATTTATCATCTTGAGGAAGAGTAGCAGTGGTAAAGATGAATGTCTTACCTAAAATGAACTTTCTGTTCCAAAATATACCAATAATTAAGAATGAGAAACCATTTAAATTGTGGCAGAGGGAGATTACAAACTTTATTTGACAAGGCAAAAAGCTGAGAATTGTGTGGAGATATCTTATAGATCAAAAAGAAAGAGGTGGGTGTAGCCTCCCTGACCTTAAATTATATTATCAGGCGGCATGTTTGAACTGGATTAAAGATTGGATTAAATTAAAAAATGTAAGAACATTAATGTTAGAAGGGGCAGATAACAGAATGGGTTGGCATGCCTACCTGTGGTACAGTAAAGCTAACAGCGATAAAGAGTTTACAAACCATTTTATAAGAGGATCTCTATTGAAGGTATGGGTGCAGATAAAGAAGAAATTATATAATAGAATACCAACATGGATATCACCACAGAAGGTGTTTCAACGAAGATGGGCAGGGACACAAATGAACTGGCTAACATACAAAGATCTATTAGAAAGCACCACGGAATCTTTAGTCCCTCGGATAAAATCAAGGGAAAAATTAGAAAGTATAGGGTACAAGCTGGCTTAGTTCCCATACAGACAAATATATGAAAGGTTCAAAATAGATGTCAAATTAGAAGGAGTTGATACAAGACAGATAAAAAATGAATTTGAAACAATTATATTTAATCAAGTAGATCACATCACAGCTAAATTATACAGATATTTGTTAGGATATGAGCTAGAAGATCAAATAGTCAAAGAACCCATGATATCTTGGGCGAAGATGATAAATCAGACGATTGAACTGGATCAATGGGAGACAACATGGAGATTAACACAAAAGTTTACGGTAGCTGAAGATCTCAAAGAAAATTTTACAAAGATGTTTTACAAGTGGTATTTGACACCAATTAAGATGCAAAAAATATATCATACATCACATAATCAGTGTTGAAGATGCCAGGAGAAACCTGGGTCATATATACATATGTGGTGGACATGTCCAAAAATTAGATGCTTCTGGAATGAGGTGAACAAATATTTGATGGAAATATTTAAAATACAAATTTCCTTAAAGCCACAGATATTTCTATTAAACATGGTCCAGATGATAGATCAGAAAGCTTTCAAGAAATACTAGAAGATCTTATTGTATCTTATTACAGCCGCTGGGATCCTAATAGCCAAAGGTTGGAAAAATAAAGAGCCCCGTCCATAGAGCAATGGATGGTTAAAATAATAGAAATGAAAGAAAATGATAGGCTTACTATAAAAATTAAGGAGAAATCGGATGGGATATTACGAGAACCGGATCCCGTAACAAATTTCCTATGCAGTAAATGGGATTTGAAATACATAGAGCATATATAATATCTACAAGGAACAGTAATAAAGTACAGAGATGATTCAAGAAATCTATAATGAAGGGAGGTGCAAAAAAAAGGGAAAAAGAAAGGGGGAAAAAGGCTATTACCTTTATTGTATTGGTTGACAAGGGTATGAGTTCAGAATTTCGGGAGTGTTTTTTTTTATTATTATTATTTTATTATTGTTTTTGTTGGTGTTATTTTAGTATCAGAGAAATTATGTAAGGAAACCAAGTAAAGAAGAAGTATCTGATGTCGGTGTATCTGAAGTACGGAATGGAAACTAGAGCGTATTACAACATGTATTATATATATTATTACAAAGATAATTTTCTTGTTGTTTTACCATTGTAAATATTAGCTATTATATAATATTCTAATAAAAATAATGGGGGAAAAGAAATACAGGTCAAGAAAATGAATCTTCACTAAGAGAATGAAATGTAGGATAGGAGGCTTTTTTCTTATATGACAATTTTTTGGCACCTTTCATTACAGAAGAAACTAACATTTGAATTTTAGTTCACATTATCCTTCCAGTTAAAACTAGCAACAGTATTCTTTTTCTAATCATAAATACATTTGAGAAATATTTAATTTTCTTATCTTTGTTTGCACATCATGTATTTGAAATATGAAACGACTGGCCAACATTTTGGAAACCATGGATTTGAATCTAAGATTATCAGGCCATGATATAGTCATTTGGGTATGCCATTTATATCAGAGATTTTAGTGCTGTTAAAGTGTTTTTAAGTTGATTCACTTATTTTTGAATGAATATCCCTTTACAAAGTGTCACAGGCTTTAGTTGTATGTTGTTTCCAAGTATCTCTTTATTTGGCAGTAGTAAGTCATCTGAGTTTCTAGTCACACTTTTTAAGAATGGTTTGTTCGATTTTTATTTGTACTACCGTTGTCAGTTGTCATTACAGTTGTCAAGACAGAACTCTTTTGCTCCAGATTTCTAGAAGATAGGTGTTGGTGGCAATAGATGCGTGTTATTTCTGATGCATTAAACAGGTGTGCGCACACATACATACGCTTACTGTACTGTGCTTACTGTATAGTATTCTGCTTTGCATGCCAGCAAGTCTTGTATTGAACTTGCTGTTTTTAAAAAAATGTAGAGGTCTCTTGACCTTTAAAGCCATGTTACACAGGCTATTGTAGAGGGAATGAATTCAACATAAAGAGAAAATGCTGAGTTGTTCAGTACTACTGAATGTAGAAATGTTGAATGTATATTGGTGCTTTCATTTGTGACATGCTGAAGGGTTTCAAAATGTGGTTTTGAGGCCCTCCAGTGTTTGTGAAAAGTTAGTCAGGTGGACTTCTAAATGAGAAAAAACAGTAATGATGGATTTTTTCCCCAGAAAAGGATCTTGTTCATTGTGGTTTTCTTCTGCAATGTACAGATAAAGGAAAGTTTCTAGTGTGTTTAATGCTCTTAATTCATGAGTTCAAGTCCAAGAGACCAAGGAATTCAAGCCTGTATAGGAACAGCATGTACTCTGGTCCAGTAGTCCTCAAAGCATAGCCCTCCAGGTGCTTGGGACTTCAGCTCTGAGAATTCCTGAGCACTGGGCCTGCTGACTGGGACTTCAGGGAGCTGAAATCCAAAAGATGTGGAGGACCACAGTTTGAGGACAACTGCTTTAGAATGCGCCCCACAAATATTCTGTATCATTGCATGTTGCTTTAGCCAAGGGCACCAATTCCTCAGCAGTTGCGGTGTGATTTCCCTGGAGGTAGAAAATTTGTCTGCTAAGATAAATAAACCTACCTGTAGGCTGACATGTTCACTGAAAAACTCTTGTTTTCTTTGTTTTCTTGTTTTTATGTTGCTCCAAAATAATTTTTCCCCAAACTAAACAGTACTTTTCAGCTGCTTTGGAAAATATTGCATGCTGTTCAACAGGATGCCCACTCAGACTACTGTGACTTCAAATGTTCAGCCAATTGGGCAGCTATGAAAAGCTGAATATCTGAAAACCGCTTTATAATATCTCCAGCATGCTTTGTGGGAGAAAGAACTAAGTCATCTCATTTTCTTGTAGCAAGTTTTGCTCTCTGCTGTTTCACTTAGCTTTTCATGTCTCAGCATACAGAAGAAATAGCCATGGCCAATAACAGAATTATTTCCAAGTTCTACAAAAGGCAAGGTCTGATACTTCCCAGCAGTTTAGAGCAGGGGCTGGAAATTTGGTGTATTTTTATTTTCAGTAAATCTGAGACTGTTTGCCTTTTGGTGTGCTTTAATAAAAAAAACTAATATGAAAATTTTAGAAGATGAGTCAGATGAATAAAAAGCTGTTTCTGAATAACAAAGAGTAACGTGTATGGAACAACTTTAAAAGTCTTAGGGAGATGATTGGCTTTGGAATGAAATTAACATTGTATCAAAAATTGTACAGTGCCAAGGTTCTTTGAGGAGGATCCCAGGCTCAAAAGTCTGGGATTTCGCAGAAAAAGGCATTAAAAATCCAGGATCTTGCCTTTTCCAAACACAAAGTATCAGCAAAATACTCTGTACAAAGTACTGTGTTGCCTTTCCAATTGTTGGGCTTTGTTCTGCTTCCAGAGACTTTTGGAATTCTGCCTTCTTCCTTTTCTCTTCTGGAACAGCGTTGACTCAGAGGCTCTTCCAGGAGTGTAGGTGGAAATACAATATGAACAAACTTCTATATTCTCCAGCAAAAGGTCGTGGGATCATGTGGCAATTTCAAAGCAAAAGTCTGAAGGCTACAAACTTTATTAGTATGTAGTAAAGATATTAACACCTCATTTTCACAGTTTGGCATGTTAATATAAAGCATATAGGCTAGGTATGTTAGCATAGATTTCTAAACCAAATATTAAACCACCACATCAGAGATTTTGAGAAAGGTGTGCAAGTTGAAACCTGTGAAAAACCATGGCACATCTTGGGAGAGGAGGGGAGGAGGAAGCTGACACTGCCAAGCAGCAGGTCATCAGAGCTTTTCTTAAAGTTACCAGTGCTAATCCATTCACTTCTACTAACATGGAAAATGGACTCTGTAGCCGTTGGTAAGCTACCTGGCAAACCTGATGCCATTTTCAGATTCCTAAGAGTTCAGACCTAATTGCTTTTTTAGAGTCCTGTGGGAACCACACTTCGTAAGCTCTCCAGAACAGGATGTACGAGGCTAAAAAAAGGTAGTCTAGTCATGATGATCATCATCAGGCTTGATGTTTTTGTAGTGGTAACTACTCCTTCATGGGGCAGTAGATTCAGGGAGGAATGGAAGTACTTCTTTACACAGACACTAATTCTTTTTTTATGGAATTCCCTGTTGGAAAATATGATGACAGTCCATAATTGCTTATATAATTTAAAGAGGGATTAGACAAATCTATGGATAGAAATGGCTATTAACCAAGATAGCTAAAGTGAAATTCCATGTTCAGAGCCAGCATGCCACTGAATTCCTACTGCTGGGGCAGTTGTGAGAACAACATGAGCCAACTGTGGCCTTCATTTCTTGCTTATATTTCATTTCTCATTCTTGGTTTGACATTTTAAGAAGAGGGTGTTGGACTACAAGGATCTTTGTTTTGATCCAGCAGGGCTCTTTGATATTCTTTAGCTCTTCTGGGAGGTTAATAATCTGTTTTATTGTAATGACACCCTGACAAAAGCTGTAGTTTGTATTTACAAAGCAAAACTTCTTTTCTTAGCTGTTGTCAGCACCCTGAGCAGAAAGAGTTGCTTAAGTTCACCTGTGGAAGAGAGAGTCTGTGCACATTGTATGGAAACTTGCTGCTTCTATGTGGCTACCTGATGCCTCTTCCCCAAGACTTCTACCTGTAGATTTGCATTTCCTTGCAGGACCAGGCATGTAGGTGTTGTGAATCAGCTCTTCCATCTCTCCTCTGCCTAACTTTCAGCCAAATTTCTGGGAGAAGTGGATATAAGCTGACCTGATGAGGGACCTGGAGTGCCCGTGTGTTGAGAAGGAGTTCCTTAACATTATTGTAACAGATGATGCTCCTAAGAGCATCTCCTCTGTTCTCCACCTGCTCCAGACTGCACAGTTAATTTCACGTATCTGACTTTGTCCAGACCAACTGTCACTGCTAGATATTGCAATCTGCCATAGCATAGACTGCAGTTTTCAAAGAAGCCTTCTTAAAACCAGAGTTAATATCATTTCCATACTCTGCTGTTGTTAAGTGCTTTCGAGTCTTTTCCAACTTATGGAAACCCTAAGGCAGACCTATCATGGGGATTTCCTGGGGGCTGAGAGTATGTGACATGCCCAGAGGATGTGACCTGTGGGTATCCGTGGTCGAGTGGGGGATCAAATCCTGGTCTCCAGGGTTGTAGTCCAGTGTTCAAACCATTACATCATGCTTGCTCTCTATTTCTATACTTACAAGTACAGAAATGATATCATTAATATCATTTCTGTACTTCCAAAAATATATATTTTAATGTGAACCAAGACTGGAGAAAAAATCAATTTTTTCCAAGGTCCAGTACTGGAAGAAAGGGTATAAATTAAATAATTTAATTAAAAATAAGTGTAAAAAGTTAGAATACAAATTTAGAACCATAACATAGCAAGAACATGTTTCAAGAACTAGTCGAACAGGCCCAGGTTGTTGCCCCTCTCTAAGCCTTTATGAAAAATCTGTTTGTTGTAGAAGTATTCCTCTGTAAGGACTTCAAAAGGTGACTACTTTGCATGCTATTGCTAGTAACTGATGTGTAATAATCAATTCTGTTTTGCCTTATATGACAAGTTTAGACTATTTTCAACCCAGATTTTCTTTGAATCCCACAGCAAGAGTTAGATCCAGGCTACTGCTGCTTTTCAGTATATGTCCTTTGGCTGTCCTACTTTGTGAATATGTTCACACAGGTACCACATTTGGTGTCATAGGAGTGTTCAGAACTAATGCCAGGACTTTCATCCATCTCCTTATCTTGTAAGTCAGAAGGGTAACTTCACAAACCTTTGTTCTGCATCCAGTAAACTCTGCTGCACCACCACCAGTCTTGGCACTCTTTGTCAGCCCCTTGAGTCAACATGTCCTTGGATACAGTCAATGGTTGGTACTCCAGCTGGCTGTCTAGCTCTGAAAATGCTGAGCTTGCACTATGTCTCTCACCATCCAGAGAAGGGAGTGTGGGTGTTCTGTCTGGAACCTTGCTGCTGCCTTGCTGCTATCAGGTCTCTCTGCCTCAGGATTCCCATCTGTACACCTTCATTTCCTTGAAGGACTAGAATCCCAGGTCTGTGGCTAAACTCTGGCATTTGTCTATCCCCTAACTTTTAACCAGCTTCTGCAAAGGAGGCAGTATAATCTGAATTTCTGAGAAACCTGGGAGAGTCAGCATCCTGGAAAGTAGTTAATTAACATCATCTCAAGATGTATGTGGGGGAGTGATAGTATGTACACATTGGGACTCTGTAACTTCTTTGATGCTGCCTGCTGTTTCTTCAAGGACCTCAGCCTGAAGACCACCATTTCCTTGCAAAACCACCCCTTCCCCCAGTTTTTAAGAGTCAGCACTGTGGTTTCTCTCCATTCCTGACTAATCTGACTTGCCAAGGGGGGCATCAAAGAGGGGTACCTCTTTGGAGGAGTCAAACCTAGTGTGCCTTCAGGAGGGGAGGGAAGAAAATTGTCTAGGCCAGTGTTTCTCAGGAGCCAGTCCCATGCAATGGGCTGGCATTTCGTATGCCTTGTTGTTAATATTATTAGTATTAATATAATATTAATATTATTAGTGTTAAGACCTATGTCCTCCACATTTGCTAAAGTGAGGGATGCAAGGTCTTTGCCAAAGACTGTATCTCCCCATATGAACCTACTGGAGTTTTGAGATATTTGGAGGAAAGGTTTTCTTGCTCCAATCATCCTCAAAGGCAATTTGGCAAGGACACATGAGGATGTCTGCTTGGTGGCTGCTCCCAGGCTATGGAATTTCCCTAACAGAGGCAGATCCATGTCTTTAAACAGAGTGTGGAAGTAATTCTAAACCTTTCCTCCCAGTGTTTACTTCCTCACTGTCCTTTGTTTGGCATCACTTCAATCAGCTGGCCTCTGAGACCAGAATCAATCCTGCATGGGAGAAATGTGTGAGGTGGGCTGCATAGAAATAATTGATAAGTGTGGGGAAAGTTCAGTATTCCACACCTATAGGTTTCTTTAACTACCTTCTCCATTTTGTACATGAATGGGGCAGTTCTAAGTCATTTTAGGGTCAGTTTCAGAAACTAACAGCAGGTTTGCTCTGCTTGATCCATCGGCACATGTGACGTGAAATCCCACAAGGTTGTCTTATCCTGCACACTAATTAACACATCTTTAAGAGGGAAAAAAGACTCTGTGAGGTTAACCAAGGGTTTGGAAGTGTTACCAGTTTGATGATGATGCTCAGTTTTATGTCCCTATGTCATCTGAATCAGTAGAAGTGAAAGCTAAATCCTGACAAACGGAGGTACTTTGGATAGGTGATTCCCAATTCAGAAACTGGATGTACATTCTTTTCCAGGTGAGGTTGTCCTCACTTTGGAGGAGTTTACATACATAGTGTGGGGTTGGCTTGATCCATCAGTGTAGTTGAGGGCCATGTGGACTTGCAGACATAGCTTATATCAACTTTTGTTGGTTCACCCTGTTCCAGGACAGGAGTGGCTTGGCCCTGATTATACAGACTTGGCGTTGGTTAGCCATGTTTAGCCATGCTTGGCTGTGGTTATTTCAACTCTGGTAAGCTCCCAGTTGGATTACTATAGTACAGGGCGGGAATGTGCTCACTGCTATTTTCAGCACCATCTTACTTTGCAGAAGTTGTGCCACCACCATTTTACAGGAACGATTTTTAGAAGTTCTTGTTGTTTTACATGTGAAACTGTACCCAAATGTTGTTTTTTTTTTTTTGGTTGATTATTTTTTAAAAGGGGGAGTTGCGAGGAAACTAGGGGATCAAGCTCTCCCAAGAACCACACAAGACGAGCTAGGGCCGCATGTAGTGCACAGGCTGCACAATTCCCATACCTGTTGTAATGAAGGCTTGTGGGACCACCCTTGAAGATGATTTGGAAGATGCAACTAGTAGAGATTGCAGTGGCTATAACTGATACAGCTAGGTGGAATGACATTATTCAGAATGTAAAAGATCAGTACTAAGTATTATTAGTTTCTGAGTCAAGAGTCAAGATACTGGGGCTATTTTCTGACATTCTAAAGAGCCAGGGACCCAAAAAACTGAAGGAGCATTGCTCAGTACCCATCCTTTAAAATCTGGAGCAGGGGATCTTATCCAAATGCCCTTTCCAGGAGAGACATAGTCAATATTTTTCAGTGGAATGGGGTAGAGTGCAGCCTTTCCTATAATAACACCCTGACTCCGGAGTATCTTTTTCATATGACTGACACTGAGGTTACAGTCTTTACAGTTAAAAGTTAAAATCTTTCTTTTTGCCAGTACATTGTGATTGTTGGGCATAAATTCTTGATATCTTAAGTGTGGTCATGCCATTTATATGTCCATTTGTTATCTGTAACAATGAAGGGAAGATTACAGATTTCTTTTTATTTTTTTTCTTTTGGGACAGTTGCAGTCTCTTGTTTTTATAATGAACAAGTGTTCCATGAAATGTCTTGCACTGTACTACAGTTGGCCCTCCGCATTTGCTAAAGTGAGGGATGCAAGGTCTTTGCCAAAGTGGAAAAATAGCAAATATCAAAATACGTAGGCATGTCTGTGGGAAGAGGGCTGAGACATGGTAGGGAGAATGGACACCCACGATCCAAACCAAGTCAGAGAAAGGTCAGGGAAAGCGGGGAGTTGGCATGGTGGTCTCGTACTTCCTCTTTGTTAGTTATCTCCTTCCTTGGCTGTGAGGTGGTATCAGGAGAGGGTTTGTGGTTCAGAGATACCAAGCTGCAAGTTATTCTTAGCTGGCGAGGCAGCAGCTGGTGGAGGAGCAGGAGGACCAGAGGCAAGTTTTCAAAGGGCTGTGTAGCCTGATTGGAGTTGCCCAGAAAGGAAGCCCCTGAGGTGGTGGGAACAGGGGTTGAAGGAACTTGCAAATAATTAAATCCATGAAAGTCAAACTCACAAAGGTGGAGGGCCAACTCTGTAAAGTCTAATTTCTTTTCTGTCAGCATCTTACCAACTAACACATGCAATTATGAATTCCTTTATTGGATTCCAAAAGAATTAGCTAATTTTGTGTGAATTTGTTTTTTGTCATCACAAATAATGTGCGTCATAGCATTTTGCAGGGTTTATGATGAATGTTGCAATTAGATTTCTAGAAATCATGTTAACTGCAAGAATCGTAAGTGTATATTTAATATTACAGCAACATGTAACTTTGTTTCACAAGCGTAAAAACAGAAGAAACAATGTAGTCTGTTATAGCCCTAACAGATATTTAAAAGTAATTTCATCACAGATGTATGTACCAGTTTTCATCATGCAAGTCTTGCGTGAAAGAAGCACTTCCATGGTGTTTAAAACCAGAGTAAAAGACTATGCCTTAGTTTGCATTTGGACAAATTAAGAAAAACCTGAAATGATAGAATGAAATAAAGGATATGAATGTCCTTTCTGAAATTTTGGCATACATCCCTTCTAAAAAAATTAAAAAATAATGCCTCTCCTTCTTCAAATTGGTTTACATTTGCCTGAAGAAAACTGCATAGAAGTCTGAGAATACTTTGACAGCAGACTGCGTGGGTATATCTAGCCTTGCCATAACTTTGTTGTATTCCTTATATAATCAGACCAAAAAACCATTAGAAAAAAATGGCATCCATTCAGGGAAGGTGCTGTAACAGGCCACTGTTTGGGTGGATCCTTATGATTAGTTAGTTCCTTCTTGCTTCTCCTACATAACTAGCGTTAGACTCATCTGGCATATTTTCCAGATCAGCTACTTCTCACCCCAGTATTCATCTCAGTACTCGCATATAAAATAAAGCCCCATCAGAGGAGGAGAAGGAGAAAAATTGTTGTTGTTGTCGTGATCATCATCATCATTATTATTTTGTTACTTTTTTGAAAAAAGAAATGAAACTATTGTACCAGTACCAGTAAGAAATATATTCCCAAAGACATAGTACCTGCTGAACTTTCTACGGACTGGGAGTAGCTCTATATTCAGGAGCCTGTTTTAGAGATGGGAAAACATATTCATTTCCTCTAGCCTTAGTAAAAATGTAGGTCTGTCCTTATAGAACTATATTTAGGTCCCTTGTGTTTTTCTTTCTAAAGTTAATATAATTTATGTCCTTTCAATTCCCCTGAGTCAAAACAGCAATTACTGGAGCCTATGTAATAATTTGAACCATATCAGCAGGTTCTAATTGTCTGCATACCTGGTAACACCCTTCACCGCTACTCTTTACCAAGCCACTGTGCTTAGCTCAGATCTGATATTATGTGTTTCCTCAGCTCCCCTAGAATACCACATAGTAATTGACCACATTTGGTGAAAAGTCTAGAGTCCAGAAAGAGGATACAGGGAAACGAAAGGTGATTGATGTTTCAAGATTATAGTGTGGTTTGTGTTGTCAATGTGAATGCGCTATACTTTGTGAAAGTGTTGCCTTCCATTTCTTCATAGTCCCATTTTATGCCCTTCTGACTGATTCCTACCCAGTGCTTGTGAGTGGTTTACAATAATCCTAATTTGCAGCTGAAGTTTGGCACATGCGTGAGCTTAATGTTGCCAGCTCATTTTTACTAGAGATGTAAAACTTCATTGCTTTGGGCAGACAGAATTTTACCTTCTGTTTCTTAAATTAGTATCTTCAGTACTCATGTCCACTGAGTGAAGAAGTTCCTTGCGTTTCTGAAGTCAAACTTTGAAATACAAAAGGAACTGGACTGTCTTAAGCCTTTCCATCCCTTATTTCATTGCCATTTGTATCTCAGCTGTGTAAGAAAGTGCAGTTTTCTTTGTGGTATGGAATGATTTTGAAAGGACTGAAATTCCCTACTTTTCTGTGCTGTTCTAATGAAAGAAGGCTGATACGTAACTGTACAAATGAAAAACGGGTGGTGCTTTAGAACTTGATCTGTTTTCTGTTATTTTTAATGCTTTTGCACTTAAAAAATGTCATCTATACCTCAAAAATATTTGAAACTATATATAAAAAGTAGGAGAAAATTAAAAGAGCCTGCCTTACCA
This sequence comes from Iguana delicatissima, assembly GCA_948472985.1. Lineage (NCBI taxonomy): Eukaryota > Metazoa > Chordata > Lepidosauria > Squamata > Iguanidae > Iguana > Iguana delicatissima. The sequence goes on along the minus strand of CAOKZL010002632.1, from coordinate 137,612 downwards.
GAAATGTGCCAAGCAGGCTTGGCAATAACTCGTTTAAAATTGACCCAGCACTGTTCACACTCTCTAACCAGCAGAATTCCTTCTACCTGTGTAAAAGTATCCTGGTCACAAAGGGATGAGCTAAACACTCCTAGCCCCAGAATCTTTTCATTCACTACCTGAGAAAGCTGATCAGATTAATTGATAAATTGCTAGTACTATATGCTTAGTATATCTGGGGCTAATTACATAATAGAGGCTAAAGTTGTTTGTAAGTAAGTAAACCCTAAAACCTCTGCTACCTAAAAAAATATCATTAGTCAGGAGGTTGTTTTGTTATTGCAGTAGAATTCCCTGTGTTCTCTACTTGGGATCTTTGGGAAGAGATGTGAGAATCCTAGCTTTATTTTTTCCACAGCTTCCATCAGGGCTCCTTCCACTGTCTCTTCCCTAACTCGGACTAGAACCTTAGATACTCTGCTGACCAGAAGATATAGCCGGTAGGAACAGGAGAGAGGGCCTCTCGGCAGCACCAGCTCCCAGGCTCTGGAAATCCCTTCCTAGCACCCTGGCACGCTAGACTGTCACCCTCCCTGCTGCACTTTTGCAGGCTAGTGATGACCTTTTTGTTTTGGAAGCCTTTTAGAGCTGATTGCTCAGAGGGAAAGGGCCTTTCATGCACTATGTTGATAAGATTTGTTGTTTCTGTGCTATTTAACTACTTCTAATTTTATTGATAGCTTAATTATATTTTTAACTTTTGCAAGATGTCAGTCTTTTAGCTGTATCTGTTTATCTTCTGCAAGCTGCCTTCAATTCCAGACTGGAAAGAGTATGGGATAATATAATAGAAATAATAGTCATCATCATCATTGTCATCATCATCCTCATCAAACTGGGCCTGGTACATATAATTATTAGTATCTTGTGTTCTTCCCATGCCCTCTGGATCAGGAGAGGAAAGTCCTGTTGTCCACCAGCAGAATTATATCACTAGATCTTTTACATATTTCCAGGCCAGTTTTGGAATGCTGTCTCCCCAGAAATGCATGCACTTCATTGACTTTTTGACACTAGGCTAAGAGACATCTGTTTACATGCACATTTAGAAGAAGTGAGTTGCTGTTGCAGTAAATGTAGTGTATATTTATTTATGTATCTATTTATGAAAGATGGACTAAGAATATAAGCAGAGATGAAAAATAATTATTTTAAAAAATAGTTTGTTACCAAAATTTGTTATTATTGTTAACAACAATTTCAAAAGTCATTATTTTAATCATTATATAACAATAACATTAATGGTCTGAACAGTGTTTAACATAGTGGTCTTGTCATTGTTGATTTTTTTCTCATTTCCTGATTTGTTCTTTGTCTCTAAGTGCATAATAATTTTTTAAAAATCTAAAAAAAAAGTGATTAGTATCTTATTGATTACTTGGCTATATGTCATAATTTTAACTGATTTTTATAAAGATTAAGCAAAGCATATTACTAATAATTAATGCACAAATTATTTTCCCTAAGACAATTAATATTAACTGAATAATTTCTAAGTTAATATGCTAGCTTTAATACTAATATTGCCAAGCATTGAATTGAAGTAACTAAATTCTATTTAGATTAATAAAAATTTCAGTAAAGTTAACAAGAAACAAGAAAAATATTTGGAGACTTAAATTTCACAAATATGATCCATGTGTACATTGAACACATTTTTCTAGGCAACTTTCTAAAGCAAGCTTGAAAATCTGTTATTCTTATTCTATAAAATGCTCTGTCATCATATTTCTGATTTACCATCTGCTAGATGCTATTAATTGGAGTTTTGGTCCGTTGATGATTCAGATTCCATAAAAAAATTAGGAATCAGTAAGATGTCATCTGATAATTTAGCATATTCTGGGGCATGTTCCAAATGGTAGCGTTTTTCATAATTGCACTGTTGTGATTCTGTCCATGGCAATTTAATTCAGATGTTTTGTCAGTCTCTCTGGAATTCCTCTCAGAGCACCTCTCACAACTGGATAGTGATGGTGCTAGAATTGTTGAGGGCTTTCAAACAGTAGTACATGCACTAGACAGACGAACTCAGAAAATTATGATAGCAAACCATGTTTTACATTTCCAAAGTGATCGTATTGCTGGACTTTATCTCCCCCCTAATGTTAGTGACCAGTGGTTATTACGAGCTGTTGAAGAAGAGGGGAAAAAATCCTTGAGTGAATGCATCATAAGAATGTCAATAGCTGTATATGGGGAGAATTTATTGAACTTTAAAGAAACAAAAAAGAATATAGCAAAAATGAGTAAATGATTTTAAGCATGGCAAAACAAATCACTAGATATTACATTAAAGGCACAAAAGGAAAAGCTGACAAGGCAAACTTCTGGAAACAGCTACAGAATAGGACAATGAAAAGGGAAACTGAAGGACTTAGATTTGCTGCTCAGATTTGCTGAGTCAAATAATATCAAGGCAAGTGATGACAAAATAGCTACAGAAAGTGTATGTTGTCTGTGTAAAGAAAAAGATGGAACTCTTGATCACCTGATCAGTTCAGGTAGACTGAATATAAGAAATGCCATGATAAAGTGGCTGCAGTGAAACATTGGAATTGGAATAACAAGATTTACCATTTGTAAAGAACTCATGGGAAAAAGCCTGAAAAAGTTGTTGAAAATGAAGGAGTGAAAATCCTGGGAGACTTTTAAGATTCATACTGATAAACAATGAGTTTTATAGTATGCCAGATAGAACTGTGGTTGAGATATAGAACGTTTGGATTATAGATGTGGCAATCCTTGGGGACAGTGGAACTGAAGAGAAAGAGAGGGGAAGGGTCATGGTAATAGGAGGAGAAACAGAAGGAGGGGCATCATGATCATTAGCATGATGGAAAGTTTGTTTGTATCTCACTGTTTCACCAAACTGGGACTCTAGGCGCCTTACAAATTATTCATTTTATAAGTGCTTATTTCATAGATAATATGCTATATAATACGTATGTACGTTTCTCAACTGATATGTAGTGTGTGGATGAAATCATATTGGCTCTACATATATTTGTAATTCTTTTTTGTACTTGGAGTACATTGTACCAGTTTGGGTTAAGGTGTTCATAATGGTTTCATATCATCTATAGGATGTACCTTATTCTATATTCTTTTAAAAAAAAACCTTTAAAATACATACCTTACCTGTTAGTAGTGCATAATAATCATAAACTAGGGAACAAAAATAGCAAATTAACACAGCAGAATTTAAATTGCAGAGAAAAGAAAATGCATAAGCAGCACCACGTTTAAGACCAAACCTGGAAAAGATCCACACAGAACCCGAGAGTTGGAAGAGACTGCCAAGCATGGGATCTATTCATGGGTGATAGGCAAGTCTGCCTGAGGAGAATGTTTCGTTACTGAGGTTCTACAACTGAGAAGGTTTCTGAGGAGAATATATGCAGCTGCATTTGTGTGTGTCTGTGTATAAAATTTTGCATGAAATCACTACAGTTGTATGGCTTTTGAAAAAGGAAACGGGACCATCCTCCTAATTTGAATTAGCAAGATGGCAAGAAATAGTTTCTGAGGTGAGAGATGAAAACTGTTGAAGTACAGAGGAAACATGGATGGTAAATAGTTTTCAAAGACAGGAAGCATCCACACTTTAAATTCCACCCTGAGTAAACAACCTTATAACTTGAGATTACTTCTTACATAGAGGAATAAGAAGAAAACAGAGGAGGAGATGATTCCCTCTGCTTAATTCTTTGAGGGGTTTTTTTGAGGAACTCAATTCTTTGAGGTTTTTACCTCCAACAAAAGTTAAAAAAAAAAGAAGCTTCCATTTGGACTATAACTGGCAAGTTTTACCTATATAGCACCTAAATGTTTTTCCAGATGTAACAGTACAAGAACTTCTTGAGAAATTCAGCGTCCTCTGCCTTCTTAAAAGCAGTTAGCTTCTCACAGGACAAGGCCAGCCTGGATCTCAAGAGAAGTTACCTTTCTGGGCTAAAGGAGTTGAAATTTTATTACTGGTCTTTTTTTGCCCTTTGTGGTTGGTACCCACATGGCCAGAAAGGGAGAGGCCTCTGCCTGCATTGCCATCCCTCCCAACAATCTTAACTGACAACAGAAGTACCATCTGAGACAAAATGTAGGCCTGCAACTAACTTTCCCACCTTTCTTTTCCGTTATGATTTTTAACATCTCTGCCCAATGAAGAAGCCAGTGATGCCTTGGAATTTTGCATGATGTGTTTTCTGTATTTTGGTTGGCCAATAAAACTATCATTGTTTTTTGGACTTTGAATTTTGTTGTATTTTGCCGCATGGGCAGCATGTCTACTCCTGATTATGTTCCATTTTAGATTTCACTTGCAAAGTACTTATCTTGGTCCTGAATTTTTTCTAGTTCTTTTTATTCCAGCTAGAAATTCTCTTCATTTGTCTTCATCACATCCACCTTCACATACCTTTCTGCATAAATCAAATAAAGACCACTTATCTATTTTGTGTCAAATTTTTCATTTAAGGCATTCAACCACTGTCCATAAATCCACTTATAAAAGAAAGTTCCAATAATTTTTCTGCTTACATAAAAACATTAAAAAAAACTTGAAAATCCAGAAAAGCGCAAGAAATGCAAAGCTACTTTTCCACACAATCTTTGCAATTTTATCTTCGCTAGATCAAGGAATTAAGGAGACTAGCTCCCTTGTAATGTAAAGGAACACATTCAGACTTATTATACATGCACAACTTATAGGTACAGTAGAAGGGAAACTTTATTTTTGGCTAATAAAACTAAGCTTCAGTAATTTGACCAACTATATTGGACTGTACTACTTTCCTATGTTTTTCTTCAGTGAACTAGTTTCATTTAAATCAATAATTTAAGAAAATAATGCCAAAATTTAAATTCTTAGTTTACTGACAGAGCCAGTGTTACACAGTGGTTTGAGTTTTGATGAGGACACTGTGAGACCAGGGTTTAAATCCTTTCTCAGCCGTGGTAACCCACTGGATGACCTTGGGCAAGTCACAGCCTTTCACTCTTAAAGGAAGGTAATGTCAAACCTCCTCTGAATATTTAAACAGTTTTGAGTGCTTTTCTCATCATAAGGTGCATACTGAAATTTCAGACAATGTTGCTTCAAGCCAATTTTTGTCCTGTTCAAAAAGCAACAGGAGAGGCTTGCAGATTAATTTTGTTGATTTAAAGTTATATAGGAAGACATTATTCCCCCCCTTTTTTAATATGGACAAAATACAAGGAATAGTATTTTTACCTCATGGCACTAATTTATATGGTACAGGTAGTGATACTTAGTATAGACCAAAATAGTATATTTTGATTTAATAATATATGTATATCTCAGTTAACAAAATAGGTGTGTTCCTAGGCATTACTTCTTTCACAGAGAATTTTGTACCAGAAGCAGAAGTAATTTGGAAAGAATAGGGATAAGTTGCCGCACCTCAAAAAGAAGAAGAGCGGTTCATCATGTTTTAGCAAAGTTTTCATCCAAAACAATACAGCCATATAAAATAACTAGGTCAAATAAGCCTTGCATAAATAAAAGCACTGTGTACCTTATGAAATGACTTTTTCCCCCCACCAGCCTCCACTTTTCTTATGATCTCCATTTTGGAGGCCAAGCATATAGATCTATGATTTTTAACATGCTGGAGATAACTGATGAGGCAGGACTATCTGCTCTCCCCGTTTTGCCTTTTCCCTGTTTTGCTGTTCATGCATGCTCAATAAAGGATTCTGGAGGCAGCTGCTGTTTGCCTTGCCTGTTGTAGGCAGACAGACATTGCTTACAGTGAGATTGGGTAGAGTAGTTCCTGTTCTTTCCAGCTCAAGATACATTGCACGGCTTTTACTGCATACATGCTGCTGCAACTCAACACTGGAGGTCTGTGCTTCTCTGGCCTTCTGCCCAAAGCTGATACTGCTAAATTTCCAGCTAGGTGAGGAAGAAAAGAGGATCTGGGCAGGCATAGAAAAAATGTGTGAAAGAGTGATTCACTATAAGAGGCTTTGTTAATTGACATATACTTGTACCATAGGACCAATCTGGTAAGTGGGTAGAAAATTTCCATGTTGAACAAGTTGTAGAAAGCTTCAAATAAATGTTAAATATCATTACATCTTATGAGTATGCAGAGTTCTCTGGATTACAAATTATAGGAAATTGTAGCTTTTAATACATTTAGAGAGCCAATGAATTTTTAAAAATAATTTTATTAAGAATTTTTGAAAGAATTTTTGAGGAAAACAGGTAACAAAATTTGTTGTTGTTGTTGTTATAAATCTGAAAGGCCCCTGGCTGCTTACAGACCTCGGTCTCCTGCTAAACAAAGAGATCAGTACCCACAGCCTGTCTCTTTTCCATTCCAATAGTCATCATTTCCTTCTTTTCCATTATTTTTGTCTTCCTTCCTGTTTTGTTCCAGACGTTTTTCTCTCCTCCTATCCTCTCTCTCTCCTCTTGTCTTCCCACTGGGGGATCTGTAAAGTCACTAGAAAAACTGAGTGAATTGTTAAATTAACCATTGAGTTAATTCCAAGGTCTGACGATCACCTGGGGCATCAAAGATACCAAATATCAGGTAGATCAGAGAGAAATGAAGGTAAAAACAAAAATTAATATATCCAGATTAATTTGTTATTATGTTATATTTGCAATAGAAAAATTAAGGCAGTGCAGTCATTCATTCTTTTCATTCTTACAACCAACCAACTTGTGGCAATGATATTATGAGGTTTTTTATTTATTTGTTAGCATAGGAAAACTCAAATATGTATGTATAGTTCTATTTATGCATCTGAATAATCAGTAATACTTTTACCCTGATATTGCACTTTTTGGTAAGGCGTCCTAAGTGCTCACATATAACTAGAATATCAGGCCAAGACTGGCTAGACCTGAATTCAAATATCTTTTCATTCTTTCTACTCTGTGTTTCTCTCTCTGACTGTAAATATCAATATGATATCATCTTTGTTTTAGTAAAAATTCCTCTTTTGTTTCACATTCTGAAACCAGGTCATAATCCCATTACTGGCAAACATAGCAATTCTGCCTTCTTTATTAGGACACCAGTTTGATTCCTTTTCTGCTGTTTTAGCCAGGGTGCATTTGTATGAAAAAGGGCCAAGATGTCCCACCGGATGCTTGCCCAGGTTCAATCCCTTGCACCTTACTGGGATGTAGGAAAAGTTGTAATGCAGAAGTGTTCAGAGGGAGAGTTCACACCATCAGTGCTGGCAGTAACACCGACTGTGTGATTCTCGAGCCTCCTTTGATGTGGTCTGGACATAGGGTTAGGCCATTAGATTCTTACCTGGCACTCTTCTAATTAGGATTTTTTTATTATTATTATTATTATTATTATTATGCTTCATAGTTCAAAAATCAAACCCCAAAGCTGACAGTGTTTAAATGTGGAGAGAAACAACCTTAGCATGTGTGCTTTGAGACTGATAACAAACTCTTCAGTTCAGGCTTTAATAACTAGAGGCAAGCTGAGAAACTTCAAAAGGTTGCATGATAAATGTTTTTGACAATGCGTCAGCTAAATGTTAGACAGGATCTTTGTAAATCCTCTCAGTGTAAGTACTTTAAATTGGAAGTTTTGAACTTTTCCTTCATAAGTGTACGCTAAAGCTGTTCTGGTATTTTTGAGTTTAGGAGATCCATTTACTGAAGAACATGAGATATTCTCTAAGTTGTTTCCTGAGGCTGAAGGGAAAATACAACAAATATATAAACCAATTGTATTAGTACTAGCCACATATTAACATTCTAGCCTTTTTAGTTTTGTGGAGACTTTATATTTTATTGCATTGATTTCTGATCTTTGAACTCTTTCACTAACGCTCTTGACATTGATCCAAAAGGTTGCTGCTCTTAGTGGAAAGAATTCTCAAAAAATAGCATGTTGTTGTTATTCTGACTTGATGCAACTCTAAGGTGAAACTATCACAGTGTTTTCTTGGCAGGAGTTGTTCAATGGGTAAGGTTGCTTTGGCCTTCCTCTGAGGCTGAGAGAGTGTGACTTGTCCAGAATCACCCAGTGGGCTTCCATGGCTGAGCAGGGATTTGAGTCCTGGTCTCCAGAATCAAACCACTGTGCAACTATACAGTGCTGGCTCTCAAAATAGTATTGTAGAGTAATTGCTTACTTGCTCTGAAGTGATCTACATTTTGATGAACCTGAGATGCTCTTTAAAGAGTTAAGTAATTCTTTTCATACAATGAAAAGCCTTCATTTTTTTCCCCAGGGAGGTACTGTAGTTTCCTGTAGATCTTTGTAAAATTCTCTCAAACCACCTTTAGGTAGAAAGAAGTAAATCCTAGTGGTGCAAAGTTGTGGTTGCTTTAGAAAGGTAAAAATATGATGCCTTGTATGTGTGGCCTGGACTGCCTGGATACTATCCCAAGCCTCTGTCTGTAAAGTGGAAACACTAATTGAACAACTGTACAAGATTGTTTTAAGGTTGAATGAAATAAGGATTGCATTCCATTTGGTCAAGTAAAGAGGTGCTGAACTATTAATCACAAAGCTTAGGTTTAATGGTTGCATTTGGTGCAATTTTTATTTTATTTTTTTCTTTGTTTTCCAAACACACATATATCTGGCCAAAATTTTCCTCTCAAGAAGAAGTAAATTCTTTCTCTTGACTGTATGCTGATGGACCCTCAGCCAGGGTCCCATATGAAGAAGACTTTGGAGCAGAAAGAGAGGGTTTTTGAATAACATTCTGGTAGAAAAACCTGCTATGCTGCCTCGGTACCATTAACCCAGCATTGCAGTTTGAGCACCTGGGATGTGCAGGCAGTGAGGGCTTCAGACATTTGCAGGATCAGCAGAAGCTAGAAGGACCCCTAAGCCAAAATCTGTATTTGCCATGGACTTAGGACCTTTTTAAAAAAGATCAGAGGTATTTTGTCAGTCTCCCAACATGCTGAGCTCCAGATGTGCTTCGGTCAGTTTCAGGATTGAACCCAAATCTACTTCCAGAGCTGGATAGGATCCAGGGGGTTTCTTTGACAGGATATGCTGAGAGAAAGATATTTGTTTTTGATTTTCTGAACTGTATCTCAATTTCTTTTTGTCTACCATGACACCAACAGGTCTCAGAACTGTCTATGGCAGTTCTTTGTTTCTGACAGTCTTTGTATTCCAGACCTCTGAGTAATTTTGTTTTCCTGTAGTAATTTCTCTCTCTTACTTAACTTTCCTTAGCTTCCTTTTTTAATCTCTTTTTAAAAAGCTTTCTCTCTCTTTTCTTGCTTTCTCTCAGACTTTGGCCCTTCTCCATGACCTTGAAGGCACTCTTCTAAAAATGCATCTCCGACTGAGGCAGGCATTTCTATTGGATGGATGCTCTAGTTGTTCTTTTCATTTCAGAGAAGAACATATCATCCAGACATGCTCTATTTTACCACACAGGGTTTCTTCAACAGGTTGTCACTCCTGTGAGTCTGTACCTGGGAGAATTCCCTGAAGGTGGTTGAACAAGCAGCACAAACTCATCCTCTCCATACCTCTTCATACCACTTTGGTCTTTATCTGCAAGACTGTCTTTGTCAGTTCAATTTGGCATTTTCTTCAAGAGCTCTTTCAACAGTTGCTTAGACAAAGATGGAATCTTTCAGGTAAAAACCAAAGCAGTATGGAGAGATGGATTTTGTTCTGTTTGTTCTGGGAATTCTCCAAGGAATAGTCAGATCCAACTGACAGGAAGATCAACTTCAACTGCTTTAGTCTTAATGTGAAAACTGCTAGAATGCCTAATGTACTTTGCTCCCAGCTCAGTCAACTCCGAATAAGTTGCTCGCTCACATCACCTTTACAGGCAAAATCTATGTACAAACAATCAATAGTCACTAAACCTGATCTAGAGACCCAGGGGAAAGGAAGAGGGCAAAGTATGGGGAAAGACAAAGGGGAGTGAGAAAAGGCCAGCAGGAACAGATCTCTGACAGCCCCCTGTCAGCAAGCTCCTGCTTGGAATGTTGCAGAGCCTCTGCCTTTAACAGTTTCCACAGCTTTTTAGACTGTCATTTGCAGCCCATTCCAATTTGATGCTACAACATTCAGTAGCAATGACCCCCTTGGTACTGTTGCCCTAGAACCCAAATCATTGCTGATTGTCCTCTTCAGTCCCTGGTCCCAGTGCTAAAAAAGATTCACTTTCAAAATCTCTAGTTGCTGTTCCTTTGACATAGTTCTCTGTGTTGCATTCAGCCCTGAAGAAGAGGTCAAAGATTGATCCCTCGCACCATTCCAAGAATAGTCAGTCCTCACGAGACAGGCTTTCTTTTCACCCTGCTTTTGTAGCCAGCACTACAGGGAGGACTCTCCATACTCCTTTTAGCCATGTATGGGGCCTATACTGAGAGAACCTCCCCAAATCCCCCCACCCAACCCATTTCCCTCCTGTTGGAATTGGTGTTATCCTCAGGATCAGTGTTTATCTCAGGACTGTCATTCATCTCACTTACATTCTCTGCCACAGTGATGATGGTCTTCAGCTTATTCACCATGTAGACACATGACAATGATCACTACTCTCCAGCATTACACTATCAGTACAGAAACTTCTCTCTGTCATTGAGAAGGTCTGAAAGGGTTCCAGCAAGACATATTTCCCTGTGTTCTAAACCTCTTAAAGTTACTGAAATCAGAATAACAGCCTTGATACGGTTATTATTTTCATTTGTACTGCCCTACTGCAGAGTGTATTCCCACTAAAGTATATAGCTTTATTTCAGACATAAGTGCATTTGATTCCAGTTATCCACACACTTTCCCTTGATTTTGCTGCAGTCCATGCCATGTGCACAGCCAGTTAGTTCTTCCACACTAGCCCTGCCAGAACTGACATCAACTCCTGTTCTCTCACCCCTACCTGTTGTTCCACAATAGATCCCAGGTACTGAGCTGCTTCTTATTCTAGCATCCAATGCAACATATTGTTGAAGATTCACAAATTAAAGGAGAAGGGAAAACCCAAACACATAGATGCAAAGAGATAGAAATTGCATCCACTGCCCTAGCCATACTGATCTCAAACTATCCAGCATGAGTGGCTACATATCAGCAGTTTTTATGGCAGAAGATTCTTTCCTTCCACCTTTATCTTCCAGATGACCACAAGGGCATAGTGATGATCTTCCAGTTGGAAGCAAATTGCCTTGCAGGTCAGCAAATTAATGCCACACTGCACACCACTGACTGCTAAGTGGTGGGCTGAGTTGACATATTTTGCAGAAAAGCATGGCTTCATTTTGCAGGAGTGAAAGAAGATACCCAGACTAGAATAGAAGACTTACCTTTTGAGGGGAAAGACTTCTTCAGTGTCAAACCATGTGATAAAATGGACTACTTTCTTAATGTCAAAACATCTACCAAGGAAATGGCATACGAGCACAGTCTCAGTCAGCTCACCCACAATAAGTTCAGTGGCTTTTTCCTTCCAGCTCATTTCTCAGGTCTTATTGGCCAACCCATTCTTCTTGTCCATCTTCTCAAATATTTTCACATAAGCACCATATAAAAAACAATCAAAATATCACTAAAGCTCCAGTAAGAAGTCTCATGATTGGGATGTAGTAACAGAGGGGAATGACTTATTTCAGAGAAATAGACCAAATAGAAAAGGAGGAAAAATAGCATCATATGTCAAGGGTGTTTACACTTGTGAAAAGATCCATAACTTAAATCCTGGAAGCCAGGTCAAGAGCATCTGGGTTAAAATTAAGAGGGAGAGAAACAACAGTGATGTCATTGTGAGGGTCTACTGCAGACCCCTAGGCCAGACTGAGGTCTTGGATGATGCCTCTTGGAACAGATGACCAAACATTTGAAAAGCAAAGGCGTAGAAGTAATGGGAAATTTCAGCTATCCTGATATTTGTTGAAAGTCAAAGTCTGCCAAAAATATAAGGTCCAACAAATTCTTCATTTGCCTAGCAAGACAAGTTCATTGTCCAGAAGGTGAAAGAGGCGAGAACAGGGCAGCTATTTTAGACCTGAACCTAACCAATAGTGATGGCCTGGATAATGGGGTGAAAGTGGTGGGATCCTTAGGTGGGAGTGACCATATTCTCCTGGAGTTTGTTATGCAGTGGGAAGGGGAGCCAAGTGTAGTCAAACATGCAGTCTGGCGTTTAATAAAATTGATTTCAATAAACTTAGGGAAATACTGGCTTTGATCCTGTGGTTAAGAATACTAAAAGAGAATGGAGTCCATGATGCATGGGAGTTTCTTAAAAGTGAGATATTGAAGGCATAATTTTAAACACATCCAATGAAGAGGAAAAATTAAGAAACTGAGATGAATGTCTAAAGAAATTTCAACTGAGGTAAGATTTAAAAGGGACAAGAAATGTACAAGAAATGAAGAAAAGGGTGGGGAGGAATCACCAAAGAGGAGTTCAGAAGAATAACCGGGGTGTGTATGGAGAAAGTCAGAAAAGCTAAAGTGCACAGTGAGCTCAGGCTTACTAGAGAGATTAAAAAATGTTTTTTAATGCCCATAGCAAAAGGAAAAACAAAATAGAGCCAATGCATGGAGAAGATGGCAAAATGCTAAAAGGAGACAGAGAAACGGCAGAACTACTTAACACTTTCTTTGCCTCTGTCTTCTCCCAAAAGGAAAACAGTGCTCAACCTGGGGAAAATGGGGCAGATGATGCAGTAGGGAAATGCAACATAGAATTAAGTAAAGAGGTAGTACAGGGATACCTATCTATTAAAAATGAATTTAAGTCTCAAGGGCCAGATGAAGTACATCCAAGGTTATTAAAAGAACTGGCAAAAGTAATCTTAGAACCTTGACAATAATCTTTGAGTATTCCTGCAGAACGGGGGAACTCCCAGTAGACTGAAAGAGGGCAAATGTTATCCCCTTCTACAAAAGAGGGAAAAAAAGAGGACCCAAACAATTACTGCCTGGTCAGTCTGACATCGTTACCAGGAAAGATTCTAGAGCAGATCATTAAAAAGACAGTCCGTAAGTACTTAGAAATGAATTCTGTGATCAAAAGTGAATATGGGTTTCTCAAAAACAAGTCGTGCCAGACTAATCTTTTTTTAAAAAGCAAAAAAGAGCTGAAAGCTAATAGATGAAGGAAATGCTGTGGATGTAGCACTTCTTGATTTCAGTAAGGCCTTTGACAAGATCCCCTATGATACTCTTGCAAGCAAGCTGGTAAAATGTGGGCTAGACAATGCTGCTATTTGGTTGACTGATTGAACCCAAAGGGTGCTCACCAATGGCTGCTCTTCATCCTGGAGAGAAGTGACTAGTGGAGTGACATAGGACAGTGACAGTGGAGTGTCCTGGGCCCAGTGCTGTTCCATATCTTTATCAATGGCTTGGATGAGGGAATGGAGGACACTCTTATCAAATTTGCAGATGACACCAAAATAGGAGGGTTAGCTAATAACCTGGAGGGTAGGATCAGATTTCAAAATTGCCATAATGGATTGGAAAACTGGGCCAAAACTAACAAAATAAATTTGAACAGGGAGAAATGTGAGGTGTACTACACTTGTGCAGAAAAAATTAAATGCACAAATACAGGATGGGTGGCACCTGTCTTGAGCACAGTACATATGAAAGGGATCTAGGAGTTTTAGTAGACCACAAGATAAATGTGAGTCAACAGTGTGATGCAGCAGCTAAAAAAACCAGTGCAGTTCTAGGCTGCATCAGTAACAGTATAGCGTCTAGGGTGGGGAAAGTAGTAGTACAATGTGTAAATAGTAAATGTGTCCAGTTCTGGGCGCAACAGTTCAAGGAGAGTATTGACAAGCTGGAGCATGTCCAGAGGAGGTTGACCAAATTGGTAAAAGACCTGGGAACCTTGTCCTGTGCAGAGCATCTTAAGGAGAAAGTTAAGAGATGATGTGATAACTATGTTTAAATATTTGAAAGGATGTCATATGGAGGATGGAGCAAGTTTGTTTTCTGCTGCTCTAGAGACTAGGGCACAGAGCAATGGATTCAAACTACAGGAAAAGAGATTCCACCTAAATGTTAGGAAGAATTTCCTGATGGTAAGAGCAGTTCGATAGTGGAATATACTGTCTGGCAGTGCGGTAGAGTCTCCTTCTTTGAAAGTTTTTAAACAGAAGCTGGATGGCCATCTGGCCAGAATGCTTTGATTGTATATTCCTGCATGGCCGAGAGTTGGATTGGATGGTACTTGTGGTCTCTTAAAACTTTATGTTTCTGTTATCACCAGGCATGGATCACAATAATCTGTGGTAAGCCAGAATGCACATTGTTAATTCAGAGACTGCATTCAGATAATTATGGTTGCTCCCATGTAAGGTGGGGCATTCACTGTGGTACATATTGGTCCAGGGTTGTTTGGTTTCAGACAGAAAAAGATCTCTTTCGAGATACTTGCAGTCACAATGGCATCCAGGCCTTCAGAATTCAAATATCAGGCAAAGTAGTTCAGATCACTGCAGGCAGTATGACCATGGTGTTTTTTTACAAATAAACAAGATGGTACATGTTACGTCTCACAGAAGAGCATGTTGGTTGGCTACTTGAGTGCCCTGATGACACAAGTTTACTATCTCTTGGTTTGAAGATGGAGCCATCTAACAATGGGTGGTTTTTCACATAGAACGTCAGGAAGTGCCACAAATACTGTGGCAGGGCTAATCAGTGGATTGTCAGTTTTTCAGAAGCCTGAAGAGATGATATTATATAAAAAGTTCCAAAAAAATTAAATATGTTTCCATAATGAATGCAGAAGTTAGGACTTTTCACTGCAAAAATAAGTAAGTTCCAGTTTATTTATACCTAATCTTAATTTTCAGAATAATTAAGAAGGGCATTTCTGTTGCCCTTGAAACAATATTGGTGTTCCTATTGGACCAACAGTCTAATGCAGGGCTTTCAAAACAGTGTGCTGGGACACATTAGTGTGTTGCCTAAAGTATGTAGGTGTGTTGCCTACAATCTTGGAAATGTATGTGATTATTTATAAATCATATATTTTTAAAAATATATGAACGGTTTTCATGATATATGTTGTGTCCCCATACATTTTGTTATTATTGTCGGTACCTCTTATAACGGGTTAGCTTAACCTCCACTTTGCTAGTAAAACTGAAATTACTGTGTCGTGAAATGATGCATGTCTAAAAAAGTATGTCACCAACATAAAAAGTTTGGAAAGCTCTAGCCTAATGAGTACTGTGCTTATACTTCAACATCAAAAAGAGAGCGTTTTGCATGTGGGTATGTTGCAATAACTGCAAGAATTGCAAGCAGAACAAAAAAAAATCCCTATGTGCAAACATGTGCATTAGTGTATATGCATACCATTTTTTAAAATACAAAATAGAAAAAGTAGATTGAGCCATTAACTTTTAGGCTTTTTATTTGTTTAAATATAGTTTTTAAGGAGAACATGGTTTGGAGCCCCTGGTGGTAGGTATGAACCATGGTCAGCTAAATTTCCTAAACATGCCAGTTGAAGGCACATATGCATGCATACCTTTTATATTAGCAGATACTATAGCTCCAAATCATTTTAAGAAATGAACTTTTGGAATTTTGTGATATATAGAATTCATCTGACGTTTTTAAAGATTTCAGCCAGGGGTTTCATTTTTCTTGTGTTAGTCTGTCAACAGGACAACAGTGAACCAGGGATTATTGAACAACTGTAGCAAATGTTGTCTTGCAAGTAGGCATAAGGATGAGAAAGTACCTGGCATACATTTGGCACATCATCTCAACTTTTTAAAAATAAAATAGGTACTACATTTGACAGCCTAAATAAATAGTGAGACCACCCCAGTATAAAATATTGCAGCTAGTTACCCTTCTCTCAATATTTTTCTGGGACAGGCCTTTTATTTGTAGCTCAGCCTACATACGAAACAGATTTGCACTTGGTTATTACCCGGTACAGTGCTTCAGGGCAAAAGTATGCATGATAAGACCCTCACATTTGTTTGTTTTTGTATTTGCACTATTCACCTCAACAATGGGAAGGGGCATCTGTGTTTTAAAACAAAAGCTGCACATGGTTTTAATGTTTCAGGCTTCAATACTGTTTCTCATAACCTTCCCCCATTTTTCCGCTTTGGCCTGCATTTCACAAGCCCATGCTGCAGCTACTGATCTCACCAGCTATTAATTACTTGTTTTTTAAATATTTCACTACACCAACAGAACTCAAGATTGAGTATGAACAGTACAACAATCTGAACAATTGTAATAGCGTTCAGGAGGATAAAACAATGCACAGAAATCCATCAGTATTGTTCTTCTGCTCTGATGACATGCCTTAGCGTAGGCTCCTCCCCCTTGGTCCAGGGCTCCTCTTATCTTGTCGGTTGAGGGACACACTGCACTGCATTGCTCCTCATGTGTTCCTCAGCATCGTGTGAGAAGGAAGATCCTAACAAAGAAGTAAGAAATACTGTGCAAACAATTTAGATCCTGGAATTATCCCAGTGGGACTACAAATAAGTAGAGCAGGAGATAGAGCCAGAAGGTCACTTAAATTTAAAGTACCCTGTTCTCGTTTTTTAAAAAAAACAAAAATGCATGTTCTTTAATATGAGAAATTAAGGTTTTCTTCTTTTTTTTACAAACCACTCAGATTTACTACATTATTTTTAAGACCTAGAGTCCTGATGTTGAGTTACAAAGTGTTAGCACCGTAGTTATGTGGCTACACAGTGACTCCCTATCCTGACTTCTTCAGTCCCACATACTGGGAAGCCGTTGCTGTGGGTTGATGGGGTCCATTCCCCTGTTATTTGGGAAGCTACTGACTGACATTGTTACCCCATCCTGGCAATGATCTCCTTTGCAACAAACAGAAGTTGAGTCCCTGTTGCAACTCCCCCTCACACTGGAGATCACTTGTACAAGGGGGATGGGAACATCAGTCACCTGCTTCCTGAATGACAGGGGGACTTACCCCCATTGAATGTGTGGCTGCTTCCTGGCAAGTGGGGACTGGAGGACTTCCATTGTCCCTTAATCTCCCTTAAACTGTGGGTAATGTATGGATTATGAATTCCACACATTTATGAATGTGTAACTCCTGCTGTTGTTGTTGTTGTTGTTGCTGTTGTTGTTGTTGCTGTGTGCCTTCAAGTTGTTTCTGACTTATGGCAACCCTAAAGTGATCCTATCATGAGGTTTTCTGGGGGCTGAGAGTGTGTGAGGCCACCCAGTGGGTTTCCACGGCCAAGCGGGGAATCAAACCTGGTCTCCAGGGTGTAGTCTAATGTTCAAACCCCTACACCACACTGATACTCTAGGTTACTCATTCATTAGCACCCCAACAGGATTCTGGCCAATATTCCTCTCCTGTTGGTTTCTCCAGGCACTTTATTCCCTCTGTGGTTTTAATTCAATGGAATATTTGTCATTGGCTTTCATTAAACATTTTATCAAGTTATATAAATATTCTCAATCTTTTGTGTAAAAATAATTTTAGATTGGAAAAATAAAATAACAGCTGTTTGGAGAGTAAGTTAAACTGTGGCAGTTTCACTTGCTGAACTTGTTTGTTGTACCTTGAGTTTTTCCCTGATTGAATTTTTACCCACATATTTAGACTACTAAAGACATTATGAGTCATAATAAATTTTGTGTGAATTAAACTCCAAACACAAGTACTATCACGTCAAACCTATTCATCTGATCATAAAAGTTTTCCTCCTCTTTCAAATACCAAAGCTAATACTTCCCATTCACAGCCAACATTCCCTCAGGGCTTTTCCAGAGATGAATCTTCTCCTAACATTGTAACTTGTGCCAGTCCCATTTTAAGCCAGTAGGGCTACAGTCAATCCAGATATATGGGGCTAGCTGCAATGGATGGAATTAAAACTCTGCTTATGTTCTGTACTTTACTTACTGATTCTGTTATAGTCAAGCAGAATGTGCACTGGAGAAATGACACAGAATAGAGTTCTGGAGGAATGCCTTACAAGCAGCAGTATTACCAGTACCATTACTTTTAAAAGGAAATCTTCAGGGCTGGTGTTGTCAGTACCTTGAGTAGTGGGCATATCAAGTAATAATTACTCAGCATTGCTTTTGGAGAGAATTTGGGGGGGATTAGCATTTTAAAGTGCATCTTTGAGAATGATAATGTAAGAATTAACTAAAAGTAACTCACTGGTAACACAAGCTTGTCTTTTAATAGTTATTTTATAAAAGTAAGAAATTGTTTTTAGAAAGTTATCTTTCCACACTCTGAGAGATGTTCAGGTAAACATCCATAAAATGATGAGTTCTTCATGGCTACATAGAGGGAAGAAGACAGAGGGCATCCTAATTCACACAGAGAGGTTACATTCTAATGCGCTTGTCACCTCTTAGATCTGATTAAAGCTTAATAGGTTAATTTTTGTAAACCCATGGTAATTTAAAGGACCCCTTTTAATCCACAGTGAAGGTGCCTCAGAACAAAATCATGCGTTCTTAGGGCCCCACTGGAGATCACTAAGTGTGTCACTTGTAGTTTTGTTCATTTTATGAAAGGTAATACTATGTGCAGTAGGGTAATTTTCAGGACTACAGGGCACAAAGAGAGAGCTTGGAAGCTCCTAGTGGACTAAGAGGAATTTGGGTTGGTAACAACTTTGTCATAACCACAGTAGGTAAAGCCCTTGTCCTTTTGGTTGGCAGGTAAAGTTATTGCTGTTTTGTGGATTTTGGATTTTGTTATATTTAGCTGCTTTGCCAACACACCTACCCCTGAATGTGTTCCCTTCTCCTTATCTTATGGTCTCACAAAGCCATTCACACTCACTGTTGGCTGCTTTTCTTTTCCCACAAGCTTTTGTGTTAGAAGAAGTTGATTCTGTAAAAGGGTTATCTTTCCTCCTTTGCATTTCTTATACAAATAAGTGACATTGTGGAACTATTACCAACCAGAAATAATAAGAATACTTTTATGACTTCATATCAAAATTGTTCCAGCATCCGTCCTGCTGCACTTCATTTCGCTTATAAAAAAATGTGTCTCTAAAGTCCAGTGCACCTGTTCTTTTATTAAAACAAAACTTTGCCAATAAAAATAGAGTTAAGAGCAATTTGGTGAATGAACCCTGACAAATCCATCAGAGCAGTGTCGTGTCTCCGTAGCACTGACAGGTGAGAGATTTAGTAAACATTTTGAAGCAAAAGAGAGTATGTTAGTCCAGATGTTGATATAATATTTCCTTCCCAGCAGTATGAGGGGTTGCCCACCCCGAGAAATCTTCTAGTAGTATTCTCTCAATTTTACAGTTAAGAAACTGGCTCAGAGAGAGCAAACCTAAAGGAAGCATATGGCAAAATAATTCTTTGAACCTGATCTTTTAAGACTCAAGATTTAATTCAAATGCTGAAGGCAGGCATGGAAGCCTCTAAAAGCTAGTTCTACCTGATGCAGCCATGGAATGTGTAGCTCACTTACCAAGAGGGTCAACTTAACAGGGAGACTCTGTCAGTACTAACTGCCAGAGATTCACAGAGTGTGGAGACTCTCCAGGTGAGCTAACCTGTCCCTGTCTTTTACAAATGTTGTGACTCTCACATTGAATGCTTAGCTATGGAGGACAATTTTTGGGAGTTTCCTTGTGTGGCATTACATTTCAATACGTGCTTAGAGGTTTTACATCATGCTTTGTACCCAAAGTGACTGATAAGCTATTCTGATGGTTATCTATGCATGAAGAAATATTATTGTCACCTTTTTTGCACATAAATTCTGTCTTTTAGTAACATCCAGATCTTTAAAAAAAATAAGGTCATGGGATCCTTTGTGCCAAAGAGGGTTGGAATTCCCCATTCAGCCTGCCAGTTTCTTCTGCCCTTAGATCAGAAATAGATTTCAGAAAGCAGAGCTAGAAAGCTTTTTAAAGTTTGAGAAATCAGCAATGTTCTGTGGCCCTGAAAGACAGTGATGTAGATTTTCCAGAAAATGTAGAGCTAGAAGATTTTCCACTGGTTTAAATAGCATTATCTGATTTAACATAGTTTGTTTTAAATGCTGTATTCAAACACATTCAGAGCTTTAAGTTGTAATTATTTCACTGGAGTAAAGTTGAAGGCTTTCACAGCCAGAATCCATAGGTTGTTGTGGGTTTTCTGGGCTTTGAAGCCATGTTTTATTAGTATTTTCTCCTAACGTTTCACCTACATCTGTGGCTGGCATCTTCAGAGGATTTCATTGTAGTATTTGTAAGAATGTAAAGAAAATAGCATGTTTTTCTCTTATATTTAAGAAAAACATGGCTGAAGGAACAGTGTTTTTTAGGACACATACCTAAAGAAATAAATTTTATATCAGCAAGTTAACTTACTTTTGCTGAGGTATAACTGTAGTACCATCAGCTTTACTCACTCTCTAGCTGTACTACTTACAAGTTCAAGTACAACTAAATGAACGTTCTGTTTCACTAGAAGATGGATGGGAATCTGTGGGCACAGGCAATGTATTAGTTTTTGTATTGACTGTCTGTATTTATGACTGATTGAAAAGTGAAGATTCTGTAAAATAGAAACAAGCTTAGTACCATGTTCATTTGTTAGTCTGTCTGAATACTAGGGTTTCTCCGTGCCTGGCTTCTCAGAAAGAACTAGAACTTCATATCCTGTATTTAGCCTATCTGGCATAACTGATTGCAGTACAATAGCTCAGGCAACTGTATATAAGTGTGTGTGTAGTGTGTAGTTTTCCACATCTCTGCTGAAATAGTTTGCATAGAGCATGACTTCTGGTTTTCAGTTCTAAACGATTCTGCATGAAACACAAGACTGGGGAGAGTCTGCATGGAAGAGGAGCTCTACTTAGAGCTGCTATGGTCTTGGAGGGAGAGAAGAATAGGCGGGCCCAGGTCCAGCTCCACGAAAGGCCCTCTCCTCCATTCCAGTTGCCACTGCTGTGGCCTCAGAGGGAGAAAAGAATAGGCGGTACCTGCCAGATTTAATCCCCTTCCTCTCTGCCATATTCTTCTCATTATGTTTCGTGTTTCATTTAGATTGTAATCCTGGGGTCAGGAAACTGTCAAATTAATTATTTGTAAGCAACTCTAACAGTCTTTTTGGTTTAGGTAGGTTATAAATACTCTAAATAAACAAATAATATTTTGCATCCATCACACTCCTTTGAGGAAAATGTCCAAATTCATTAGATTTACATCAGACCATACCCACTTTTCTTTGGCTCCACTCTTGCCTTCTGTCATTGTTGTGTGCCTTCAGTTGCTTCCAACTTATGTCGACCCTGAGGTGAACCTGTCATAGGGTTTTCTTGGGAAGGAGTTTTGCCTTTGCCTTCCTCTGAGCCTGAGAGATGCCTAATTGCAGTAAGCCCTGCCTACAGGAATACCACTGAGACTCTTCCCATATTGGAATTTGCATCCCAGGCCAAAAAATGTTCCCCTTCCTGACCTGTAAGAAAGTTTTGTGGATGCTGGACTCTGGCCGGTTTCCTCTGTATATATTCGGGGGGGGGATTAAGAGGGCCACCTGGTGGATGTAGACTGTTATGTCAAACTTGACCATGGTGTCAGAATCCTAACTACAGAGTATTGTTCTTAAGAATAAATCTCTTTGAGAGCCAGAGAAGGTGGAAGAAATGGAAAAAGGTTCATCACGTGCCTTGATCCTTTCTTCATGTATCAGTAAATTAAATGTTTTTACATAACTTTTTAATGGACTCATACTGTTACAGTACAGCTTATCTCATTTACATTTTTGACTATTTTTCAAAGGCTGGGCTATCTGGGCAAGAAAACAAAACATTGCACTTCCTTGTTCTTTGGCCAATATAAAGCACATCCAAGGTCAGGCTTGGTGTAGACTTTCAGCCGCAGACATTTACATACTGTTTGAGAATGGACTTGGTTGAAATAAAAAGCTGCCTTTAAAGCAATTAGGCTTGTCTACTTTAAAGCTGAAAGAAGGGAAGTAGTACTTGTTCCTCACACACTTTAACTTTTACCTATCATTTGTCACTTGAAAACCCATCAACTGCTTTTATAACGCCAAATGTCAGACTTGTTTTTTAAAAAATCGAAACCAGTATTCTAGGATTCATTTCATCTGTACATTTGCCAAGGAGTCCATAAGCTTTGGATTGGATGTTTTTAAGGTTAAGGCATGAAGCTTTGTTTCCATAAAACAAATGTCTAGTGTATTATTGAACAGTTGACATTAGTACAGTGAGCTCTTTTGCTGAATCAGCACTTTTGAACCTTAAGCCTACCTTTCATTTTTAAAAGATGCTACATTACAAGGAAATGTTGTCAAGGGCTGCTTGTTACATTTTGAAGGGTGTCCTGCCTGAAGAGAGGATGTCTTGCATACTAACTGCAGTTGAGACCATACAAGTCTTTAGATACATCTTTTACATAGTACAGTGGTTCTCAACCTGTGGGTCCTCAGATGTTCGTGGACTTCAGCTCCCAGAAGCCCTGAGCATTGACCATAGTGGCTGGGGCTTCTGGGAGCTGAAGTCCACAAACATCTGGGAACCCACAAGTTGAGAACCACTGACATAGTACTTCTTTCCCTCCTCCTTATTTCTTCATTTTCCTGAATATTTGGTGTATCTTTTAGCTGTACTAAAAAGAGATGATTGCATCCCAAGTGGACTTTATTAAACCTTAATTGTTGCCCAGTCCCCCACTACACACACACCCCGTGCATGCACACATACAGTTTGTTTGAAATTATGATAGCCCCAAGTATATGATTTTAAGCCCCACAATAAGGCAACCTTCCTGAAGCAAAGCAGATCTTGGAATTATCTAGAGACTGCCTATGTGCGCTGTTTTCAGTCCCTGCCATGGTAGAAAATCAGAAGTAAATTCTGACAATCTTAACCTATAAACAGCCTAACCCACTCTTTAAAAAAAAAAAACTCAGGAAGAAAAAGTACCATCTTTTCTCCAGGGGGTGGATAGATGATAGCAAAGTTAGTCATATTTTTGCCCACTCAGGTGAGTGAGAGATGTTCAACTTTTACCTAACTGTTGTAGAAACTCTTTTCCCTCTACACAGTGTTGCAGTGATATGCCTGGAGATGAAAGAACAGCAGACTATACCACAGACTTTTCATTGTTATTATTCAGGTCTGTCATCCTTTAGCAATAAATGTTAGTATGTTGCAACACAGTTTATGATGAATTTCCATTATGAGACATTGTGTGTCTATGGAACTGGGAAGATCTGAAGCTCTTTCTTAGTGTTGATAAAAGTTTTTGGCATCAGAACATGTTAAAACTTTACAGCCTTAATAGTTTTAAGCTAACTCTTGGCATCACTTCAAACCAATTATGCTAGATCTATCACAAGTACTTCTCTTATCTTATCTGAATAGCCATTTTATCCTGTAAATGATTTAAGCCTACACTATTCTGTTATTGTCTAAAAGAGATAGAAGGGGGTTCTCTTTTACACTGGTGTGCTGCAAGTTCTTTCAGCTGCTTTGCATTGGCTTGAATGCTTAGCGTGTTGAGCAAGAATGGATAAGAAGGCCATAAGATCTGAAATGGATCATGTCCTGTATTTGCTGCTGTATCCATTCTGGATGCCCTAGTGGATCTCAGAATCTCTTATGCAGAGGCACCTTTCCCTCTTACACCTAACAGGGTGTCCTTTTAACACATAAGAAGCTGCCTTTTTCTAAGTTGGTTGGTGATGTGTCTAGCTCAGTCCTGTGTACACTGGCTTTTAGGAGATCTCCAGGCTTTCAGATGAGACTCTTCCAGTCCTACTTGGAGATGCTGGAGATTCAACCTGTGATTTTGTTACTAAGAATTAGCTTCTTGCAGAGGTGCCTCATCTCCTTTTGTTTCTGAGTGAGTTGTAGTTAATTGTGTGTCCCCTTGTTGGAAGGAAGAAGGCCCAGAGTTGGGCTTCATGTAAGTGCTGCCACCTCTGAGGAGCTGCCATTTGATGAAGAATACTTAGAGGTAAAACTACATGCAGCTGAGAAAACTAAAGGTGTACCTGACTGACATAATTTACTGACCAGCTCCTCTCAGCAGATAAAGGAATGACCAGGGCAAGCAGAAAATCCTACAATGAGGGAGTGAACAGCCTTGTCTGTGAGCTTTTAATGATTGTTATTATTTTTCTTGTGACCTGCCAGCAAAATGCTATACCTTTTTTTTTAACTTAAAATAATTGCTACCAGCACTGCTGTAGAAAGAAATTTCAGTGAGAGAAGGTTGAGTGGAGGCGGGTTTTGTTGCAAGTTCTTGGACAGGGCTGGTAGCTGTCATGGAGGAATTTAGAAGTTCCATAAATTCTGTCATCAAATGTTACATTCATCCATTTTTTTCCCTTCTCAAGAATATTCACATCTGCTTTATTTTGAAATTTGTTTCAGAGCTTGCAAGATGAGGTTGAGAACTATAGCAATAAAGTTCGCTCTGCAGAAAAGAAGCTGCAACACAAAGATCTGGAGACACAGGAACAGGTATGATGTCCTTAGATAAAGTTCTGCTCTCAGGTAGTGACAATAACTATGTATGGATATTCACATATATTTTTTTTAACTACTCCACCTCCCAGAACTACCCAATCATCATGACCAGTGGCTGTGCTGATTTTGGAGCATTCTAAGAGCTGTGGTCGGGGACGGGGGGAAAGTAACTTCCAGCATCTGTGAAAAACAGTTCCTTCCCACTTGTTTCTTTGGTTTTTACTGTTTTCATGAGCATGCTTTATATGCATTTTCTGTATCGCTTCTCAGCCCACAGCAATTCCTGAGGTGATGAACAAATAAAAACCAATTAAAATCATGCAAAGATAAAAATAGTTTTAAAAATCATTAAAATGCTATTTAGAAACTCCTATAAATTGTCTAAAAACAATCCTGGAATCCAGTTTTGAAACACTGAGTGCCATGTGGAACAGCACTGTTTTGGCTGCTTGTTGGAAGCTTAAAAAACGTGGGACCAGCCTGACTTCCTTGGATAGGGAGTTCCACAGTTAAAGCACTGCTACAGAAAAAGCCCTGTTGTGTGTATCCACCAACCTAACTTCACAAAGTTACTAACTTTACAAGTTACTAAAAACAATACAATTCAATAGTCTGTACCTTGAAGAAAAGTTTTTTTTTAATCTGTCAACGAACTATTGTAAATGGTTACATGAAACATATTTATTTGTAAGTGACATGGTATGCAGTATATTTTCAGGTGAGTAATTTAAAACTTTCAAAAAAGCTGTACATCTAATGAACAGTTTACATTTGACTAATGTCCTTATTTTCTTCTGCTGTACATTGAACAGTAAAAAAAAATAGACCATGATTTGTTCAGATATAGCACTAGACATTTTATACAGATGAGTGGATCTGAGTATTGTCCTTACAAGTTTTTGCTTCCTTCATGCCTGGGGGGGATTTAATGCTTCTGTCTGCAGTTTTGAACAAGCCTCTTCCCCATTAAATCTGAATACAGCAAAAAGAAAAGATTTGTTCTCACCATGTGATTAGTTCTTACACTGTGTTGTTAAACCTTGGTTTGATTGAACTGTGGTTTGAATAAAATATATTTTTGTGCATTCAGACTGAGTGCAAGACTGCACATTGTTCAAACTGAAATGTAAAGTTCACAGTAACTTCTCTCATGCTTGAAGGAAGGGGAAGAGAATAGGCAGGCATAGGGGGCATGGTTATTCACTGTCCTGATGGTAAAACATGGTTTAGTTGTAAGTCTAAATTGGTAAGTATTGGAACACCTCCATTTTTGTTCAGTGTATGCTAATAATAAAGTGACTTGTAAGTTTAGAAGGTGCTTTATAGAGGACTAATTCGTAACATTCTTTTAGAGCTGAGAATATCAGAAAAAAAGACATACAGAGTATTATCCTGAGTTTTTGAGTCTACAGTACTCTATGCACTAACCAAGGAATAAATCCTGTTGAACTCATTGGGATATAAGTCTAAGTAGGCATGTGTAGCTTGAGCTGCATAAAGAATAACCATAGTGTCCAAGTCGAAAAGAAAGGCCTATCCTAGAATTCCTTCATCCATAGACCCTTTGCTTGTTATAAAGACTGAGGACCCTATCACACTACACTATTATAGTGCTATTATTCCACTTTAACTGCCATGGTTCCGTCCTCTGGAATCCTGGGATTTGCAGTTTAGGAAGGAGTATTTAGAATTTTCAGCCAAAGAGCTCTCGGGCCTCATGAAACTACAAACCCCCAGAATTCCACAGAATATTTCCATGACACTTAAAGTGGAATAATAGCACTATTAAAGTGTAGTGTAATAGGGCCCTGGTATATTTTTCACTTTATAGACCCACTCACAAAGCTTTTCAGATTTTGGTGATGCAGAAAATATGTGTTATTCCTTCTAAACTTTGTACACGATCTTATAGATAGTAATTACAAGTTCAGGCTAGATTTGCTCAGAGACACATTGATTTGTCTTTTTAGCAGTCCATTATGTCCATACAATTCTTATCTAGCACCAGATTTCACATAATCAGTAGCTGATTTTCTTCCTGCCGGTTTTCTTCACTGTCCACTTTTCACACTCATATGTAGAAACTGGAAATAGTATGGTATGGGACCCCGATCTTTACCCTTGAGGATCTTATGTACAGTAGGCCCTTCACTTTTGCAGGGGATAGGGAAAAAGAACCTCTGCAAAAGTGAAAAAACCACGAATACCGCAGGCCCAGAAAGAGCCAGCAGGGACAGAGCTTCCTGCTGGCTTTCTTCTCGCTGCCATCCACGTGATCGAGATCGTGTGCGTGCAGGAGACAGGGAATGGGGAAAGAGCTTCCCTGCTGGCTTTCTCCTTGCTCCCACCTGTGTTTTCTCAATCATGCGGGTGGGGAGAGGCACAGGAGACAGGGAGCAAGGAAAGAGCTTCCCCACTGGCTTTCTCTTCGCCTGCGTGATCAGGATTATGCAAGTGGAGGTGGGAGGAGGAGACAGCCAGCAGGGGGCACGGAGAAAGCCAGCGGGGAATCTCTTTCCCTGCTGGCTGTCTCCTATGAGTCCTCCCACCCTCACAATCAGGATCACATGGGTGGGGGTGAGGAGAAAGCCGGTGGAGAAGCTCTCGGCGGCAGCAGAAGGAGTATGGGGAATGGACAGTTGCCCTGCACCCTCCTGCCACTGTTCCAGATCAGGGAATGGGAGGGGGAGGGGGAAAAGCAGGCACCTTGCGAATAATCAAATTTGTGAAAGTGAAAGCCGCAAATGTGGAGGGAGAACTGTAGTCCTTTCATAGCTGACTTTCCAGGTCTTTTTCTGATTTCTTGACTGCATAGTCCGAATTTTGATTAAACACTGAGTCAAGCTATAGGAAATCTTTTTTCACTACCTGCTTTAAAGTTACATAAATCATCTGTGGTCATTATTTTCTTAATGTTCAGCTATAATCCTGCTTTTATACTTTCTTCCTTATTTTTCATCAGGAGACATTCCAAGTCTTTGCTGTTTTCTTCTAGTAATATGGTGTCCTCTGTGTATCTTAAACTATTGATATTCCTTCCTCCAGTTTTTGTGCTTGCTTCCTCTGGATCTAATCCTGATTTCTGCATACTGATTAAACAGATAAGGTGATAAAACGCAGCCTTGCCTGTCAGTGGTATCTTGTCCAGAGCAGCAGGACAACCAAATGTTGTGGTAATTCTGTTTCTTTTAGATCAAACCGTAGCTTCTCATGATCTCTACAGTCAAAGGCTTTGCTATAATAAATTAAGCACAGGTTGATTTTCTTCTGAAATTCTTTGGTAGGTTCCACAACGTAAGCTTGCAATATGATCCCTGCTGCCTCTTCCTTTTTTCAACCCAGATTGGATAGCTCGCATTTCTTGCTCCATGTATGGTAAAGGCCATTCTTGTACAACTTTGAACATCACCTTGCTTACATGGAATGCATTGCTATTCACCCCTTTGAAGTGGGGAGAGTGCTACCAAGTAAATTGACTAACTTTTTACTTCTACATTTGGATTGTAATACTTTCATACTGTCCATATTTGGGAAACATGGAACAATTCCATAGTTTCATGCCTTAACATACATTCACCTCTATTTCATATGGTGTTATATTCTTGTGGTGTCTTGTATAGTAATGGAATCACCACGATGTAGTGTTTTGAACGGCCAACTTGGATTGGAGAGATCTGGAATTCAACTGTGAATTTCACTGACTGTTTTTCCAGTCAGACATGCTCAGCCAAATCTATATTTCAGAATTACTATTAAGAAAACATGAGGGGGAAAAATAATGTTTTATGACATGATGTGTTATTTGGTGAAAGAGCAATATTAAATGTATTGTATAATAACAACAACAAGTTTTCCTATAACAGTGGGCAGGTAGAGAAGAGACAAAGTCTCGGGATGTTCAAAAAGATGATATTATTGTTGTAATTATCCCAATTTTATTCTTGAATTTAGCTCAGTTAGAAGAGACTTTGTCTCATCTCTACATCCCTTCCATTACCAATTCCTTGCCTTTTGTCCTTTACTAGTGCCCAGGCAGTGAACTAAGCCCTAAATACAGCACCGTGCTAATGAAGTGAACACTTTTGTTGGCATAGTTTTTTATGCACAAGCACTAAGTGGTACTGCAGTTCCTTCTCAGCATTGTAGCTAGGATCAAGTGTAGTAACCTTTGAAGGTTTTAAACAGACGCTGGATGGCCATCTGTCAGGAATGCTGTGACAGTATATTACTGCATGGCTGGGGGTTAGACTCCATAGCCCTTGTAGTTTCTTCCAGCTGTTTGATTCTATGATTCCAAGGAGTACAGCAAGAATACAATTTGAATCAGGTGATTATCACACTTGTACAGATTGTGTAAATACATATCCACTAGTGCAGTGGATCTTGTGCTTCTGCAGCAACATCCCTGGATACAGGCCCACAAATCAAAAACTTCTGTGTTCTCTCCTTAGAATGAATCCCACTTCCTCTAGCCACTGCTGGTTGTATGAGCTTTGCAGAAGTTGATTATGCATAGTATTGATTGGATACCATCTTTGATCCTTCTTCCCTGCCTTGGAGAAATTTTATAATGTTATGCAATTGTGCTATTCAGAAACAAGGGAGTGCCATGTGAATATTCATGCATCTCTGTTTGTTGGACATATTCCCTTTGTCTGTTTGTCATGATCAATTTGCAAAACATTTTAAAAATGTTCTTAGGAGGAAAGGTTATAGTCACTAGCCACTACTAAGTGCTCTGTATAGTCTGTTCCATTGCTACATTCACTAAACCATTCAACAACTCAGTGAGTGCATTCCAGCATGCAGTGACTACTGTTTCTTACCTACACACAACTTTATACATTCTAAACTGTCGGCAACCAATATGTGTAAGAATATTTTTTTTCTACTTTATCCTGTTTTTTCTTTTTTAACTGTTGCTTTACTAAAATGCTGTGTCATGCCAAATGTTTGGTGTATTCACAGGAAGAAAGAGAAAATGAAAGCAAGGATTTTCAAATGAATTTTTGAAGATATGCTCAGAGATGTAACATATGCTTTCTGTCTTCCCAGTTGTGTTTCTAAGACATGATTCTTTGAGAATCTTGACTGGGGATGTCATTTGACATATGAGTCACTCTAAAGCCTAGAGTGAGCACACAGGAGAATGATGTGGGGTTTTTACATGAAGGGTCACTTTAAAAACAGTCTGCAGTTCCTTTACCTTCTTACTAATGAAGAGAACTGTATCAATGAGGAAGCACCTGGAGGGCATTCACTGTCAGGAGCAGACCATACACAAGGGATTCAGAACTACTCCGGCTAAGGAATTACTTCCTACATCTTCCTATGATAACGGTGGTAAAGATGCCCAGAAAGAAGACCAGAAACAAGAGACATTGCAAGCTGAGGAAGGAGTCAACTTAAGCTGCAGTAGGAAGACAAGAACAGTGCTGGTAGTAGAGGACTCATTTCTCAGGGGTACAGAAGGAGGTGTGTGCCAGCCTGACAAGATGAATCAGGAAGTATGCCATCTCCCTCATCCATGTATGCATTCAGGATGTCTTTGGCAATTTGCCAAAGCTCATCAATAATGCAGAGCAGTGCCCCCTTTTCCTTAGGCATGTGGGCCTCAACAACACTGAGAAGAACACCTTTGACCAGTTTACTTCAGACTATGAAGCCTTGGGAAGGAAGGTGAAGGGTTTTAGGGCTCAGGTGGTAATCTCTCCAGTTTTATAAGTGAAAGATAGTGGACCACATAGGGACAGGAAGATACTGCAAGTGAATGACTGGCTACATGGATAAAGTCAAGGGGAGATGCTGTCTTCTGGGACCTTGGTCTTCACTTTTTCGATGAAGGACTACTGGCTACAGATGGGCTGTAGCTCACAAAAACCAGGAAGAATATCTTTCACAAAAGCATGATCAGTCTGATCAAGAGGACTTTAAACTAAATCTGGAGGAGGGGGGTTGAAGACAATAGTTCAAATATCTGCCCCAAAGCAAGCTCTAGACACAAGGATATGAATTCTAGAAAGAAGCTGAGGGAGAGGATGGAAGCCACAGCAAAACTTGCAGTAAAATAAAAGGCAATACACAAGGATTTAGATATCTATACAGCAGTGCACAAAGTTTGGGAAACAAACAGCATGAACTTGAAGTCCTAGTGCAGGAAGTTAAAAATGACTTTATAGGAATAACATAGACTCAGTGGAATGATTCACTTGACTGGAATATAACAACTGAAAGATATAATCTGTTCAAAAAAATAAATGGGGAAGAAAAGGGGGAGAGTAGTGTTATATGTCAAAGATGAATTCACTTATACAGAAGTCTTTCAGTGTGATCGGATTTAACCAGTGGGGAGTGTCTAGATAAAAAGAATTGGAGAAAGATATTTAAAAAAAAATATTGTGATGGGGTTTACTTCAGGCTACCAGGTGGTGGATGATGCTTTTCCGAAGCAAATCTCAGAAATCTCCAAGATGCAAGAACTTGTAGTTATGGTGAAATTCAATTATTTTGGTATCTGTTGGGAGACTAACTCTGCTAAGCATAGCATCTCCAACACATTCCTGATATGCCTTACTGGTATTTCCTCTTTCAAAAAGTGAAGGAAAGAACAAGGAGATCAGCAGTCTTGGACTTGATCCTAGCCAACAGGGAGGAGTTGGTCACTGGAATCAAAGCAGTTGGTATTTTAGCAGGAAACGATCGTGTAATATTAGAATTTGTGGTTGTAAAACAGCCTAAAGAAGAGTATAGTCAAACACGAACTTTGGATTTCAGGAAAGCTGATTTTATCAAACTCAGGGATACTGGGTAGAATCCCATGGCTAGAGATGTTAAAGGAAAGGATACCCAGCATGGGTGGTTTGGATTTCATGAAGAGGAAGTTGCTAAAAACACAACCACGAACAATTCCATGGAAGAAGAAAAATGGGAACCATCTGAAAAAGCCAGTGAGGCTGCACAGAAAAGTCAAGGAGGAAATGAAAAAAGAGCACGTATAGAGAATGAAAGGAAGGCTGAATCACCAAGGAAGAATATAGATGTGTAGCCCAAGCTTGCAGGAATAGTGGAAAGCTAAAACTCAAAGTGAACAGAAAGCTAGGAAAGCAGGAAGCAAAAAGAAGGGATTTTTCAGATATGTTTGAAGCAAGAGAATGACCAAGGAAGTGGTGGGACCACTGCTCAGCAGGGATGAGAATATGCCAAGAGATCACAACAAAAAGGCAGAACACGCTTTGCTTTAGTTTTTCCCAAAAAGAGGACTGTGTCCTTCAGTGCATCAGCAGAAACCTTGGCAAGGAATCCAGATTGCAAATCAAGACTGATAAAGAATTAATAAAAAAAAAATCACCTAATTAACCTAATGGGTTCAGATCTGCAGGGCCAGATGAACTGTATCCCATGATATTAAAGGAATTGGCTGATGTATTCACAGAACCACTTTCCATCATTTTTGAGAAATCTTGGAGAATGGGTGAGGTGCCAGAGAACTGGAAATGAGCAAACATTGTCCCTCTCTTCAAAAAGGAAAAAAAAATCTGGGAAACTACAGGGCAAGAAATCTGATCTAAGTACCAGGAAAAATATTAGAAAGGTTTAGACAAGAATCTGCCTGCAGTATCTTGATGGCAATGCAGTGATCAGTAGGAGCCAGCATGAGTTTGTCAAGAACAAATCCTGCTAAATTAATCTTATATCTTTTTTTTTATCAGATCACTAGTTTAATAAATTGTAGGAATGCTGCAGATGTCATTTATCTGGATTTCAGCAAAATGTTTGATAAGAACCCCCATAATATTTTGATTAGCAAACTCATTAAACGTGGTATAGACAGAAACACAGTCAGATGGATACATAATTGATTTAAAAACTGCTCAAAGAATTGCCATCAGTCGCAGTTCTTCAAACTAGAAGGATGTCTCTAATGGAGTGCCTTGGGAGTCTGTCCTTGGGTCATTACTCTTCAACTTTTGTGTCTCTGACTTAGATGACAGGGTGAAGGGAATCCTTATCAAGTTTGCTGATGATACAAAACTGGAAGGGGTGGAAGATAGGAAGAGAATTCAAGAGGATCTTAATAAACTAGAAAATTGGGCAGAAATTCATAAAATAAAATTCAGTATAAACAAATACCAACTTCTTTATCTACGTCCCAAAAGCAAATACACAGGTACAGAATGGGGAATACATGGCTCAGCACTACATGTGAAAAGAACCATGAGATTATTGTTGATCTGAAGCCGAATATGAGCCAGTAACATGACGCTGCAGCAAAGAAAGCAAATGCTATTCAGCTTGCATTTGCAAAATCATAGTCTCCAAATTGAGGGAAGTCACACTTCTGCACTAGTCAGGCTTTATCTGGAGTACTATATTCAGTTCTGTGCACTTCATTTTAAGGATATAGACAAGTTGTAGCATGGTCAGAGAAGAGCAACAAGGATGATAAATATGGGGAGCAAAACATATGAGAAAAGATTGAAGAAGTTGGGCATGTTCAGCTTGGTGACGAGAAAACTAAGGGGTGACATGATTGCACTTATTAAACACCTTAAGGGTTGTCACAGAGAGGAGGAGGCGGCAGACCTGTTCTCTGCTGCCCAGGGGATAGAACCAGTTCTAGTGTTTTAATTTACCAGAGGTAGTACTTGATTGATCATTAGAAGGAACTTCTTGACAGTAAGAGCATTTTGGCTATGGAACCAACTGCTTAGAATGGTGGTAGGATCTCTTTCTTTGGACATCTTCAAAAGGAAACTGAACAGATAACCTGCTGGGAATGCTTTAGCGGAGGATCCTGCACTGAACAGCCAGTTGGATTCAGTGGCCCATGAGGCCCCTTCCAACTCTGATTCTATGCCTCCATAACTCTCCTCCTAAGAAGGGGAACTTCTTCCATGAACCAAACAGAACTGTCCCATTTTGATGTGATGAGATAGTTCAGTCTGAGTAATTCCAAAAGTAAAAACCATGGGGTCATTGAAGAGCCATTTCTGAGCATCAGCAGGCCATCCGAACGGTAAATAAGGAAGAAATTATTCTAGATCTTGGATAGGAGAGAAGTGTAAGCAGTCTAAAGTAGCAAACGTTTCTCTTGCTCAGGATTGCATCCTTCTGCTTTTTGTTTTGTTTTTCACTGATTAGATTGCCACTAACCTCAATTAAAGGACAGTTCAGTTGTTTGGAATCCTCCGTTACAATCTCTGATCAATCACTTTCAGTACTGCTTTTCCAGGTTTTCAATTCCGTAGTAATTTCTCTGATCTATCACTTTCAGAGCTGCTTTCTCAGGACTTTAATTCGTTAATATGGAAAGTTTCCAATGTCTTAATCATGTGTTTGTCCAGATGTCCCCTTGCAGTGATACTGACTTCTCCTAAAAGCTTTTCTAGATGTAGCAGTACAGAGACTTCTTGAAAAATTCAGTGTTCTCTGCCTAAGGGGCCTATGGTTTCAGCAAAGACAGAGACACCTTGGATCCCAAGAGGAGTTAGTTACTTTACTGCTGCCAATGAAGTTTAAATTTTATTGTCCTTTGTCACAGTCCCCTCAAGGCCAAGAGTGGAGTGGCCTCTGCCCACACTGAGATCTCTCCAAACCAAATGAACAACAACAGAGACACAGTGTAGGCCTGTGACTCCAACACTTCCTTTTTTTTCCTTTTTCTTTTTTCTTTCTCCTGTTTGGTTTTTTTAAACATCCTTTGCCTGATGAAGAAGCCAGTGGAGTGTTGAAAGCTTGCATGATGTGTTTTGTGCATTTTGGTTGGACAACAAATGTATCACTCTTCTGTGATTTTGGATTTTGTTTTGTTTGCCTTCCCATTAAATCTCTTGAGGCCAGTAATTGAGGACAGCAGACATCTCAAAAGAAGTTGGTATATATTTTTCATTGTGGTTCTTTATCCTTGAGCCACCACTCCAAAGAACATGATTGCAGATGACTGCCTTGAACTGACAACTTATTTTCACTGTTGATCCTTATCCAAGCTGGTTACAAAAAAAATTTCAAATCAGACAGACAACAATAGCATTAGCCAGTTTCAGATCAGAGGATGTGATCATCAAGTCACTTCTTGGGACTTTCCTTCTCCTTATACCAAATATTACTGTCTCAATACAACTTTTATAAAGGTTCATAGTTTCCCTTGGCACAGTTACAAAGGGCAGTTTTCCTGGGCTTTTACTAGTCTGCTTCAAGAGGGGAAAGCACAGGTTTAAATGGCCGCTGTTTTTCATTAAAAGGAAAAGTCCTGTGTTTTGATTCTATAACAGCAACAAACAAATGAATGAGACTTAAAAAAAATTGTTGTGTTTCTAATTAAAAACACAAGGCTGTTTTTCATTATTTCTAGTTGGGTGGTATCTTGGTTCTCTGATTTGTCTTGTTTTTCAGATTAGACATGTCTCTAACTTTGTGCTCTTGTCTGACAAATTCACTAGAGGGCAAGCTACACATTACACTGCAGCTGTGTATGATAAAGCCTAGTGCCTCCTTGTGTCTTGTGAAATAGGTCCAGAACGTGGCATGAGAGGTAAATGTCTTCTTGGTGTGGGAAAAGAACATTAAGGAAGAAAGATAGTGGAAAGGAAAGGATAAAGTATTTGTTTTCTAACAGTCTTTTGTGTGATACAGACTGGCTCTGCTGTGGACACTTTACAAGAGAGAGCAAGCCCAAAGGGCCTTGTTACACAACGTATTTGTAGTTCAGTGTATAGTTTGCCCCTCAGTCAAATAAAGCTTTTTTCTACATCTCAACTGCATACAAAACATTAGCTTTCGCCATAGGCCATTTCTGCACTACACTCTTATAGCACAACTATTGCACTTTCAACATCCTATGAAGTCCTGGGGTTTGCAGTTTAGGGAGGGCCCAGCCGAGATTACGTAGGATGTTGAAAGTGGACTGATCGTGCTGGAAGAGTGTAGTGTGGAAATGGCCATAGAGTGTGGGGAGGGAAGAAAGAGAGAGAGAAAAAACCAGAGAAATATTTTAAAATTATTGATAAATTTAGAAAAGGAAAGTTTAAAAATAACTTCAATATTGCATGATATTATTACCAGATCAAAGTATCACTTCTCAAACAATCCAAAGAAGTGCTTTGACTTTTGAATTGGATCATTGACAAAAATTTGCAAGAGTTTTTAGTAGCTGAGAAACTTGCATTGTAGACTTCACATAGAATGTTGGTGGTAATGTGGTGCCCCTTAACTGTTTTTATAATTTTCAAAAAATGCCCTCCTAATTATTGCATAAACTTTAATCCTCTAGTATTAGAAAGAATGCAGATTTTGAGCCCATAAGAACATAGGAGGCTGCTGTCTACTACCATTCAGCAAGTGCTTCATTTGTATGAGAACCATATAATGTGGCGTAAATACTGGCTAGAGTTGACCCACTGAATCAGTGGAATTTACCTACATGTTGACTCACCGTTTAACAGTTGATTGAATGGGTCTACTAACCAGCAAGATGCCAACCTATAACCGGTGGTGGCTCTCTCGGTTCTTAAATGAGAATCATTCCCAGCACTTTTGGGAGATGCCACAGATTGATCAAAACATGTGCTCTAAGAGAAATGGCAAAGGGCGCTTGGAGATTACTTCCTCAGGAGCCACTGCATCGGTGCTTTGAAGCAGTGCCTGGAGGCTCTGTACACCTTACTCAGTGGACCCTGCATTGCTCTTGATAGCCACCATCCTTACTCATGAATGCAAACAGTAGTAGAGAATCCCTCTGTGCTAAATAGGAAAGGCATCTGTAAGTCTCATCAGTACAATGATGTCAGATTGGGTATAGTGTTAAATTCTCTTGGTTTATTATCTCATCAGTAGCTAAAGCATTTACTAAGAAATAGCTGGTAGATTCTACTGGGAATAAAGACATCTCCAACAAGAAATATTCAGGTCCAAAGTTTAATGAAACAATGAGGAATAAACAGTCACATATCATTGGACCTGAAAGTAGGTGAACATGTGAACTGTTGATCTAACGTAATGTTCCACATAGCTGTAGCTTGGGGACAGATACAATTGATTAACTGATTGCACTTTTAAGCGGTTCAGTAATCAGAGTTCTCTGGAAGAGGTACAGTAGACTAAAGCAATGAATAAAGATAGCACATAATAAAACCAAAATTAAACCATCAGCAAAGAATAAAAATATTACAGCATATAAAAACAACCTAATCAGCAGCAAAAGGCAAGAGTGATTGTATCTAAAAGCACTTAAACTGCTAGTTAACTGCTCTTTAAATGCCTTTGAGGGTGTTTTGTTTTGTTTTGTTTTGTTTTGTTTTGTTTTGTTTTGTTTTGTTTTGTTTTGTTTTACAACTTTGCCTGTTGTTGACAAGAACCAAGCAGAAGATGGGCTTTGGGAGTCATGTGTCATCTACTGAGAAAGTTCTCTCTGTTTTAGATAATCACCTCACCTGTTTTGGTAGGACACCTCTAAAATGTCTCAAACAATGACCTCAATGTCTGCAACCGTAGGGTCACCAAGGGGCAGCAGCTTTATCCAAGTAAACTGGTCTAAAGTTGTTTAGGGGTTTAAAGATTAAAACCTCATTTAAAACATGATCTAGAAAGAGGGTGGCAGTGGTCATCTTGATCAGTTACAGTTAGCAGTCTAGCTAGCTCATTTTGGACTAACAGATGTTTCCAGATAATTTTCAAAAGCAGCACTACATAACTATAAAGCTGGTTACCACCGTATGAATAATGGTTGCAAGGCTGTATCTGTTCTGGCAGGGTTGTCAGGCTAAGGAGATAAAAGACACACTGAATTCCTAACGCCTCCTATCCTCTAGTGACAACTAGGAATCCAACAGTACCCCTAAACTATGAGCATGGGCCTTTTGGACAGAGAAGGGCAATTTGATGCCCTCAAGCTGTTGTCCAGATGTTAATTGTAACCTGAGAGAACCACTAAGGTAACATTCCTGTATCACCATGACCACAGTTCATCCAATGGGCAACTAAGACAGTTTCTGTTCTCCAGGCCTTAAAACAAGATTGAAATGATGATTTTAGAATTATAACAATAATAATAATAAATTTCATGAAAGAGAGCCTCGTGGTGATCGGCAGCTGTTTTAGTTGGAAACAGACTCAACAAGAATATACACATTAGCCAAAAGCTTCATAGTTAACCCATTTAAATTGCTGAAGACATTTAATCTAGAACAAGGATGGGGATGGGCAACTATGGCCCTCTCTGTTTTTTGTTTTACTTCGGCTCTCAGCATCCTTCACCGTAATAGTGAGGCCTGGTGGGAGTTGCAACCCAAAAGTATCTGGAGGGCCATCATTTTCTATTCCTAATTTAGAACCCAAGACAAAAAGAGTCTTAAAAGAAGAATGTATCCCAAAGAAAAAATCAATTACTTATTTTGAGAGAGTAAAGGTAAGTTCAAGTATTGTTTTCAAAGCCTTTTATATCCTTTTTGAAATAAATAACAGAGGAAGAGGAATACTTGTATGTGGTGAGTTGTCTAGAAATAGTGAAATCCATTTAAAAAATAACTCTTCCATTTCATTCCAAAGTCCAAAATGAAAACAGAAGTGATGATTGCAAGAGGACTATGATTCAATGGCAATTGAATGTTTATTACTCCAACTTGTTTTAGTTGATTTTTTTTAATAACCATTGGATGTTTACAATGTTCAGTCTAACTATTTGTGTCCATGTCAGTTAAATAAATTTGTTCTAAGACCAAACTATGATACATCATTTGAAAATTCTCATTCTAATCACAGAGAACATTTGCCATGTCTTGGCATGAAGAAAATTGGATTTGGTGCTGGTACATCATCAGAACTGTAATGCATGTACTAACTGTCAGTATTAATAGTTTAGATTGTGGGTTCTCAACTTGTGGTTGATGGACCTCTAGAAGGTCTGTGGATGAACATCATGGGATCCATGAGAAATAAGGTACTTTTCCCCTTCAGTCTTTTTCCTGTTATTTTAGAAATGATACTTAAGAGCATCTGAGGAGCCTCTGTATTTCATCACATTCTAAAAGAGGTCTCGAACTCCAGAAAGTTTAAGAACCACTTCTTTTAGGTAACAGATATAAAATTCAGTCAGACATTTTAGCTTAGATCCAGAGATGTACTGCATTAATGGAAAGGCTCTTCCAGATGTGCAAATCGGCTCCCACAAATTGTCCCAGTTTCCCAGTCCCACTGCACTTATCCATGTACCATCACACACCATTCAAGAGCATCCCTTGATCACCAGGAGAAACAGGGTGGAGCACAGGGGACCATGGTGAGTGGGTGGAGGTGTTCTAATCTAACCCATTATCTTGAATTTGTTGGGTGCTGTGTCGAAGGAGAGCTGATTAAAACCTTAGAGAATGAAAAAATGATAAACTGTTAGTGTTCAAAGGAGGATTGTTCATCATAGATATCGTTAATTCATAAGTGGGCACAATTTATTTTACAGTGCTGAGAAAGGAGTTCTGAACTTCTTAGGACTGTCATATATTTCCAGCCTAAATTATGATTCGATCTAATAATCCTAGATAAAGCACAACAGATAACCTGATGAAAAAAATGATACACAGACATGATATATCTGCAATGATCAATATGTAAAAAATGTAGCAGTTTTTAGATTCAGTAGCTGGTAGTAGCTGCTTCAGCAGTAAGGACTTCAATAAGCATTCGCTGTAACTCTTAGTAAATCTCTGACATCAGGTTTCTGGAATTTTAGTCCGTTCTGCATCATAGAACTCAATACAATTCCTGCCACAACGTTTTGTTTGGGGACTTTGACTTGGGCATTCTAAAGCATGGAATTTCTTCTTCTGAAGCTATTTGTTGATGGATGTACTTATATGTTTAGTATCATTGTTGTGTTGTGTGGCCCAGGTCCACCCTCAGCAACCAAATAGATGATCTTACATTTTCTTCTAAAATCTTCTGATGCACTGCAGAATTCATTGCTACATTGCATCTGTCTGTTCTTGGCAAGGCTCCTGGACACCATGCTTTTGGACTTGAACTTTCTCCATTGTAAGCTTTGTGCCTGACAGTAAGTTGACAGTAGAGCCCCAAATACCTAGAAATGTTTTGCAACCTTTTATAGACAAATCAGCAACCATAATTGCTTTCTGAGACCCTCAAAATGTCTTTGGATGGTGGCATGATGTTTCTCCACACAACCATATAGTGAAGAATGTGATCCCAAACTCATGTTGCAGACTTACTTAATTACCTAGACATGTGATTAGGCTATTCTTTTTCAGTAAGCTGATGCAAGTCATCGTTCACTTACTTTTGCACTTTATGTATTCAGTGTTTGTCTAATTTATATATTATCTTATTTCACAAGAAACAGAATTGATCAATATATGCCTTAGGCATGTTCACTGCTATGCCGTACCCCAGAAGACCCCTGAGAAAAGGGGCCTGTCCACTGTATGCCTCTGAGAGAGGGCTCACCATGGAAGGGGACAGCCCTGGAACTCTGTCCCTAAGACTTCTTCTCCCCTTCTTACATGCAAATCTATGCACAAGTTAATGACTGAAGATGGTACTGCTGGCTTCAAACATGCAGAAACATTTAAATTAATTAAAATTGATATGCTTGTAAAATAAATATCCTCAGGGTATGCATTCAGGATGCAGCTTTTCATAATACAAAATATATGAAGTCAGGAAATGAAGCATATCTCTTGTATGGTTGACATTTCACTTGATTGTAGGCTCTCATAGCTAAAGGAGTCCTGATTGCCAGATGCTAAGAATAAGCAATAAGGTTGACAATTGCCATCATGCTTTTTTTAAGAGATTCCCAGAAGCAAGTGTGAACTAGTTGACTTTGGGTATAGAGATCTAGGTTAAGATAAATGTTTAGTTGTCCAAAATCTTTGATAAACTCCATTGTAAAGGGAGGTATAGAAGGTGGCAAAAACAAATTAATGCCAGTTCTGTTTTTTTGGAATGGAAAATTAGTTTCACATGTGTGTTCTTCCTTTATTTGGTTACATATTTCTGTATACAGATCGTAAATTCTCAGGACCAGGCCCTGTGTTCCTGAACAGTAAGGGCACTAAACAAATATTCTGCCTTACATTTCTATTTTGTCATTGCTGGTTACACTAACAGCTTGCAGTCTTTTCTGTCGTTATAGCAGCAAAGCCAGGAAGATTCAGTTACCTTCCCTTTATCTTCTTTTTATGTGGTTCTCTAAATTTTTCACCCCTCCACCAGATGATCCTTTATCATCCCTTGAAGAAACATAAAATACAGAACACAGAATGAATGCTATAGAACAATGAATTGCTAGTCCTTTGAATTTAATGGCTTGTTGCTCACTAATGCCATTTTAGATCTTCACAGGACTGAAAGGTTAGTTGTTGTTGTTGTTGTTGTGTGCCTTCAAGTCATTTCCAACTTACTATGACCCTAAGGTAAACCTAGTACTCAACTAGAATACCAAGCCAACTCAATTGAAGCATTAGAAACTCTTTTTTCACTCTCTACTTATTACCAGATCAACTTTTGGTTCCTATCACTATCAATATTGTCCCTGCTGCTCTTTGCTTTTTATACCTTGCTTTACAGTATACCTTACCATGAATCACACAGTAAGTAAAAAATGTGCAGGCCAAACTTAATGGGTAATCAGCACTTGTATTATTTGTCTTATTTTGTGCCCTTTTCCCCAAATTTGTGCCTTTGTGCTGGGGATGTTATATTCTTTATAGTGGTAGTGTATTATTTTTTCCGAACTTTTCTGCAGTCACACACATGGGATTAGAGGAGCCAGGATGATACGCAGAATCTTGCAGAACTCCAACAGAGGCTGGGAGTGCTCCTTATACTCCCTTCAACACAGAGCTCTCAGCATGCTGAGGAGTGAAAAAGCAGCAATATACCGATAGCCCTTGGTTCATACGGGAGCCTTCTTTGAAAGTAGATTTTTCACTCCAGGTATGCAGAAAATGCATTATTAGGAACCCTGGAAAGGGAACATTTTCACAGCTGTTGCTTTTCTTTCTTAAAGGAAAGTACCTTGTAGCCTGAATTACAGCAGAAGTACCCAGCTACATTGTGACCTCTGCTGTAGTACCTCAGAGCTTTGCCATTTGATCTGCAAGAGGAAACCTCTTTCGATCTGGACAGCATGGGATAGGGTCTTCGAGGTAGTTGATAAGTATTGCTGGACATTCACAACTATGAAGAAGAATATGATTGAGGGTGAACCATAATTAGTTGTAGGGTTCTTTCTTTTCATCAGGACAGATTACAAAGAGAGAACCTAAAATAGTGGAATCATGCTCTGGAACTGTAGAAATGCTGTTCAGTAATATTTATTGTATTGTGCCAAAACTTTGTGGCTTCATTATCAGGTTAAATCATATCCATAGTTAGTGTTTTTCTGCCACATTACAAGTGATGAAAGCTATTTTTGTGTGCTGTCTCAATAATCCTGAAAACACCCCTATTGATAGAGGTGAGAGGCTGAAGCTTAGTAGAAAATAATGGTTTATAGCAATGTCTGTAGACCTATTTGAATGAGTCGTTATATGTCTTTAATGTTACAATATAACAGTTGGGAGGTTAAGAAGTGCTCCTAACACATTCACTGAATATAAAATGTTAATGAAATGAAGACTGTGTTAATTAGCTAGAACTTTTCTTCTCAGCGATTTTCTTCAAGTGAAAGGACAATGAAATGGAGAGTGTTTTGGAAGGAACAGAAGAGAGGTAGTAGTTACACAAAGGTACATACTGAAGCTTAACCTTGGTAATCAGGTACTTTCTCAGAAAGGTATAAAGGTGAGCACGTAGCTGCCAGAACAGAAACAGATAGCTGAAATGATTTGAGCAGCTGGGAAGAGGAAGTGGGAAGAGGGATAAAAGAGATAGAAAAGGCAGGTAAACAAAGTTGAAAGCCACTAAGTAAACTTGGTTTAGAGGAAGAGAGTGAATTTTTGATAAGAGTATGAAATGGTTGCACCAGTGTTCCAGAATATTCTGCAATTTCAAGTATTTTCCCCTTTGGGGAAAATCAAATTGAAGAAAGAGCTTTTCTTTTTACACAGCACAATAAATAGTCTTGTAGTGCTGAGAGGGGATAGAAAGAATTGAAAGAACTGGTTCCTTTCAAAGGATAGAATTGCTAGTTAACAGTTTAGGATTGGAGTTCTGAGGGCTATGCCACTCTATAAGGAGAAGATTAGATGTGTGAGACAGAAAAATGCAAAGTTGGGTGTTGTAGATGAGAAGGGTAAAGAGCAGTAGCTTCCTAATAGCCCTTCATTGACACAGTAATTTAGTGGTCTGCTTAGCCAGCGATGACTTTCTCATTCTGCACACTTGGAAAAGCTACTTTTTGAATGACAATATCCACAGCTAGCATATTTGCTGGAGGTTATAGTCCAAAACAGATACTTCTCTTATGTCTAATTCTCATACAAACTCTAATGGAGGTATCTAACAGAGGAAGCAAACCTCTTCTGACAGTTCCACTGCTGTATTTCCCGGGTCGACCAGTGTGGTCGCTGCCTGTGCTACAGGTTCTGTTCACTAGCAAAAAAAACAAGAGCCTTAAAAGTGCAGGAAACTTAAGTAGGTAGCTGGAAAAAGCAGATATTTTTCTCCTTCATCAGTAACAAAGAACCGATAATGAAAGCAGGAAAACCAAGCTAGTCCTGTTGAATTGGCATTTGAATTAGCAGAAGTAGGCGTAGGAGATGTGGGGAGAAAAAGAGAGAGAATGATATATAGGTGAAACATTTTACTTTATTTACAGTCTAGCTAAGGTAGTCTTTATTGCTGGAGCAACACTGAACAGAAATTGACCATTTCTAAATTGGGAAGAATTTTCTTTAGTCCTTTCTTATGAGGCTTTAGTGCCATTAGCAAACAGAACAACAAACATACTTGCAAGGATTGCTGCCTCTGCCTTTATGGAAGCAAGCTGAGCACCATGGATGGCAAGAGTGGAATTAGGGTGATGGTGGTAGAGAATCATGAGACTGGTTAACAGGGCACTGAGTGCCTGGAGACTGGAGAGACGTTGCATTAGTCCTCCTTCTTTAACTCGAAACTGAAAATGGCAAAAGACCCTGTATATTGGTTAGGCAAGGGAAAAAAATAGAGATTTTTTTTCTTTAGGGGGAAAATATAGAGGCTGAGTACTTCTGGAATAGATTAATTGATGTTTGGGTCTGAGCCTTCATTC
Source organism: Iguana delicatissima (assembly GCA_948472985.1). Lineage (NCBI taxonomy): Eukaryota > Metazoa > Chordata > Lepidosauria > Squamata > Iguanidae > Iguana > Iguana delicatissima. The sequence goes on along the minus strand of CAOKZL010002632.1, from coordinate 93,928 downwards.
TGAGTTTGAGGTCTGGGGTGGCTGTGTGTCTTTCTCAGTCACTATGTTGCCCTATGTAAAAATGGATGCTGTATTGTTGCAGCAGATGCGGGAACAGTGTGTGTCACTTGGTGTTTGAGGGTGAAAGGTATGCCTAACACTGAGTGTGTGACTATGAAGAAGTTGCATCTCCTCATGTATTTCAGCTCTGTGTTTGCCTCATGGCCGATCATATGCCCTTGGGAAATTTACAAGCAGGGCATGGGAACAAAAAGTATTTCTTTACTGTTTGTCCTCATTGCCTGGTATTCAGCGGTATAACGCATCTCTATATGGAGGTTCACCCTTTTATTGCTAGCAGGAAGAGCTTCCACAAGAGGAGCTGGCGATCAGCAGGTAAGAAGAACTTTAAATGGGTAGAACTGAGGGAAGGTACAATAGGAAAGACTCAGTAGGAGTGGGGAGACTTGTAACCATCCTTCTGGAAGGCACAGACAGCCTTTCTGGTAGCAATCACTATATCATTACAATAGTATTTACATTTGCAGTGTCTGCTGCAGCCTGCCCACAGCCCACTCATCATAACTTCAGCCAATGGCAACAGGGAAGAATCAGCAGTGTCTTGAGAAGGTCCAAAACATTACATACTGAAGCGGAACAGAGCCTGTTGTTAATAGACTAAATGAATGTGTATCTAAATAACCAGATTTACTGTGCATAAAGTCTGGGATCTGTGCAGGGGAAATTTTTCTGTGTTTTTTCCTGTTTGTTTTGGTTTTTGAATTTTTAAAGTGGAATGGGAGGAAGCCAGGATTCTTTGTTTCCTGCAGCTGTTTGGGATATAATTTATTCTCCAACTGGCCACTTTTAAAAATTATACTTTGATCCTTAAGCATTTACTGGGCTTTATTTCAATCTTATTTTAATTGAGCCAGAAAAGAGTGTATGACTTTTATTGGTTAGTATTCTGAGCCACTATTTAAGCCTCAAAGGCATTGCTAGTCAGTTTTTCTATAGTGAAGCATCCATTCTTTTTACTAATATCAAAGTTGGGATGGGTCAGTTTTTTGGACTACTAATTCCAGAATTCCTCAGTCAGCAAGTTGTGGGAGTTGTAGTCTTCTGGCATAAATCCGTATAGCTAGTCCCAGGTAGTCCCCCGTTCAATCAGGTGTTAAATGGTAAATCGACACTTACGTAAAACCCAGTGATTCAGTCAGTTTGCTCCTGCAGTGTCTGACAATTTAATTTATTCCAAAAGTACCTTATTCCAGCTCTAATACATGAGCCTAAAGATCCATTGACTCTATCTTAGATAACTGTTGATTCACCAAAATAATTGTTGATTCACCAAGTATGGTGTACCCAAGGTCATCTAGTGGGTTTCCATGGCTGAGCCGAGAATCAGACTCTGGTCTTTAGGATTATAGTCCAATACTCAAACCATTACATCACACTGGCTCTCCTGGTTCTGAGGCTCTACTCTAACTGGAGTTAGGCCATAAAATTGGAACAGTGTTGGGAAAGGATAGCAACCGAAAGGTTGCTGTAAAAATAGGATCCCTTTCAGTGTGAGATTCAACAAAAGCAGTGGTAAATTTCTGGGGAGTAGATGAAGTATAGCTGTCTGGGGGTGGGGAAATGAAGTGTTACAGATGTGGCATTAGGAAAAGAGCCATCTACTGCACAGGGGTTCCCTGTGGGATGCGGAATCCATATCAAGCTACTTTCCTTCCTCTCATTATTCCATAATGCCCAAAGAGTTGCAGTATAGGTTCCATACCAAGATTTGAATCTCTAAAATGGGGAAGAAAATCTGAAACAGATAACACCTGATGCATTAAAATCCATAAGTCAAGTTTTTCTTTTCAAATTTTGTCCAAATTAAAACTATACTGCATGCTTGTGATATTTTCTAATTTTATAGCTTACATAAGTATAGTTGTGGGAAATCAGTGTTTTACTTCAGTCAAACAAATCAGTGAGATGATCAATTTCTTCTTGCATTCTACGGTGCCTCTTTGATGTTTGTCATGAACCTTTCTATCTTCATCGGAAGCATCAGCCTCAATCTTTTTATTAGGATGTTCTTCCTAGGGGTTTTCCTTAGGAATATCATCTTAAGGGTGTTGATCAGAAATGCCATTCTGAAGAGTTACCATATTTACCAGTGTATTAGACGCACCAGCATATAAAATGCACCCCACTTTCAAGCGGCATTTTTCAGGGGAAAAAAATTTAGTTCCCTGGTGAGAGGAATGAAAAGAGTGCTGCACCAGGAGAGGAGGGGAATGAAAAGAGTGCTGCACCAGTTTTTCTTGGGCCTTAGGAGAGTCAAAGTGCACAGGAGAGGAAGAGAAGGTAAGGAGTGCTTCACATGGATTCCTCTACCCCTTCACTTCCTGTTTGCTTGGGCAAGGAGGACTTTGCTCCTGGTTCATTCCCTATGTTTTTAGCGTTACTGTATTTGCTGGTATATAAGATGCACCCCATTTTCAAAGGGTATTTTTTAAGGAAAAAAGGGTGTCCTATATGCAAGTGAATATGATATCTTCTCTGCCTGCCCTTCAGTTCTATTACTTGCAGTGACGGCCAGCAGAAAACACACATGTGGTATATATCTCATTGCCCAGCCTGATATGCATGTTCCCATCCTGATGTGCTGTTGGAAGCAGTGAGCTGCAGCCTGTAATGTTGAAATGGGTTTCAGTGGGTCACCAGCCAGATTCCGGCCCTGCTCACATTAGTGTTTGACCTGGTAGAAAACTCAGACTGTGCTGCATTGCAGGAATGGAGATAGGTGTTTGTGGCTGGCTCGCCATACGACTTTGCTAAATATGGTATCTGTTCTCATCCAGAGAGAAAAGTACCATAATGAAATACTGACTGCAGATCAAGCTGAAGCTGCTAAGTGCAGGGAACGCTTTGTGAAAGTATTTGTTTCCTTAGTTTTTAATGTAGTACGTTGAATGGCCTTGCCAGCACCATTCTGTCTCCATCGGCAGAAGTCCAGATGACTTTCATATCTGCATTGAGTAGCTGCTATGACAGAAGTGTAATTTAGTCATTGATATATACCACTTATACCCTAATTTTTAGCTTAAGAATTTGAAGTTAATATAATATAAAACTATGTATTGTATACATATTGGGAGAAGTCATTAGATCCCAGAGGTTCATAAAAAGCCAAGCTTTAATTTGGCACTGAGATGAGACCTGTGTTGGTGTCATTTGGGTCTCCAGGGGTAGGGCACTCAGCAGCTCAGGAGCTAAGATGACCCGCTCCAGTCTCCTCACACTGTGTCATGCCCAACAGTAGGACACATGGGAGACTCCTTTCTGGCAGTTTTTGATTCTCAAGCAGGCATGAATGGGGGGCATTTTCTTATCTACAGCTAGAAAGGCTCTTAGAGCAGTTTACATACCACTAAAAAGGTAAGAGAATCCCTAAAAAGATAAAACACAAAAAGGAAAAAGTAGAGTGAGGGTAGAGTAAAGCAAGAAAACTCAGCACCAAGTTCTTAATATTATGAAGATCCTCAGCCTGTGGAATGACTATCGGATGACAATTAAAGACAAAGGCCATACAGGAGCTGTATTCTCAGGAGAGCTGATGACTGCCCTGCTTTCTGTTTTTCCCTCTTCTCCAGCCTGATGTAGGCTGTACCTCAAACTATACAGGAAGCAGGATTGGTTTATCACTTACTCTTCTGTGTCACAAGTTTTCATCTTTTCAGCTGGTCCTGTCATGCTCTTCAAATACTGTGGGTACGCTTCTCCCTATATCAGCTTCCAGGAGAGTAGCAATAATAGCCTGTGTAGCAAAACCATCAAAGGCTTAAAGCCAGGTGCTATACCCAGCTGGGCTAGACCTATGAAGCAAATTTTTGAATAAGTCAACACTCATGTAAATCTCATTAATTCAGTAGGCCTGCTCCTGTTGCATCTTTCAATTGAATATAATCCAAAGAGTCTTGTGGTAGCTTAAGAGCTAACACAGTTAGGTTGGCATGACTTTTCAGGGATGCTGTTCATTCATCAGAGGAATAAAGTGTTAGCTCAAGTCATTAGATTTATATATGTGTGCTTGGGAGAACAGGGTTTTTTTATGTATTTGGCATAGCGCTGACAAATGTCATGGAATGTTTCAAGTTGAAACCACAGAGCACGGTGAAAGAGATAGCCCCATCACTCAGATAACATAAGTTTTAAAGTAGCCTCTGTATGGGGGGGGTTTCCATTCCAGGAACCCCTGCAAATAGTAAAAAACCTGAATGCTCACATCCCGTAATATTAAATGGCAGCAACATGCATGTTGATGCTTCAGTATGTTCATGTTCACATCACTGCCATTTTTGTTATAGGATGCGACACTCCACGTTATCAGGAAGTCACATATGCAGAAATCACCAATACAGAGGATCCACTGTATATGGGTTGCCTACATTTGTTTCCGTTATAGGAAATATAACCATTGTGCCCATTCCTCCTCTATATACCATCACAGTGATGCCAACTGTATTGCTGATTACATGACATGATGATCAGTTAGATTTTAATGATACCGATGATGCCATAACTCAGCTAACTAAAAGTAACAATCACTGTCTTCCCTCCAATGTACCTTGACTTATTCATCACTCACAAGGGGAATTGTCTTGTTTTTTTCATAGATTTTGCTGAAACATCTTTTTACTACAGACATGCCATAAAAAAACAAAAGTGCTTTCCCCCATAATAGAATTGCAAGCATGATTCTCTTCATTTCCCTCTCCTATTTACCTCCTAATCCAGGTTGTAGAGCTTAGAATCACAGTCCTGGGTAATAGAGAACTCATACTACATTCATTTTCCATATTTGCATAATGATCACCATTTTTCCAAGATAGCAGCTTAGTCCAATGAGAATGTTTGACTTTTAAAATGTTGTTCAGGAGAACAAGCTGCAATTACTTATAAACAGGTCTATTACATTCAGTAAATCAAGCTGCAGTTATGTTCAAAATTAGCTTGTTTCTAATTTCTTTTGTACCTAATTTCTTTTGCCTTTGGGGGGTTAATGTTCCTACACATGATAGGATACCTTGGCCACTGAGATGTTTTCTTTTAGGAGAAGGAGCTGGAGTTTTTTGGCAGTTGGATTCTTGCAGAGGTAATGAAGGGATCTTTTAGGCTGGCAGGCTAGTCAAGTAGCAAGTGTTTTCTGACCACAGCTATGCCATGGTGCTGAGTGATGACTTTTATTCCTGTCCAAGGCATGTAATCACAAGAATGCTGCTGCTGTACAGTGTATTGCTTCCTAAGGTTTCCTTGGCTCTCCTCTTCTGGCAATTGTAAATTATATAAAACTTTAATTCCTTAGCTACAAACAGAGGATTTTCCAGGTGGGTGATCTGGTTTTGTAAGAAAAGATGAGGGAATACAAATCACTGAAATAAGTTTTCTTGGATGTAACTGACATTTTCAGAAGAATCATATTATCAACCTGACTGAATCGAGTACTCTCAGCTATAATAGATTTCTAAGCCTGTGCTCTTATCCCAGAAAACAGCTTTACATCAAGGGTGAGGAACCTATAGTCCTCCAGATGTTTTTGGACATTAGCTCCCTTCAGTCTCAGCCAGCATGCGCAGAGTTTAAGAGTTACGGGAGCTATGGAGGATCATAGGCTCCCTATCTCTGTTTTGTATAGGCAAAATGATAAAGAAGGGGTTTTGTGTTTTATTTCACATGCTGGTTTTGTGTTATGTTGTGTGTTGTTTCTATTGTGGTTTTGTTTATTAATTTGTTTATTTAAAAATATTTATATTAAACACAAAATTTAAGTATGTAAAACAATGCATCAGGAAATTTTAAAAACAAAAGAATAAACAAGACACAGAACAATTACCTAAACTAAACAGCACAAAAGATTACTTAACATAAAAAACAAACTAACTAAAGACTAAGACTAAACTAAAATGGGTCCATAAGGATAGACGCATGATTTCCAGCCCCTCAGCTGATATATAAGTAAGATGCACTTCAACTTATTGGCAAAACCTAATAATCTTCAAAATCCCAAAATTAAAGTTTCTCCTCAGTACTCTCTCAAATATACAGTAATCATATTCCAGTCCTTCTTAAAGTTACTCAGTGATTCTTCTTTAATCAAAATAAACAATTTGTCCTTTTCTGCCAGGTCATACAATTTAACATGCTGTTTGCAACAAAGGACCTCTTTCCAGAATATCAGCCATGGCAGCAATCATTTTTGCAGATAGATAGATAGATAGATAGATAGATAGATAGATAGATAGATAGATATCTCATCATTTTGCATTTCTGCTGTTCCTCTGAATCTGAGGCATCTCTCCCTTTCCTTGAGATCAAGTAGAGCCATTGCATGTAGATTCTGTTTTGGGACCAAAGATTTTTCAGTCGTTTCTTCTAATCTCAGTGTCTTATCTTCCAGTAATTCAATTTTTTCATTCATCTGTTTGATTTCTGTTGTTGTTTAAGTCAAAATTGTCTTATATCCTTAAGTTCTGCCTTGAGTTCTGCATTCAAATCTTTCTTCATATCTACTCTTATCTGGTTCACATCTGTGTCCATGCATTTAATCTCTGCCACCAAAATCATTTGATTTAAATCAGTATCCTTAGGTTGTTTAACTGCTCATCTTCCTGAACTTTGCATACTTGCTGCTTGTGTCTGCTTGGATCTCAATCTTGAAGTCATTCTGAAAGTGTCAATCTCTTTAGTTAAAATAAATATTTTCTATTGCAGTTATTCCACTCCACCTCTAGAGGTCAGTACATTTCTCCATAGAATTCTCTCTAACTGTACTGAAACACTCTCAGGGAAGGTGAAATTCGGTAACTTTGAGCCAGTTCACTTTATGTTTTGCATTTAGCATCAGTGTCCTGAAAACTTATCTGTGTAAGATAAATTTTTCTTCACATGGTTAAGATGTATTAAGAACTTTAAATCATTTAAATCTATTAAGTTAAAGAGAGTCCATCAGCAGAATTTAAGGGAGTTAAAAACGTTAAGATTATCAGCGCATTTAGGACTCTTTATGGCTTTATTTTTAAGTCAGTTCTACTACACTATTCTCATTGTTAATTAGAAATCAAGTATTTTCACTCATGCAAAGGTTGCAGAAGTACTAGTGATAAAGTTAACTGTGACCATCAGCTGGAGGGCTTCCAAAAATGTAGAATTTTGTGTTACTTGGAGGTTAAGAAAGTTGATTTCATGTTGCTGATACCAAAAAACAGCTGCTGGTAGATACACAGTGGGGCTCATGTGTCTTCTCAGTCTCCTCCAATCCACCTGTACTTCGAGGGATACCTTCTAGGTGCCAGGATCAGAAATCCAAACCATGTGAGTAATCTTCTAAATCTCCCATGAGACGGAGGCAATTTTAGCCAGTTTTCAATGTGACAAACTAGCTCCTACCATATCCAGTGCCTCATCACTTAGAAGAGCTAGCTAAAGGACCAGTCTGCATGATGTCATTATAACTTGGAAGTTCATTTCTGTTGTGTTTTTAACATGGAAGAGCATTCACACACATAACTCTACCTGCACTGTAAACTGCTACAGAGCTGTGCCTCTTGATTCTTTGGACAGGTAGACTTTCCCTTAAGATAAGGGTCAGGAAAAAATTCATATTTTTTTCGCACATATAAGTACAGTTTTTATAATTACATATGCACTGAATTTCTTCTCTTTATAATCACATTCTACAGATAAAGATGATGTTGTCAAGTAATATAAATATAAATATAAACAACAGAACAATTTTTAGTAAAAGCCACAGAAACTAGTCCATTGCATAGGAACCAGGGGACAAGTAAAAAGAATAAAATGAAGGATACCAATGTATGTCTTATTAATATATTAAAAGTCTACTTGGTTTGGGGCCTGGATTTATATTCACACTGTGCAGTGTTTGCACAACGATTTGATACAATAATTGATGCATAACATAAAACACAATGTGCAATTGTTTCAAAAACAGAAAATTCTCAATATCTTTTGTTTATGTCTTCCGTGCCTTTCTACATAGTCACTTGCTTGGCTTCTTGTATGCAAGCGCATATTAGTATATTATCTCTCGATTGGGCAGGACTTGCCAGTCAACAGTATATACAAAATTATCAGATTTATTAACAGTAGCACTTATTTCTGGATGTTTGCAAATGAAAACATTTAGTTGCTCTGATGTTTTGTTTCTTTGCAAGAAAATGTGTACCATATGTTAAATGAACTCAAATACATTTCTTTTTATGTTTTGTTGGATCCAACTGCTCCTCCCTAAATTAGCTGATGGCTTATTATAGAAAAGCTGAAATACCACACATTGTAAATCTACATAGGAGAAAAAGTCACACATTAATAAAATAGTGTTTTACCACACTTGATCATTATCTAACAGTTGTGTAATGAACGGTCCACTCCCTGCCTGATTGTGCCCAACAGTCAATCAGATACAATGCCCCATATATTGTTCTGGGCTTAACCTGAATCATGGCTTTCCCATGGAACGTGTGAAAGGAGAGTGTCTCTGAACTCAGAATCTAGCCCTGACCAGTGGAGAATCTTTTCAAAGCCTATGTATGCATGACATAATAGGACCAGTCTTCATACTCAAAAAGCATGGTTTCTAACTGAGCATAGTGATCACAGCTAGGGATACTGTTTAACTCCAAAGACTGAACTATAAATGAAGAGATTTTCAGATTGAATGTTGCCACTGCCATGAACTCATTAGAGGAACTCAGTTCATCTGCTGTCCTTCAATCCCTCATCTGCAACCTGTGACACGAACATTGACCTGCTTTATTTGATGATAAGGATTAGGATGCTGGACTGATTTTATAGTATTGTCAGAAGAACAATTGAGATAATGTGTGTGTGTGTGCATGTGTGGAGCATCTTGAGAACCTAGAATGAGCATCATATTGGTAATGGTGTAGATTGGTAGACTCAAACCCCAGAACAGACACTGCCTTGTTAAAATTTTAGCAAAATCCCATATATTTACTCAGCCCACTAATATTCACTGGGAATTAATCACAGGTAAGTGTGCATAGGATGGCAGCTTTAATCAGTCATTACTGTTCCATCATGACCCTCATTTCTTTTAATGGGATATACAGAAGCCCAGTTACAGTTCTCTTGACAGTTGACCCTTGATCAGAAGTCAGTGTGGAAGTGTAAATAAATATTAGTCCAGGGTGAGTGGTCTGAGGAGCAGTCACTTATGTGGTTCACATCATGTCTTCCGTTATTTCATATGTGTGGACAGTTTCAGATGATGAGCTTGCCTGCTGCTGTGATTTTACTCCTTTTTTCTTTAACTTGCACATGAACAGTTTACATTATTTATTACTGTGTTAATTAAAATTGTCTGTTGCATTCTCTCTTGAATTTATGTTTTCTGTTGCATCATGCATAATACCATATTTGGCATGACTTTTTTCCTAATTGAAGACGCTTCTTGGTACTTCAAGTAGGTCTTAAATTCTTTTGCTCTTGACATAAATTGTACGGATTTTAAGAAAGAGCTGTAAATTATAATTCATGTTGGTTTTATATAAAATAATTCCTTTGCATGTTGACTAGTTATCCAAGTGGAAAAATATACTGGCAGATATAAAACATTTTGTAGCTTAAGCATAATTAGCATGGAATGTTATGGGGATGAACACAGCTCTAGGGACCATGCCAGTGTTCAAGCTTTAAGAAACATTTTTATTAAACTGTCTCCTAATCTGCTTTTACACATCAAGGCACAGTGTCCAATGCTAATCTTTATTCATTTATTTTCTGTCTGTGTGTGTGTGTGTGTGTGTGTGTGTGTGTGTGTGTGTGTATCACCATCATGATATATACCCAAGGCAGTTTATGGATCTTTCATGTGTTTAAGGTGTCAAAGAAACCATAAACAATAGCAGGTACAATAAGGATTTACACTCCCAAGAATATCTGATTGCTTCATCTTTTTCTAATTCACAAGAGGACTATCAATAATCATTTTAAGCATGGAACATTCTTTGAAGCAGCATCCTTACACTGTCCTCTGACTTTTTCGATACCTTAGTCTTGCTAGTTATTTGCTGAGGCATGATCTTCTCAGGTGTGCCCTATTTCACCGAGTGAACCAAGGCAAACCACCAGAAAACCATGTTACAGCCCTCATATCGCTCATGGACCTTGCACCATTTACAGGTAGTAGATGTATGAATCAATATTCCCTGTCATCAAAAATCAATTCCAGTAGGGTTATGTGGTTTGCCCACAGGAAGGATAGTGGCTTAAATTTTGAGCTCTGTCATCCACTCACTGATTCTGCTCTCTATAAGCGTCCAAACTTCTAAAATATTGTGAATCAAACAATGCCTAGAAATGTTTAGGAATTAAAAGTATGTTTGAATTATCATCAGAATAAGATTTAAATATATACTTTACACAAACAGACTTGCTGACAGCTGGGGCTCAGAGCACGGAAGAAAAAGCTGTCAAATGGCACGAAGCAATTAGAAAGGCACTACAGTTGGGAAGGGTAGAGCAGAAGGAACAATGAGATGAATTTGTCCATGAGCTGCTGAAGCAAATCACATCAGAGCTCAAACAAAATTGGAAATTAGGTCTTCTGCTGATTGATGAAAAATTAACTAGTTTGTCCTAATTTGACCAGCCTGAAATGTTCAACCAGTGAAGAGCTAAAAAGAAGCATAGTACAAGATCAAAGAACTGAGCATCTTCAGCAACTTATCTTCTCTTTTCAGACAAGAAAGGTCTAGAAAATTGCAATCATAGGTTCAATTTATGATTTCAGAGAATGGTGGAGTAGGAGGAAGATGATGGTATGATTGCACAGACTTGTACTTCACAAATCAAAATGTAACACAGCACACAAAACATAACATAGCCACAGAGTTGCAGGCCCAGAAGTGAAATAGGGATGTTATGGTACATTTTGCCCTATTTCCCATAGAAATGAAAGTATTGCATACCTTTAGTAATCTCCAGTCCAAGGCATATAAGGAACAGAAAATGCAAGTTTACCAATAACTGTCAGAAGAAATGCTAAATGAGAGAAACTAGCTGTGACACTGTATTGAGATGTTCATTTGAACTTTTTGCTTATAGCACAATGTCCATTGCAAATTGAGATGTTAAGGAAGCCAGTAAATAAAATGTTACTAGTTTCCTTTTTAAATGGTCCGTTTTTGTGACTGTAACATCTTCTTCTACATCAAGCCACTATCACGTCCCAAGTTGTAGACGTCTCCATTCCTCATGTAGATGAAGAAATACTCATGCTTACCTGACTTGGGATCTGGGGCCTCCCCAGATTGGCATATTGACCTCTCAGGTAATGAAGCAGGGTACAGTAGGGACTGTCAGCTTTTATAGATGAAATTGACAAGAGCTTGGATTATGTCACTATTTCAGCAACTGACATTCAACTGACATTTGTCTGAAAGCTTAGATTCTTATATGTACTTTTGAAACTTTTATTTTATCTCTTGTAATGTTTATATAGCTTTTTATATAAAATAGTGTGTATTTTTGATGACTTTAGGGTTACTAAATTGTTTGGGAGGCAAAGGACTGGTTGGAATAGATAATTAGTTGTCCCTACTCACCTCATTCTAGAATGGCAGTCATGTTAAGGCTGTCACAAGAACCCTCACAGGAAGTGCCTCTCCTTAAATGGAGTTCAGAATTACTAATTTATTTTGTGATTTGGCTTTGCATTCTGTGGTTTTAAGAAAGCTTATTAGAATACCATGCAATCCGGCAAATGCCAATGAGGTCTATTTTTATTTTATGTCTCCAGGATCTTACACCACTCATATTTGGTGGGTTCATCAGCCAAATTGCAAATCCCAAACTGCATGGCATCACAGTCCTTTTACTTAATCTACATAGACTGGTTACAGTGATGACATATCAAAGTGTACCAAATACCATTAAATCACACATTCCTGACATGGTTCTGTTGCAGGAAATGCATATGTCTAAGTGAGCACATACTGTCCTGTTTCATCCAAACATTGATAACTGGTTCTTTGCAGAAAGATGTTCAAAGACAAGAAGATGGACTGCTATTGTGATATCCTGCCCGTCTGATTCTGAAACTGTTTGAGATCCTGATGATCACTTTTTCTTAGCTAAGAGGAAACTAACGGAGGAAACTGTCTTACTTGGTTCCTACAGTCCCCTTAACAGTGGACAGATAAGTTTCATAGCCATATTAGAGGAGAGAGAAAAAAGTTCAAGACTTTTTAGGACTTTTTCAGTAGATTGTAGGGGGCAAATCAAGCGTAGGTATTAAAAAGCCCATCTAATTATTATTTTGATTTGCCAATGTCCCTTACCCTCCAGTGTGCAGGCACTGTTTTGCTAATCTTATGAAGTCAACTGGTTTACATGATTCATGGAGGATGTTTAAACCTTTAGTCAGGCAATACACATATTACTCCACAGTGTCCATCCTATGCCAGTATACAGCCCATTCTGGTATCGTATTCAATGTTGGATTTGAATAGAGAAAAAAAATAGGCTCAATTATTTACTTAGATCTTGTTTTCATCATCTTAAGATGGAATCCTCATCCTGAAATGGAATGGAAACAAATGGAGCAGGAATCTGGAGGGTAAATGCATCTCTGTTGTCACATACCCCTTTTTGTAAATAAAATGAAAAATAATGTCTCTCATATTTAGCAGTATCCCAGTAAGCAGGCAAGAGTCAAGATTAATGACTATAGGTAATCCAGGGAGCAGTCCTCAATTGCTATTAGCCTACTACTCCATTGTCTTGTTAAATTAGAATATGAAACTGATTTTATCAAAAATAACCAACTACATTCATCCATTCATTCATCCATCCATCCCATACTACATTGCACTTTTCAAAGAAATAGCTGTGTTTCTCTCTTTCACATTAAAAAGAAAAGCAGGAGAAGGAATTTGGTGGCACTTTTAAGACTACTGGTAACTGATTTATTGTAGCATGAGCTGTCATCAATTTCAATCTACTTCTTTGGATGCATTGAACCTCTGTTGGCAGAAATGATAGTTCTCGAGCTGACAGGAGGAGCAATCCACAGCACCTGGGATTCTATCCTCGCATCAGCTGATGCAGGAGTCGTTCTCGAGCTTACCTTCCAATCCGTTGAACCGACTCCCTGTCCTATCCCTTCAGAAATGCGCTGCTGAGCTCCAAAGAATTTTTTTATCCTCCAGTGAGAGTGAGTTGGAGGGGTCGAAAACAGCGCAAAGTAACAGACCCGGTGGGGGAAAAACCCCTTCAGATAAGAAAACTGAAAAGAAGACAAAAACCAAGGAGAAAGGAATGGTTAAAAAGGTGGCTAAAGTACATGTAGGTACGAAGCCACTTACCTCAGATTGTGGCAGGCACCATCTTGGAAATAAGGATTCCAAAATGGCATCCGAAAGTTCTGCCACTCCTTCAAACACTGCAGGCACCATGTTAGGTGTGGCAGCACATGCACAGAATACCAAAGGGCCTAATACAACAGCGACGCTTGCAATGGCGGATTACATGGGGGCTGATCAGACCGCTTCAGCGGCTGAGTATGGGCCCTGGAGTGCTGAGATGCGGTGCTTTATGGAAGGGTGGCTGCTGAATGCGCCACAGCGAAGGCCAGAACCACAGCGTGATCCTGAACAGGTATGCGGGGGTGGCCAAATAACTCACAGGCCTTGTGTGACTGAGAGTTTCCGCACTGAAATGCAAGCGATGATAAAGGAAGCTATGTCTGCACAGCTTCAGGAAATTTTAGTGGACCAAGTTCGGCCGCATAAGGTGGACCCAAATGATTTTAATGATCGTTTGGCGAGGCAAAGAATAAACAGTACATTACAGCAGCAAGATGGCCCATTACAAAGAAGTGGCATGCAAAGGAATGACAAAGATGAGGACAATATAGATGAGGAGGAACAATTAGAACACCAGGTAAAAAAAAAGAAGAGTTGAATATGGGAATGGATAAAAAACAGGCATAAAGGAAAAAAAAAACCCTTCCGGGGGGAAATTTGCAATACACAAGAGCACATTCCTCACAGTGGGGAGAGGTTAATGCAAACATGCCTGAGATTAACGATTTCATTGATGAGGAAATAGAGGAGGAAGAGGTAGGGGGAAATTTGGAGGAATCTGGTGATCTATATTCTGATGTGGATGAAGAAAAGATGGTTTCCCAGAAAAGGATGTTTGAGCCTGAATCATTCAAAAGCATGTTAAAAAGGGGTCTTCAGACATTAGGTCTGGAAGGTGATAAAGAAGACAAGGATAAGACAAGTAAGGATTGTAGACTACCATCAGTAATAAGGAAGAAGGAGTCTAGGAACATGGAGTTCCCTCTGCCAGATTTGTTCAGAGATGTTATCACGGCAGAGTGGAATAATCAAGGTAATGCTAGGAAGTTTTTTGCATACACTAATAAGTTATACGCCTTCCAGGAAGAGGATGTAAGTTTGGGAAGGGTCCCTCCTGTGGATGCTCCTATTGTAGGTTTGGTGTCTGGTGGGGATTTCCCCAGGGAGGGAGACACACAACTCAAAGAAATGGATGAGTGCAGGGCAGAATTTTCCTGAGGGAAGCTCATGAGACGGCTTCAGCAATAATTAAAGCATCCACAGCCGCTTAAATTTTTGCCAGGGCGGCAGTGCTGTGGTCCCCAGGACATCTTAAAACCCAGGACTGTTCGGAAAAACGAGATAATGAAGGCAATGGAGTGAGTACAAAAAGTTCTGAAATATATTGCAGATGCCGAGCTGGCCCTTTCAGTATATGCAGCGAGGAATGTGAATTTGGTAACAGTGGCGAGACGTTCATTGTGGCTCAGACATTGGGAAGCTGACCAGAAGTTTTGGGGAGTAATTTAGCATATGTTCCGTATCAAGGGGATCTGCTATTTGGTGCTAAGGCGTTGGAAAACATCTTGGTGGAGACCAAAGACAAAAAGCAAGTTATGCCGACCCTTAAAAAAAGGGAAAAGGGGGAAAGGAGAGGTTACAGAGGTTTCAATACTCCTTTCAAGGAGGAAGTGCTTAAGGATATGCAGGAAGGAGTGCTGAGTACAAAATCAGGCAGGTTTCAATGGAATAGACCAAAGCCACAGTTTACGAGACAGTATCAGAGCAACAGACAAGGTCAAGGTCAAGGAAAGTTTGGGGGCAAATCCCAAGCGAGGTAAACAGCAATATTGACTACCAGCAAAGGAAATTTGGGGAAAAAAGACTTCTGTTTTTTCAGAAGCAGGTGGTCAGAGGTAACATAGACCAGTGGGTACTAGGTCTGGTAACCCAGGGATACAAAATATTTTTCCACACTGCCCCCAAAGACAGATTTCTTTTTTCCCAGTACCAAGGGATCAGGACAAACACAAGGTAGTATTAAAAGAAATTGTACACCTTTTGGACATAGGAGCCATAGAAAAGGTTCCAGCCAAACAAAGGGGGGTCTACTCTTTTTTTTGTTGTCCCCAAACCCAAAACCCGGGAAACACAGACCGGTATTGAATCTCAGGTACCTAAACAAGTTTGTGGAGTACAAAAAATTCAAAATGGAAACGTTAAAATCAACCAAGGAAAATTTGGAAGTAGGGGACTATTTGGCATCGATAGACTTAAAGGAAGCTTTCTCCATATTCCCATGTGTCCCAACAACAGAAGATACCTGAGGTTCAATTACCGGAACCACCATTACCACTTCAAGGCGTTGCCATTTGGCCTGGCGTCAGCACCGAGAGTGTTCACAAAGGTCTTAGTTCCCCTAATAGCTTTCTTAAGGGTGCGGGGTACAGTTGTACCCATACTTGGACGTCATTCTGCTGAAAGCACGATCAGAGTCCAAGCTAAACCAGGATGTGCAGATGACAATTCAGGTATTTTCAGATTACGGCTTCCTACTCAACATAGAGAAGAGTGTGCTCACTCCAACAATGGAATTGACCCATTTGGGGGCCCGAATATATATGAGGAAAAGGGAGGTGGTATCTCTTTTGGAGAGATTGGGAAATAAAAAAGCAGCTTGTATGATAACGCAGAACGGTTCTCTGGATGTAATGCAGTTGGCAAGAGTATTGGGCACCTTAGCATCAACAACACAATTGATTCAATGGGCCAGTTTTTTATTTGAAATCTCTACAGAGATTGCTGATGAGGCATCAGTCAGCCATCCAAACAGGCGACATTACCGAGTGGGGGGTCCCCACCATATTTGGACTGGCATGCAATGGTGGCTAAACAGAAGGAAATTTCCCGCGGGCTTCCTTTTTGAACAGAATGTTGTACATATAACAACAGATGCCAGCCTATATGGCTGGGGAGCCCATTGTGCAGGTTTTGCAGTGCAGGGCCGTTGGACTACCAGGGACAGGCGTTTCAATATCAATTTTCTGGGGGCTGAAGGCGATTCGCCTAGCACTTCAGAGGTGTGGCTGCCTGGTCAAGGGCCGCCCCTGTGTTGGTGTTATGGACAACATAACAGCCAAGGCCTATGTGTGCAAGCAAGGAGGGCTGCATTCAATGCCTCTGCTAACCGAGGCGGATTTGTTTTTTCAAATGGGCCGAGCTGCATATACAGTCAATCTCTGCAGAAAACTTAAAGGGGGTCCAAAATGTACAGGTGGACTACCTGAGAGGAATTACCTACACCCGGGAGAGTGGTCTCTCAATGAGAGGTTTTCCAAAGAAAACAAAATTTTTGGGCCTTTACAAGGAAAATTTGTTTGCTACAGCAGAGAACACCAAGTTAAAAAAAATATTTTTCAATTCGTGGAGGGAAAAAAGGGGCCGAAGCTTGCAATGCATTGTCGGTGCCATGGCCCCCAGGAACACATTATGCTTTCCCGCCAAAATAAAAATTGTGCAGAGAGTGCTTTTGAAAGTACGCCTGGAAAACCTTTTGGAAATGGAGCACCATTTTGGCCGAGGAGGCCATGGTTTCCGTTACTTCTGCGGTTAACTCAGGGTCAGTCATGGAGATTACCATGCAGACCGGACTTACTGACCCAGGGTCCTGTGAACCATCCGGATCCAAAGTGATTAAAAACTAACAGCTTGGAGTTTGAGAGGCGATGCCTAGCTCAGAGGGGCTATACAAAAAAAGGGAGTGAAACCAACTTGGCCCCCAGAAGGGAGTCCCCCACAAAGAATTTATGATAGAACATGAAAGACCTTCATGAACTGGTGTACAGGAAATAAAATTTCTGTGAAAGAGGTAGGAGTCCCACAAGTACTCAATTTCCTGCAGGATGGGATGGAGAAGGGTCTTCGTCCAACACATTAAAAAGGCAGGTAGCTGCTCTGTCCTATTGGAGGATGGCAGTTCCTATGCAAACCATTTGCATATAAAACGGTTTTTGAAAAGGGGGAACATTGCAATCAGTTCCTACGGTGCACAGATTCCCTTCATGGGATCTGAACTTGGTGTTAAATGCGTTGACAGCACCACCATTTGAACCTTTAGCAGAGTCCACCTTGAGGCTACTGTCTTTTAAAAAGCTTTTCTCTTGGCCATAACATCGGCAAAAAAAAGGGGGCCAGAACTAGCAGCGCTGTCAATAAAAGAAAACCTCTGGGAATTTTATCATATAAGTTGACTTTGAGGTTTGATCCCTCGTTTAAGCCCAAGTGCTTGACAGCACTTCAACAACAACAACAGATACATCTGCCAATGTTTTGCCCAAAACCGGGCCAAACCTTTAGAGAAAAAATGGCACACACTGGAGGTTAGGCGTATAGTGAAAGCTTATATTAAGTGGACAAAGGAGTTTCGGAAGTCAGACGCGCTTTTGCTATCTTTTCAACATAAGACACGTGATCAGAAAGCTAGTAAAGCAGTGATAGCATCTTGGATAAAGAACTGTATTTTCATCTGCTGTGATTATGCTAAGCAGCCAAGACCAGCGAATGTGTGAGCACATTCTACACGCTCAATATGAGTCCATATTTTCATTAGAAGAAATTTGTGATGCGGCAGGTTGGAAAGAGACTTCCACCTTTATAAAACGTTACAAACTGGATAAATAGAAGTCAGCACAGGCGGCGTTTGGACGCAAGGTGCTGCAAGCTGTGCTGTTGGTAATATACCCGCCCAGATAACAGCTTGGGAAAATCCCAGGCATTGTGGATTGATCTTCCTGTCAGCCCAAGAATGAGGAGTTGTTACTTACGTGAACGTTCATTCTGGGATGACAGGAGGAGCAATCCACACCCACCACTAGGTTAGATGCGGTAGCGTAGAGACAGGTGGGATTGTTAGGATGTTATGCTAGCAAAAGAAACTGAAGGGAGAAGGACAAGGAGTCGGTTGAACGGATTTGAAGGCAAGCTCAAGAACGACTCCTGCGTCAGCTGGCGCGAGGATAAATCCCAGACGTTGTGGATTGCTCCTCCTGTCATCCCAGAATGATCGTTCACGTAAGTAACAACTCCTCGTTCTAATGGTGTTTGTCAGCCTTTTGTGCTAATTGTCTTATAGCCTTTATGTTTGTTCTAATTCGTTAAAATTAAATAAAAGCACTTTTTAAAAGTCTCTTGTGCATGAAAAGGTAGTACATAAGGGGGAAGACTAGACTAGAATATTTCACCTCAGGATGCAAGCTTTCTATGTGTGAGAGCTTTTCACATGAAGGGAGGTGTAGTGTAAAACCATTTTCTTGGTAGCCAAAAGTGTTACAATCCTGAGGTGACAGTACCAAATCAAACTTTCTAAAAGTTTGATTTGATTCTAGTTACTATAAGCAATTTGGGCAAGGACCCCATCACCTCCATAGAGAGTGTGGACATGCTTTGGAGGAATAATTAAATGTGAAGAATAAACTCTACACTGTGCTAATGAATTTAGTGAACAGTATTCACAAATTTGATAATAGTTCTAGAGGAACTGGATACATTCAGTGAAAGGAACTAAAAGCAGAAAGAAGCTTTAGTTTAAAACTGTGTTTGTTATGCCTTGACTACCTCAAACAAACTGCTAAACAAACTTCCAAAGTTTCATTTTCTCTTTGAAGTAAACTGCCAAATTACTGTTCAATCCAGTATTCAGTGTTTGTTCATCTAGCTGGCAAAAGAGCTACACAGCTGCTGCAACTGTGAACTCATTCAGTGAATACTGTGACTCAAGTCATCCTATTTACTTAGTGTGAGCAGAGGTGGAAAGAAAGCAAATGTGATGTGGCCATTTCAAGTCCATTCTTGAACAAATCTATAAGAGATGCAGCATGAGGCATCAAGCCTTACATTCCCCATCAGAACTTTTTCAGATAATGTGATGGTGCTTCCAAAACACATTGTGGCTTGGCTTATGTCAGTTTTTGGTTTGATTCAATAAGACTTGATGAACTTCAAGTATGTTCCTGCTTTTCAATAAATCTTGGGGAAACCAATGACTCTTTAAATGTAAATGCATAAAGAGAGTGAGAGATGCTCCGTGTTACTCACCTTAATTCGTTACCTGAGACAACAGAATCATTGGTTGTGTTTGTGAAATTATTGTTTCAAGTTATATCTAAATCCCAAATAGAACTTTATGCAGAATGCCTGTTGGGCTGTGTGTTAGAATTCATAGATTAACTCTAAACAAAATGTTTTGTCCCTTTGGAGTTTGCAAAATTCATTTGTGTTCTACTGTACCAGTCTGCTTTGGAATGCAGTAATGCTCAAATATTTTGTTTAGTCTGTCAGTTTTATCCATTTCTCCCTCTTCAACAGGAATGTGTTCTAAATCTACTGAAGTCTGTTTTCCTATTCCATTGCACTGGGAATGAATATTGCAGTTTTGATATCTAGGTTGCCCCAACTGTTTTGCAAAGTATTTCAAACGTTTCACATATCTTCTCTACAACTGTGATAAAATTTACATCCATCTTAGCAGATGCATGGAGAAATAAAATTATGATGACAGGAGAAAATGCATTCTGTCAGGCTTGCACTTCATAATATATGTGTCCTGAACTTTTTCCTGTGAACTGTGACAGACCCTCAGCATTACATAATAAGGATTTGGGAAGCTTTTGTGTTGAGTGTACTGTATACTATGTATCACTTTAAAGAAGCACTCCCACCTTAAGTGGAGTCCCTGTGAAGCAATGGTGCAATGTGCAGGACACTGAAATGGAAAGAGAGACTAAGCTGGATGAGGTCTGTACACGTAGGGGTGAACCCTCATCCTCCCTGCCCCAAAGAAAGAGAAAGAACAAACAGCTGCGTATGCAGCCCCCATCCTGCAAGAAATAATAGTAGCAAAGAGCATGAGCCTTTATCCACTACACCTAGCAATTCAATGAAAAGCAAGCCATTTGCTTTCCTTCACTCTGTGATCCAAAGGATGGAGTTGTGTTCATAGGACATGCACCCTCAGGTGTGCACCCTACATGCCCATTTGCTTGACCCCAAATCATCCTTTAAACTATAGGGAAAACTTCTCCTTTCCATATGAAAAAAATGAGATGGGGTGAGACTTGGCCTTGGAGAACAGGGCATTGATACAAAGTGCAAGTGAATTCAAAGCTTGTTTTTTTCTCTGTATAAAATTGAAAACCGTAGTAAGAGAACTTAAGAGAAAAAAGTTTTGACTAGCATTGTGGCTCACTCCCCAGAGTAGTTTCACCCCTGAAATGGTATATTAAAAGAAGAAAAATAATAAAAGCAATTAGAAAGTGATAACTTCAGTGCTTAGAGAGCTGGTGTGGTGTAGTGATCTAAGCATTGGACGACAACCCTGGAGACCAGGATTCAGTTCCCCATTTCGCCATGGAAACTGATTGGATGACCTTGGGTGCATCACATACTCTCAGCCCCAGAAAACCCCATGATAGGTTAGCCTTATGGTCACGTAAGGTGGAAACGACTTGAAGGCACACAACAACCACAAAATGTCAGTGGTTAGTAAACTTTTCATTTAGCCCTGTTGAAAAGGCCATCACAAAGCTGATTGTAATCACTAGGAATCTTTCTTGTTTAGATGTGTTTTAATGTACTACTTAGTTGTAGACAAAATATTGATGAATGAAATCTCTGTTGACCTAACTAAAGAAGATTGGTAGTGATCTGTTCAGGAGCTTGTTAAAAATCTGAATGAGCAGGATAGTGAGGGAGTTAGCACAAATGTTTACCACACAGAAGGAAAAAAAACCAAGGGTTCTGCAGGATCAACTAATCTATAAACATTTTAGTAGCAAAGTTTTGAACAGTATGTTCTCTTTCATCACGCTTATATAGAGGGAGTGAAAAGATAAGTGGATTTGCAAAAGTATACAGTGGGCCATCCTTTCCTGTGACCTCCAAGCATACTTAAAATGGAGGTAAGGTGCACATAAGTGTGCTGAATCAACCACACATGTGTTGTCACTGTTAAATATAATGGGATGAAATTTGTGGGGGTTCCTGGAACAGGTCCCTTGCATATACTGAGGGCCCATTGTACATCTTTTTATTTCAAAGGTTTGGTTTTTGAGTACCTAAGGTCAATGAAGAGCTGGGCATGCTACAGTGCTCACACCCAGGTTCTTATAGACCAGGGAAGAGGGAAGGGCCTGAGGGTTGTTGTCTGCAGGCCAAACCTTTGCTTTGCTTTCCTTTCCCTAGGAATGTTTCTCCTGCAGGTATGTTGATTCATAGCAGCAGCAGCAGCACAGAACTGGTCAGGGGAGGAGAGGGCCTCAGGCTGAAGGAAAGATATAGCCCTGCTGCTTTCCCCAGAACCGCCTCCCAAGAGATTGTATATTTCAACTGCTTTGTGTTTCTGTAGTATTCACCTTTAACTCTACAAAAAGAAGCTACGGGCTCTAGCAAATACCCAGAGAGTTTTTCCAAATCAAGCCAGAACTGGTTTATGATCTCATAAAGTACAAAACTAGAAAGAACTTGAGATCGCTGAAGGAAGCCTGTATTTGTGGCATCTTATTTGTCCCCATTTGATGTAAAAGGAAAAAAAAGCAATTGTCCTCAAGAATGGAAGTTTATTTTTGTTTATATGTATCCTTTCAGAGCATTCCTGGGCTGAAGAATGAGGCAATAGTAGGCCATATCTTTTTGCTTAGCTTCTAGTAACATAACTGGAAAATAGCCCACGAAGAAGCACCAAGGGAAATGTCTTGTTGAGTTAAAAAGCATTTTCTCCTGACTAAACCTCTTTAAAGGACTATATGTTGGCTGTAGTTATGTCCTTAGCTATTTTAGTCCTCTTACTCAGCTGAAGAACACCAATAGCACTGGAAGACAGTCTCAGAATAGCTAAGATTCAAATGAATAACCAAATCCAGGAGCAAAACAAGAAACACTGTAAAACAATTCTGAATGGCTTCTGAATGTTCAAAGGGGGTACTTTGCCAAAGAAAGCGGCTGTTCTTCCTTTGCTATCAGAAGGGAGTAAAAACTGTGGGGGGGGCACACCTGGCAAAAAAAATGAATTCCATACTGGCTGAATGAAGAGTGAAGGGCGGGGAGTAAGAAATGGCTAGGAGGGTTGACTGAGGGTCTTCTTGTAATAATTTGTTCAAATGGAGGTGGGGTCAAGAGTGATGAAGCATTCTAAGAAGAGAGCAACACAAACCAATAGCAGGGGCCAGGATCCTTAATAAAATGCTTAAGCTATTGTTTAATTTAAAAATAAGTTGTAGTTAGCTGACCTTAAGTGAGATTGTTTCAGTTTCAGTTTATTGTATTTTAGCAACGAGCTATTATACAGATATATAGAAGGAGTAAAGGGAAAAATCAAATAAATTGATTTACGTGTAATAGTTAATCTACAATAGATGAATCACTTTCCATACCCCCCTTACACTTTATAACATATAATTGTAAGACCTTGACAAGAAAGTGAGGTTGTAGTTATCTTACAGCCGTTATTCATTTGCTTTCTGCAAAACACATGCCCTATATGTGTTTTGGACTCAAGGCCCCCTTGGCCTTTGCCATAAGACCAGTGGTCATGACTAATGATGGAGGCTGCAAACTCAAACATGTGGAGGGCACTAGTGAATTAAAGGGGTAGAGAGACATCTTCAGTACTATAGGAAGGTACTGAGGGTATCTTCAGTTTAAAGAATACAGCATAACTATTTTCTCATTGTCCACATCATCCTGGATATAAATTCCCGCAGTATGAAATACAAACTGGAGAAAGTAGGCTTTGACTGCTCTTAAGTAACCTTATGTAGTTGATCTTCTTGTTGCTATGTAAATGCTTCTTTTCTTTGGTTTCAGATAACTTCTATACGTCAAGAATATGAAACCAAACTTAAAGGTCTGATGCCAGCATCTTTGAGACAGGAGCTTGAAGACACAATTCTTTCACTAAAATCTCAGGTAAAATCTTAAGTTAGTAAGGTTGGAATGCTAGCAGCTTGTTAGAAGGTTTGGTTAGTCAGAGAAATGACAATGGATTTAATGGTGTGCTGGTGTTACCAACAAAGTTTGGCCACTAGGTAGTCCTAGTTTCAGTTTTCTTACTGTTAGAGTTCCAGTCACAAAAATTGGTTCTGTGAGTGCTTCGTTGTGCAGTGCAATCACATATAAAGAGCCTGTTACGGGCTCACTTAAAATTGCCCAGAAATCATGGTGGCTATTCTCCAATCATTGTAGATGCCTTTACATCATTGAAGATCCAGCTGGTTTTCTGCATAGGAAGAATGGTTCTTCCACTATTTGATTGCCTCTGGATGCTTTTGTGAGTGCAGGCAGAATACAGAGATTGTGGAATATAGACCCAAGAATTTACAAGACACTAGAACATGTTTCAGCTGTAATTTGTAGCCCGTTGTTGAGTGTACAGCAAGCATTACAAGCTTATGATATTCCAATTCCTTTTGAATCAGGAATCTTTAGCAGCCAGCAGTGATCTACCTGGAGCTACCTGAAATACTTGCTGCCTGTACATTCCTTTAATACCAAGAAATCAAATGCATATTTGTTAATTGAGTTGCAACTTCCTGAGGAAACCTTCTGTAAAGATTGTCTTTTGGCTTATGTGCCTTCAGTAATGTTTGACATAAGACTATTTTGATTATCCTCCTATTATTGTCTTTAGCTTTTGACATGTAAGCTATTGGATTGTGGGTTTGGGATATTCTGAAAATGAGAAGACCTCCCACCTGTGTTCACACTTTTCCACAGTACCCACACATTTTTCAAAAAAGAGGATTGCCATCAATTCGCTTGCAGTAGAAAAATCATACATGTGGGATATTTCCTGTGGTAATATTTCTCCTAATGAAACTACCACGAGAAAAGAATTCTTGTTCATGGTGGCCAGGGTTTTATGTGTATTGTTGCTAGTACCATTGCTAGTGAGAAGTATTTCCTGTTGGCAATCCTTTCCAGCCAGCACTGTCATCACAATAGCTGATGATAAAGTTTGAGGATTTGCCTAGGAAACCTATCTCTAGCTATTAAGTGTGACTTCTCTAATAATTATGCTTAGTGCAAAACCTTCAGGTAATGACAACTGCAAAATCCCAGCTTCCAGTGAAGTATGTTTGGAGTTGGAGGGTGTGTGTATGTATGTGTTTTAATGAAATCTGATTTCCACCTGCAGGGCTTCTGTTAGCCTAGACAGCATTTCAAAGGAGGAAAAGTCACTCCAGACTTCTGAAAATGGGTGTTAACATAGAAAAACCATAGCTGGCAGCTGCCTGTGCAGTGAAATACAGTAGCCGGCTACAGACTGTTCAATAAGCAAGGCTCCCTTCTGATGCACAGGTGTCCTCTTCTTTGAAAATTGTTGAAATTCCTGCTTCAAAAAACATCAGACAGAAAGAGCTGTGGAATCCTTGCACCTGTCAGGGTTATTAATTGTTCCAGAGGAATGAGAAGGCTTGGCTAGGTAAAAGTACCAACCAAGCAGCATTAACAATGAACAAATAGGAAACATTCACTTCTTAAACAAAGCTTTGCTTATGTTTAAAATATGTTGGCCTGTTCCTCCTCCTCCTCCTCCCTTCTCAGTCTTTCAGTGTATTCTTTGTGTGATGTCCTAGCATGGTACCAGGGCACTGTTATAGTATGTTTGTGATCTTACCTCCTTTATAAGAAGATTCTGGTCCATTTATTTTTTTCCCCAAACAGAAAATCTAAATCAAATTCTTACTTGTTCTCTATGATGTATTGGTGTTAATTAACAGTGACATTAGAATTATAGTATCTTAGAAATTATAGGACTCTGCTCAATTCCTAAATTATTGATTCCTTGTAAGCATTTTTAAGCTTAATTTTTTTAAGAAGAAACAGTTCTGCTTGACCTTTTTTGCCCAAAAGTTATACCAAAAAATGTGATTCAGTGATGGAAATGTTCAGGCTGGTTCCCTTGCACAACATCAGAGACATTGAGGTCAACCTGTAGATGATAGGTACAGATAATGAGGTCATAAATTGAATTGAAATAATAAGCAGATGAATAGATACCTGAGAAGCAACAGCCATGCCTCCTATTCATTCGTCTTTTCTGTAGTTGGAGCTCCTTTGTCATAACAGCTGTATTTTTCTAGGTAAATTTTCTGCAAAAAAGAGCATCCATCCTGCAAGAGGAGCTGAACACATACCGTACCAGAAGGTAAACCGATGCCCTCTGCTCAGATTGTTATGTTTCACACCTGAGGCTGGGGAATTGCAAAGTGCAGTGACAGCAACTCCAGTATGGTGGCAGTGTGAAAGCATCTTGCTTTTCAGCAAAGAGAGAGTCTGTGGAGCAGTTCTCCACCTCCCATCCCTTTGGTGCTTTGTGAGTAGCGTTTAGAGCAAGATGAGAACTTGCAGGTGTACTGCAAGCCTGGGCCTTGCCTCTGCATTCATGATGAGACAGCAGCTCAGCACACAGCTGCAGGTATGTGGAGGTGCCGCACTGCCTTTCAAGATAAAGGAAGGTGATGCAATTTGTAATATTACAGATTGTTATCTTCAAAGCGCCAGGTCTTCACCCACTTTTACCTTTACTTTGATATTTACGCCATCCTGAATAAGTGGCTGCAAGTGTTGCAACAGCAACACAGGGGTGCTCTGTGCCCTTAGAAGCAAGTGACTCACCCTGGTAATTAACCTAAAGGGGACATTCCAGCTGATGTCACCAAGGGTTTTTCACACTGAAAGACACTCACCAATCACTCCACGTTTCTACAGGGCAACAGGATATGCAAATCCTGTGGAAACTGAAACTCCGTATAAGATGTGACTGTAATTTGAACGTAGGATTGTATCAGATCTTGACAAGCCATTCCACAGACGTTGATAGCATCAGCAGCAGTGTGATGCCAGCCTGTGTGTGAGATTGTGGCCTAGTTCAGACATAATACTATCTCATTTTATTAAGCCAATATGTAAGTTTTGCACCTATGCACAGTGCAGTTGAGGGTTTCCAGCATTCATTGATGCTCTTTTTCCGTTTGGTCTAAACCTGGAAACCATGGTTACCAATGTGAGAACAAACGAGAATCTGAACCCACTGATACCTGATGCTGCATTGCAGATACTTGGCCAACTCCTTGAAATGTGTTATCTGTGGCAAATGTGTATCCACATTTGGATGATGTTTCTCACTGTTTGTGCAGATAGTTTGAGAGTGTTATTTAAAGTACTTCCATTTATGACAGTGGTACTAATTCCCTCTTTGAGATGTGTTCTTTCACACTGTCCTAGCTGCCAGCCAGTGTTTAGTACCAGCTTTTCACAGCAATAAGATACAGGGAGAACAAGGGTCTTCAAATGACCCATTTTGATCTCACTCATTGCATTTTCGTCCTCTAATTCAAACCCACAGTGCTGTTCAGAATTTATTAGTAAAATCCCGCCATAACACTGCCTGATGTTGTGGGCCCTTCGTTAGTGGGCATACTGACCCCAGGAAGCAGGGGATGTATGACTGACGTTGCTGTTGTGTGTCTTCAGGTCATTTCTGATTTATGATGACCCAAAGGCAAACCTAATACAGGGTTTTCTTGACAAGATTTGTTCAGAGAGGGTTG
Organism: Iguana delicatissima; assembly: GCA_948472985.1. Taxonomy (NCBI): domain Eukaryota; kingdom Metazoa; phylum Chordata; class Lepidosauria; order Squamata; family Iguanidae; genus Iguana; species Iguana delicatissima. Next base: position 66,957 of record CAOKZL010002632.1, on the reverse strand, counting down.
CTTTTGCCTTCCTCTGAGGCTGGGAGAGTGTGTCTTGCCCAAGGTTACCCAGTGGGTTTCCATGGCCAAATGAGGACAAAAACTCTTGTTTCCAGAGTTCTTTCTCTCTCAAACCACTACACTGGCTCTCTGATGTGTCCCTTTTCTTTTTCAGGTAGCTACTGGAGCTGACTGATTTGTTCAAGTGTCTAGTGGACTTCGTTCAGCAGGTTTGAAGATTTGGATCTTGTGAATTAATCTGAGAGATCAGTGGCTCTTTTGTTAAAGCAGACAAAGCAATTAATTCTAAGGAAGCCCATCTCTCATTCATAACATATTTTAAGTTATCACTTACTTGAATTATTTTATCATTATAATACAGATTTTTATGCTTTTGATATAATACCTGTATTTATCAATATACTTACTGAAAAACTTAATTTTGTTTGCTCATGCTGTTTTTTGTTACTGGCTTCCTGATACAATTTATTTACTTTTTTACACATGCTAAGAATCACGTCCTTATTATCATCATCATCATCATCATCATTATTATTATTATATTGTCCAAAATGTATTGGAACATATGTGGCATTATTTTCATGTTCACATGAAAACATGTTATTAAAATATTTTTCTACATTTTTGTTTCTACATTATTTTCATTTTCAAAAGCATATCATGTACTGTAAATATACCTGGAAAGGTCCACATTCTTTGCAGACAAGTTCATGGTCCATTTCTTAGGATACACTTTTGTGACTATAGAAAGACTATAATTGGTCATAATCATTGTTTTGGTAGCTGATTGAATGCTGAGTGCTTTCTCAAAGGATGGTAAAAACGTATTTTAGCCTGGAATGGAAACAGTAGTAAGTGATGCAGTTTAGGTTTTAAGTTAAGTTCTGATAATGAAACTTTTCTATTGAGTTACACTCATCAGAGGTATATTTCACTACTTAAATGTCAAGTGTGAAAATTCTGTAGAAGCTGTGTATGCCTGAGGTGGTTCCTTTCTCCATGCCTTTGATCATCAGTGTGGACAGTTTGAAGATTGTAGAGAAAAATCGGGCCTAGAAAATGAACTGCTAATATTGACATTATAAGATGTCTGCTTTACATACTTCACATTAAGCACAGACCTAAAAGAGTGTGCTAAAATCATAAAGCAAGAAGAGGCAGTATTTTGGAGAAATTAAAACATTCTGAACTTAAGATACAAAACTGAGTACTTTTGTAATTATAAAACCTGAGTACAAAATGTTAACATAAAATTGGTCTATGTGTGCCCTCAAGTTGCCTTTTGATTTACAGTGACCCTATGAGTTTCATAGGGTTTTCTTAGGCAAGGAATACTCAGAGGTGGCTTTGCCAGTTCTTTCCTCTGAGACATAGCCTACAGCATCTGGTATTCATTGGCAGTCTCCCATCCAAGTACTAATCAGAGCTAACCTTTCTGAGCTTCCAAGAGCAGACAGGTTCTGGTGCCTTTAGGATATTTAAGCCCTTAACATAAAATTGTTCTTGTTGTAGTGTGCCTTCAGGTTGTTCCTGACTTATGGTGACTGTTGCCCTAGTTTTGGGGGTCCCTTGGGGGATACCTCACTGTGCTCCACATGATGGGGAATGGAAACTAGCCAGAGCACAAGCAATAGCACTGCAAGAGGCACGGTAACCTAGCGTGGTCTTTTTACCCAGTTTTTACAGGGTCAGACCAAGCCAAAAACCAAACAAAAATGCTCAGTAAATGATTTTATTGAATGCCAGTCTCACGCACCAATGCACCCAAGAGCTATTAAGAAGCAAAAGAGAGGAAATTGGACAGAGGGAGTATTGAAGGGGTGTTGTTGGGGTAATACTGCACCTTGTCCTGAAGTACCGGGTCCAAGAAGGCAGCGAAGAAGTGGGGCTCAGCACGGAGAGGGCTGAGGGGATTGCTCGGCAAACGGAGCGAGAGTTGGCTGGGGTGACCAGGAGTGATCCAAAGAAACACTCAAAAGCCAGGACTATTTGTAGAAGAAAAAGTATCTGGAGGACTAATCCTTTCCCGGGGAGAACAATGGGTATTGCAGTGGGCACGAAGCTCCACATTAGTAATTTCCTTGGCATGATGGGATTATTAGGTGTTGCCAAAGTCTCCAGATTTTCGGCTGTGTTTTGTGGTGCAATTTCTGGTCCCCACCTGATGAGATATTTGCTCAACTTGAGGCACACACGCTAATGCTCTCAAGTCAGCGTCTTGGGGCTGAGGCCCCTTTGTGTATTGTGGGTTTGCTTATCTTGAGGTTTCCTGGGGCTATGTGATGGGGGGTTTTACTGGCCTGATCTGGTTTTCAGTCTTTCGACTGTGCCTGCCTACGTGCCCCTTTGAGGGACCTCTCTGGTACACAGAATCATATTTTAATATCAAAATTGTAGACCCCAGGATAGGGTTTCTCCTTCGGAGTAACAGTGACCCTAAGGTGAACCTATCACTGTGTTTTCTGGGGCTGAGAGTGTGTGATGCGCCCAAGGTCACCCAGTGGGTTTCCATGGCCAAGTGAGGAATTGAACCCTGGTTTCTAGGGTTGTAGTCTAACACTCAGATCACTACCCCCTGCTGGCTCTTTAATATAAAATGCCAACCCTTATTTCTGAGTTCATGATATACAAATCAGTTGTGAGGTAACACATGCACATGTATTTGCCTTCTATTTTAAAAGAAAAAAAAGAAAAAAAAAGGCTGGGGAATCTTTGAATTGCCAGTTGTTTTTGGATTCCTCCAGTCATTGTAGTCAAAGATGCTGGAAACTGTGACCCAGCAACATATGGAAGGCCACAGGTTCCCCACTCCTACACTAATATATATATTGGGAAACTGACTGGGCAAGGAATCCCCCCCCCCATGTACTACTGTAAAGGCACATGTAACAAAGTAGACACCCCTAGGTCCCTCACAATGAGAACAGCAACATTGTACTCAAATTGTTTTTGTGTGTCTTCAAGTTGTTTTCCAACTTACGGCAAACCTATCATGCCGTTTTCTTGGCTAGATTTGTTCAGCGAGGGGTTGCCTATGACTTCCTCTGAAGATGAGGGTCTGAGGCTTGTGCAAGGTCATCCAGTGGGTTTTCTTGGCTGAGTGGGGATTGGAGCCTGGTCTCCAGTGTCTTCGTCCAACATCCAGATCACACTACACCATGCTGGTTTTCTGTTGGACTCAAATGTCTAAGTACAAAATGTTGTGGAAGTGAAACAAAAAATATTAAGTGGACAATTTCTTTTTGAGAAGTAACAATAATACTTAACATTTATGCTGTGCTTTAAAGTGTAAGCATTTCACATGTATTATCAGGTTGGCCCTTGAACTATGTCATAGTCTTTTAAATATCTGAAGGTGTTAAGTGTCCGGGGCTATTGTGAAGTTTCATAAATTAACTAAGTCAGAGTAAAGCAGTTTTCCCCCAGTCTGATGCCCTTCAGAAGTTCTAAACTACAATTTCTAGCATTTTTCACTACTGACTCTATTGACTAGGGTTGATGGAAGTCAGAGTCCAAAAAGCAACAGGCTAGAGAAAGCTGCTTTGGAGGGTTCTTTGTGGGGTTATTGGAACGTAAGGGATTGGGGTGGGGTGAGTGTGTGTACAGATGAAAGAGTTTTAGCCCATAATCTCTCTAGGCTGCTGGTTGAAAAGCACAAGGAAGAGCAACAAAAGGCACAAGAGAACCTGGAGTAAGATTGTACAGTACCAAGGCCTTGCAGTATGCTGAATGCCTCAGAATAATCTTGTTGGGAAATGTGTAAACTTTAACCAGACAGCGTTGCAGTCCAGGTCTGCCACCACCATGTTAATGCTGGGCCAGGTCTCTTGTTCAGGGTAGAATCATTGCAGAAATCGAGGGGAACTGACCTTTTTTCACTTACCTTCTCATAGCTTCTTCTTACCACTTTTTTCATCGGCCAAGTTCACTTTTAGTAGCACCTATCAGTTGAGAAGGACAGCGAGTGTGGTTGGGGGAAAGACTGACTGCGCTGAAGTGAGCTGTTGACAGAGAAGAAGAGTTTTCTTTGCCCTTTTTAATACATTATGTGGATAGATCACAATTAAACTTTTTTGCAGCCATCACATCTAGTTTGGTTTTAAACTCTATCTGTGTTTTAAAACACAGATTGCTTTTTCTAGGTAATCAGCCTCACCTGCTAAGCTACTGAATATTTTCCAATATGCAAATAAGGCTTTCAGTTTCCTTAAGTGAATTCTTATTCTTTTTACAAACACAGTTACTTGTTTCTTAATCTCAAGATCTTCACCATCTTTAATGTATTTACAAGCTGTTCCCTGATCACAGATCAGATCCTTTTATACACGTTGGCTGCTGATGCATAAAGTTGCTTAGTTATGCACAATATGTATTGTTGTTTTTTCCCAGAAAAGATAATTGACTGAACTCTACCATTAGAATGGATAGAAATGTTTTTACTTAAGTAAAATATTGTTTCCATGCTAGTGACTTTCTTGTGTTACGCATGTATCAAATATGTTCACTTTTCATACAGTTGAAATACCATTGTCTCTTTCTTTGCTATGAATATATAACCGTGCTTTAATTGCAACATGGCGTGGGTTGTTTTTTTTCCTCTTGGAACAGAGCTGATGCACTCTTCTTGTTAGTTGTCCGATGCTCTTATAAAAACAGCTTCAGGGGTTCACGCTGTGTTCAAACTTTGCTCCTAGTGGAAAGGGCTCCAACTCTGACAGGAAGAAAATATTTGTGATTGCTTTAATAACTGCTAAAGGTTACCCTGAAAAACACAGGGCACCCTTGATGCTAAGCAGTTCCAATAGATAATGCAGTGAGATTATGAGTTCTCTGTAAAACCCTTCTCTGCCCTCTCAAGTCTTAATTTGCCAAAGGCGCCTGCACTCAGTCTGGTTTTGAGGGGCGAAAGGGAACTGAGAACATCAAGCAATGTGTGAAAAAGTTCCAGAACACAAGGTCATTCTAATTCATAGTTCCCTTTTAAAAAGTCTCATCTTCGCTCAGCTTTGATTTTTTTTTTCAGAAATAAAAACATTCCTCTTTATGGCTTGTCATTAAAAGAAAGTTGGCTCTTTAAAGCACATTATCAAAGAGTATAGAAATAGTGAGTTACAGAAACTGAAAATGTATGAGCAGTTTTAAGTCTAGTAACCCAAAGCCTACTTTAAATCAGTTTGGCTTTTGTACTATTAGTAGCTGGATTGAGGGGTTTTTCCCCCCCTTTCCTTCTTTCTTTCATGCAACATTTCACAAGCATATCCTAGCCTTCACATCCTACCTTCTAGGTCTGATAGGCTGAAAGCCTGTTAAAATTAGTTGTGTGTTTTTCTGGCTTTTTTCCTAAACAGTATTTACAGAGGTTTACCAAACTTGCATTGTACAGATATGATCCACATCCCTCCTGCCCTCTACATCAGAAGCCTTCTGACAGGAAATGGATTGAAGCATCCCTTGAGAAAGAAAGAGGGTACCATTCATAGTTCCTCCTTTGTTACAGTGGGAAAAAAAGGATGAAAAGGATGGAAGAGAAGAGCTTCTAGTACTAGTTGTATCTTCTACTGGAGTTGTGTCTTCTGCTGGAACATTGCAAGGTCAACTTCTTTGATGCAAAAATACATGCAAAAATACAATTACTTGCAGTCATATACACACACTTATTTTGCTGCTGCTCAGTTACAGCTGCAGTACCTTGGAATATTTATATAGTCTTTGCTCCCAGTTCTGACCGTTTGGTCATTCCAGGTGCCAACAGGACTGGCTCAGCTGGTGATATCACACAAAGTGTGAATTGTGCCACTTAGCAGTTTGGCTCCAACAGTATTTTCAAAGCACCTCTCGCTGCTGAGAAAACTTCTCACAGTTCAAGTGGTATCTCCTGGAAGTTGGAAATATAGCCTTTCAATGAGTTTTGGGATGGTTTCTTTGATAGGGCATGGGTTGACTTCATGAAATGGATAATGAAGCATGAAGTACACAAAGCCCCCAAGCTTTTAATTTAAATAATAGTTTCTAGATATTTGGAAAGCAAATCACAATTAATTCTGAAAGGTAATCATGATCAAATCAATTGGAACTTTTTTGAAGTATAATGGAAAACATGTGTTTGAATCTGCAGGAGATTGGTTGGTGTGATCTCTCATAATAATCAGAAATGCATTCCCTACATGTAAAAAAAAATGTGTAAAGGAAAGAGATTGCCCCCTCCAGATGCTAACTGCGAAGAAGTAATTTATGCTTTCTTCAATGGAGTATTGCTACTCTTAGCTTTACTTATTTGCAGTTTCCAAGAAAGATGAGTTTGCTTATGTTACACACAGTTTTTTAATGTAAGCGCCCAAATTTGAACAGGTTGGGATGATGTTCCATGTTGATCTGCAGAGACTGTGTGTTCCTTCATGTCTCTCTTCTTGAAATGCAGGATACTGGAGGGGACGTATTCTTCACATTCCCACAAATTTAAGGTGTGAAGCAATTTAGTGAAGTGCTATGACCTCTCCACTCCCGTTTTCAAAAAGTTAGCTGCTCCTGGAATGAGTCTACTGCCTCTTTAAATTTTGTGCCCAGTACCTCTTCAGAGCTTTTGTAGTTAACAAAGCTTCTTTTCAGGAGCAGCAAAGAGTAAGAGGCCACATGGCTGTTGCTTGCCCTGCCTAGATAAGGACTTAGAAAATGTACCCTTTTGGCCTGCAACTCCTGGAGCTCTCCTTCTCTTCAGTCAGCATGGCAGGTGGCATCTAGGGCCATTTCTGCACTATTATTGTGCTATTATTCCACTTCCAGTATCCTGTGGTATTCTGGGGTATGCAATTTAGGGAGGGGCCTCAAAGCTCTATAACAATCTAGTGTGGAAATGGCCTAAGAGTTAGAGTCCAAAAGAACAACTTCCCCAGGCTTGGCTTCAGAGCAAGTTCTTTTAGATAATTCCAATTATATTGTATGTTATGAAAGAAAATATGAAAAGTATATATTCATTGAACGTAATATGGATCATTACTACCAAAACAAAGGAGAAGAAGAACCAAGCTGATTGGCTTAAGCTTCTTCAATGGTATTCTTCTTCAGTGTTTTCTGATTGGCCATTAAAATGCCATCTGTCCTATGATACATTCTCAAGTGAACTACACAAAATTCCTTTCATAGGCCATTGCTCTTAACATTTGAGACTTCAAAACTCAGCTTTGGTGAGTATTTAGTAGGACCTAGCTTAAGAAAATAACAGTAGTGGACAGATACAGTTGTCAGATTCAACAACATTGGGCAGTGATTCTTCATATCCTCCTTTTTTTTTTACTTATTGAATAACTGTTAGGTAAATCAATCTTATATTTAATAAATACAGACCTTAAGTTAATTATTGAGAAATATAACATCAAACAACCCCTGAAAATTTTTGAATAAGACAATGGATTTTCCTGTTTCTTACCCTTTCCTCTTACTGTCCTCAGAACTAAACTGAGCACCATAAGTGAAAATTACAAATTCTGAAGACAAGAGGTTGTACTTAACTGTGATCTTGTGCTGAAATCTTAGCACAAATCTTTTCCTTCAAGCTCATTTGTGGAACTGGGTCATTCCTAACAGATGGTGAAGAAAGGTGGAAGCTGCAAAGGAGGAAGAGAATTACTAAATATTTCTCCATTCTCCATTCCATTGGTGCAATGGATGCAATCCCTAAATCTGTCTGGCTAGACAACAATTGTAGGTCACACACACCCCCGCTTTCATTCACTATAGACAGATAAGCTTCTATTCCTTCCCAAATCTGAGTCCTAGTCTAACTATAGTAGCATATACACATGAGTGAGTGAATGATGCAAGTTTACTAAACCATTGGATGCTGTGAACCAACAGAGAAATAAATTCCCTGAATAATCAAAGAATCATAGAGTTGGAAGAGACTCCAGGGGCCATCCAGTCCAACCCTCTGGCATGCAGGAACCCACATCAAAGCACTCCCAACAGATGGCCATCCAGCCTCTGCTTAGAAACCTCCAAAGAAGGAGACTCCACCACACTCTGAGGCAGCGTATTCCACTGCCGGACAGTTCTGACCATCAGGAAGCTCCTCCTGAGGTTCAGATGGAATCTCCTTTCCTGCAGCTTGAATCCATTACTCCTTGTCCTATTCTCTGGAGCAGCAGAAAACAAGCCCGCTCCCTCCTCAACATGACATCCCTTCAAATATTTAAACTTGGCTATCATGTCCCCTCTTAACCTTCTCTTCTGCAGACTAAACATACCCAGCTCCCTAAGCCGTTCCTCATAGGGCATGTCTTCCAGACCCTTCACCATTGCGGATGCCCTCCTCTGGACACATTCCAGCTTGTTGATATCCTTCTTGAATTGAGGTGCCCAGAACTGGACACAGTATTCCAAACGAGGCCTAACCAATGCAGAATAGAGTGGTACTATTACCTCCCTTGATCTAGACACCATACTCCTATTGATGCAACCAAGAATTGCGCTGGCTTTCATGGCTACCACATCACACTGCTGACTCATATTCAGCTTGTGATCTACCAAGACTCCTAGATCCCTTTCACATGTACTGCTATCCAGCCATGCGTCCCCCCATCCTATATTTGTCCATTCCATTTTTTCTGCCTAGGTGTAGGACCTTACATTTGTCTCTGTTGAAATTCATTTTGTTAGCTTTGGCCCAGCTCTCCAATCTGTCAAGGTCATTTTGAAATTTGATCCTGTTCTCTGGGGTATTAGCAACCCTCGCAATTTGGTGTCACCTGCAAATTTGATCAGCTCCTTCATCCAAGTCATTGATGAAGATGTTGAATAGCACTGGTCCTAGGACAGAACCCTGTGGCACCCCACTCTCCAGGATGAAAAGCAGCCCTTGGTGAGCACCCTTTGGGTTCAATTGGTCAACTAATTACAAATCCACCTAACAGTAGCCCTGTCCAGCCTACATTTCACTAGCTTGTTTGCAAGAATGTCATGGGGAACTTTGTCAAAGGTCTTACTGAAGTCAAGATATGCCACATCTACAGCATTCCCTTCGTCTATCAAGCTTGTAACCCTATCATAAAAAGAGCTAATCAGGCATTTAGTGCTCTTAGGCCTAGTTTGCTCCTGGATGCTCAGGCAGCAGAGGTGACCACAGGTGCCTTTGATCAATATAACTAATGCAAATTCCAGACTGCCATTGGAAAGAGGAAGGAAAGTGCCTCGGACAGTAATTGAGGGAGGTAGCAGCAGTACCTCTTCCACCCCAATTCTTTCAGCTAAGTCCCCAAGGCCTTTCCCTCTTTTATAGGAAAGATATCAGTGTGCTACATAGTCTGTCCTTCACCTAAACCAGTCTGCTGCCCTCAAGGGTGGTGAAGGATGCTATTCTTTTTGCTGTCCTTTAGAAATACTAGTCCAATTGGCTCGTGTTCACGGGGTAAGAAAGGGAGGATAATCCTGTCCTTTTCCTAAAGCAGCAAAATGTCCTGGTCCTGGGCTAATGGACTGATTCTTCAGATGGCCAGACTGGCTGCATTCACATGTGTATTTGATACACTGAGGTTGGGTAATATTACTGTAATAGGTCCTATATGGAATGCTTTGAGGAACATGTGGAAACAGAATTCTGTTTGTAAAGTATTGACCAGCAGTAACTTTAGAGACTGTGTTACTTTTTGCATTGATTGGATTAACCATGGGTCAGTTACTAAGGGCAACTAAAAGTACTGGTACCTTCAAAGCCCTCAGTGTCGTATGGCTTCTAATTCTTTGTTGAAGAATGCCTTGTTCTAGAAATCACTGAGTGAAACACTTTGCATTTGCTAGGGTTCACTGAGACCACAGACAACACATGGTGGAATCTTCTATGCTTCTATGTAGAAAACCCAGTATGTGAAACTCCTCATCTCAGGACATCAAGTGTCTGTCATCCTTTGAACCTGTTGAAAATGTTTTTGTTCTAACTTTTTATTTTATTTTTTCTTAAATTACTTTGATTGTTTTTAGATTTTTTTTTATTTAGTCTCTAGTTCTGTGTCCTTTTATTGATATTTTTATCTGCTCTTTTTGATTTTTTCCATCTTAATTGGCTTATTGATGTGTTTTGTTGGTCAGCTGTTCTAGTTTTCATTGATGTTAGCCACTGTTCACATCACTGCAGAGACAGGAAAGTGTTACAGAATTTTTTATAACAAAACTATCTGAAAGTGGATGTGCCTTTGGATTAAACACCAGTGGGCCATATCCAGCAGTTTTCTTTACGAATATTTCATTAGAATTGTACTGAACAAAGAAAAGGCAAGATTAGTTTGACTGGTTCAGATCCAGCATTCATCAGACGTCATAACAGTATCACATTTCCAGTAAGCTTCACTTTAATAGCATCAGTTGAGTACTACAGGACATTGCTAGAAGTAAGAGGATTGGCCAGCTACCTGGAGAACCTTTGGGTCGAGATGGGACTTCAAGTCCCAGAAGCCCTGTCCAGCCTGGTAAAAGAATGATGGGATGTGTAATCCAAAACATAAAAAGGGCCAAAGTTCCCCCTATTCCTGCTTTACCTGAAATTCTATCTTACAGTAGAGTGGTAGGCCCATGGACCAGTGAAGTTGCTGTGAACTAGCCTTTTCTAACCGTATTGCTCTTTCTCACATCAGCTATGTCCAAAACATGGTAAAGCTACTTTTAGGCTATACCTTCCAAAATTCCTCCATCCAGCATGGCCACTGATTATGCTGCAAACTGTTCCAGCTCTCATCTACTTGGTTCTTGAGAAATATATGCGATAGATTAGAGAAGTCTTCATTTGTAAGGACTATGAACCAGGAGTCAGGATGATAAATTTCAGAAGAGGTGAAGGAATGCTGGAGATTAGGCTTTATGGAATAATAGCCTGGAGAACCTGTTCCACAGTGTGTTAGCACAGTCACCTAGCATCTTGCGTTAACCACCCCCCAGTGAGTTCAAAGCTTATAAATAGGGCCTTGGCTTGCTTACTATCTTGCATCTGCTTTCCTAAGTAGGGTTTTTCATGTCTGAATAACTCCAGCTTACATCTACAGAAGAAAGCATGAAAACATCCTTCCATCCAGCATGTCGAAATTCTCTTTTAAAATCACTGTTTAAAACTCCACACACAAAGCATCACAGAATTGCTAGAGTGAAGGGAATTCATAACATCCTTTCAATTTGGGCCTCTTTGCTTACTGTTCAAAGCAGGAAGGTAAATTATGCATTTTCAATAAAATACTTAAAGTTTTTATTTAATTCCATGTTTTTATGTTTTTCATGGGTTTGAGGTTTTGTTAAGACTTTCTGGAAAGCTGTTTAAAATAAATATAAATAAATAAAAGGGAGCATTACTAATCTTATAGCTATTTTAGGAACCAATATACTTTTATGCAGCTTTGAGACTGGCAACTTTTTTAATAAAATGAAGTAATGAGCCCAGTAACCTATCCACAGAGGGTATGAGACTCCTAATTAAACTGTGGTGTGTGACAGAGCAAGGAGGCTGGCTGTGGGTATGGCCAATGAATGTGATGTTAAAATATAACCTGGTGGAAGATAATGGCCCTTTCCGCATGTGGGAAAGGAACCGTGCAAAAACAGGACTCACCGGACTTCTTCAGCGTGCGGGCGAGTCTGTCGGGACAAGGAGCAGTGCGAGCTCGTCGCACCGCACCGCTCCGGCATCCAAAATGGCGGCTTCTGGTTGGTGGAGGCTCTCCACCAACCGGAGAAGCTCACCAGCCTAAAGCCCATCCCCGGCAGATCTGCAGGCATGCACTAGTGCGTGCCTGCAAATCTGCACCGGAGTGCTGCGACGGAGTGACACAGAGTCGCGTGCTCCGTGCTTTTTAAAAACTTCTAAAAAGAGGTTTTTAAAAAACACACTGCACGACCAGTTCTGGTCGCTCCGGAGCAGACTGAGGTGCGCAACTGCAAAAAGTAGTCCGCACCAGTCCACTTGGGGTGCAGAAGACCTCCGTTGGAGGTCGCTCTGCACCATTTTAATAGCCCGATGCGGAAAGGGCCAATGTTAGATTTTTGTTCCAATGGGATAGGAGGAGGCATTCCATGGGTCTAATTCTCCTGCTGGCTTTTCCCAATTTCTCTGTTTCCTCCTTTCTCTGCAGGCTGACAGGATAGCTAGCTGTTCAGAGGATGACTAAACTTGCATTACCCACTTTGCTTAATTCTTAACACCACAATCTCCCCAAGCTCCACTCTTTCTTTAAGGACATTCTAGGATGGCTTCAGGCAGGACTCTGCAGGACTCTGGAGCAGCTGGGAGGTATGGAGGTAGTCTAGATCAAAGGCCATTCTGGGTTCTTGAGCAGCATCTTAAAGCATTATTGAGATGGAGAGAACTCCCTGTCAAGTAAAGCCTCATAGCATTAAATATTCTCTTGTAATCAAGCTTTTGGCTTTGTGACTCCACTCCTCAGTTCCTTGAAAACATAACCAACAAAACCTACAGTCCTTGTAGGTACACCCTGTGAGTGTTCTGGCTTTTTCCAGTGTGCTCATGCTTTCTGTTTAAAGCCCTTTAGCATGGGACTGGTCCATCTTAGTGATCACCTCTCACTGCCTGTGAACTTCTGTGCTGACAGAAATCTTCTCCGCAGCCCCCATTCTACTTCTCCTCACTGACTGTGATGAAACTTGCAGCTACAGACAGAGTCATTACAGTACGTGCCCCAAGCTGCTAAGAATATACACCTCCCTTCGAGGTCTGGTAACTATCTGAAATAGCTACAACAGTCAGCTATTCCAAGAGTTGTTCGGAGGCTGAGTCAATGGGAACTGTTCTGTATGTGTTTTTGTGGCTTCTGGACTGTTTTATGTATTGTTTTGCTTGTGATTATTCAAGCGTAATTTCACATGACCTCCCTATGATTGAAAACATGCAAGGAGAGTAGGTTGTGCCTACTGGCTACAGCCCCATGGTCAGAGCTGCAGAGAGCAGATTTCAGATCCCAGTGAATTTTTATTTTCAGGGTTTGGAAATTCACTCACCTCCTCGAGGTTCCTGGAGTCTTTCTGAAGGAGGGGGCCACACACAGCTACTGCTACCCACAACCAGCACCCTTCCCCCTGGCCACCTCCCTGGATTCACTCTTTATCCCATGCCCAGAGGCTGCCTCTGTTTTGCACCACTTGCCAATTCATAGGTTCAGGGGCTGCTGTCAGAGTCAGAAGGGTTAAGAGATGAGCAGCTCGGCAAGGATCCTCCTTCTCCTCCTCTTCCAGCCAACTGAGGCCACAATGCACTGGTGGCCTCCAGGTCTCTGTTTCCAGCAATCATATGAGGTCTTGTATTTTACTTTCAGCTTCTTCAGATGCCACCTGCTGCTTATTTGCCCCTCTAATTCACTCCCTCCCTCTCACTGTCACAACAATCCCTCTTAGCTTATCCAAGGCTTCCTCCCCCTCCCTTTGTCCCCACTCGCTCTCTCTTGCAGCAACCCCAGACTAGCTAAAAATCTCCAGCATTTTGTAATACAGAACTTTGTCTATCATTCCTTTCTTTGAACTCCATTTATTTTTACCAATGGGTGTCAAAAACAATTGGCAAAGAATGAGGTTACAGAGAAAAAAAAATGTATACAACATAGTTGTGTTCCGGGGGGCCCACCTGGACTGCCTGAATCTGGTAATTTCTACCAGCTTCCTCCTCTCTCTCTGGCACTGCCTCCCATATCCCAGCATGAACTTGAGATATCCACCCTGCTAGCCTCACATTCAAATCTATGTGTCTGGCACTCTTTAGGATTCCCCCTCAGGAAGCCAACATGCATGCATCCATCTGTGTGTACATAAGTCACCTGCACATTGACTCGGAAGATGCAGCCTGTGGGCAGAGTGAAAAACAGGACGGCACCAATCCCAGGGAAGTGGAGGGACCATCCAGGTGCAACAAGGGGAAAAGCCCACAGAGCAACAGTGGTTTGATACCAGGTTACAAATTAAAAAAGAGAAAGAGAAGGAGGGAAAAAAAGAATGTGGCAGCACCTTTAAGACTGATTTTTTATTTTATTTTAGCATGAGCTTTTGCAGATATAAACCTTTTTCTTTTGATGCAGTACCACATGATAGTAAGTCCTTGGGTATAAAACATGTTTACACAGTTGTGGGAGTGGGATGGAATGTAATAGGATCCAGAAAGATGCAAACTGCGTCCCTTGTCCTAAATTTTCAAAGGCCTAGGTGAGGTGACACAAGTCTTTCAGAAGGTTATCAATTGTTATTTAAGACAGTTACTGAGGAAGGACTTGATTTGAAATGTGTTGACATAAATAAAATCCCCTCCATGCACTTCAAAGTTTTCTTCCTACTTCTCTGGCAGAAAATAGAGGAAATGGACACAATCTGTTGTTGTGCTCCTGTTGCACACATTTATGAGCATGAAAGCATGTCATGTTACCCATCAGTCGCTACAGTTTATGTTCTAACTTACTGAGAAAAAGAGTCATCAATATTTTCAAAACAAATGAAAAACGGCTGACTGATGATACCCCAGGATTACCTGTTACCCAGCAGAGAACCAAGTCTTGAACCAAGCTTTGCTTCCTTGATTCCCAAGGATTGTGTGGGAACGCGCAGCTTTCTATAGGGCCACAAGCTACAGCCAACTACCTCTCAACATAGTCCATGATACTAAACGATAGTTTTAAAATGGTCGTCGTGTAGCAAGGGGTCGTACGATTCTGACTACAAAGGGAATAAATAGGGAGTAAGGGATCTACTTGTAGAATATGAAATCTCCGTAAAAGACTTCAAAAGCAAAATAATTTCTTCCGTGTTTAGGGGTGTTCTGAGTAGATGTCATCAACTTTTTTCTTCTTTGTCTTTTTTCTGCAAAACGTATGATGGTTATATGTTCAGATTGTTCACTCCACTTCCTCCCCCGCACCACCCACAAAATATTTCTCCATAAGAATTCCAGTGCTGAGAAAAACATATATGAACTGACCCCCTTCCCACCTTCTTTCCTCTAGGACCAAGTTTTCCAGAATGCCCTCATCGAAGAGTAAGAGCTTTTGAAAACATTCTGTAGGCCTCAGGCTTGCTGGGGTCAAGTAAGTCTGCTAGCATGGTGGGTTTAAATATGCCTTACTTAATTCAATTGAAACTCAAGGAATCCCCTCAGCAAATTCAGCTGAACATTACCCATATTTTTTATCAATCTGTTGCATTGTATATATCCACTAATTCATCTGTTGTTACACCCCTTCCTCTAAGCCAGTGGTTCTCAACCTTCCTAATGCCATGACCCTTTAATACAGTTCCTCATTTTGTGGTGACCCCCAACCATAAAATTATTTATTTATTATTACAATGCCTCCCCCCCCCCCCGGCAAAGGCCAGGAACGGGGGAGCGGGCAGGGAAGGAAAAAGGAGCCGCGCGTCTCCCCCGGGAAAAAACTCCAAGACCCCCCCGGCTCTGCTTCTGCTTCGCTCTCGTTTCCGCTGGGGGGGCAGTGTGGGAAAAGTTTCCAGAGTGTCGACCCTGGCCGGGGGGGAGGAATCCCAGTGCCTTTGTCTTTTGCGCCGGGCACAGCTTGCTCCCCCAGAAAAGCACCGCCTTGCAGCCCCCCGGCCCTTTCACTGCGCCCCCTCCATGGCAAGTGGGGCAGGGGCCATGGCAAGGAGGGGGCCTGCCCCCCGTGCTGCTGCTGCCCCCCCAAGCTGGCCCGTCAGACGGGAGGTTCTCCTGGTAGCGGAGAAGGGGAGTGATTTCAGTCCCTTCTGAACAGGGGGCAGGAGGATGCGAGCACATGGCTTGTGCTTGCACACCACCACTCCTGGGCCTTTTCCACATGTTACCTTATCACGGAGGCGGGGGGGTGCCGTTCATGCAAGCAGGTTCTTGCGCGAGGCGCTCTCTTTGCTGCTTCTTCATCCCGCAGCTGGCTTCCTGGTCGCGCAACCACCTCGCCCCTTCCTCCCCCAGCGCAGCCTACAGCTCCCAGGCTGCACTGTGGAAGGAAGGGGTGGGGCGGTAGCGCGACCAGGAAGCCAGCTGCAGGACGAAGGAGCAGCGAAGAGAGGGCACCCCTCACCTCTGCGATAAGGTAACATGCAGAAAAGGCCCAGGAGTGGTGGTGTGCAAGCGCAAGCCACGCGCTCACGTCCTCCTGCCCCCTTTGGCGGGAGCGTGTGCGGCTGCATGCACTCCTGCCAAAGGGGGCAGGAGGACACAAGCGTGTGGCTCGCACTTGCGCACCACCACCAAGGAGGGAATGGAGCCTAAGACCATCGGAAATACGTATTTTCCGATGGTCTTAGGTGACCCCTGTGAAAGGGTCTTTCGACCCCTAAAGGGGTCGTGACCCACAGGTTGAGAACCGCTGCTCTAAGCCTTTAGAGATCCACATAACAAAGGAGTCACTAAGAAAAGTGCAGTTATGCAAGTCTGTAGTTAAATAAATCACTGGTACTTTTACTGATCTTGGAAGCTAAGCAGGATTAGCTCTGGTTAGGTGGATGGGAGACCACCAAGGAATACCAGCTGCTGTAGGCTATATTTCAGAGGAAGGAACTGGCAAAACTACCTCTGAGGATTCCTTGCTTAAGAAAACTCGGTGAAATTCATGGGGTTGCCATAAGTCGACAGACAAATTGAAAGCACACATGTGTGCACGCACGCGCACACACGCACACACTCTTTTACTATGGATGAAAACAAAAAGCATGCAGATGGTATTCTTTTACCTAGTGGCGCTTACTTGCTTAATCGAGTGATGATATTCCTGGACCTTCCGTTAGTCCGGTCATAGAGCAAATAAAACACAGAGAGATTCAATCCTTATTTTTAAATTTTTAAAAAACCTAAAATTGTTTCTTAAAATACAGTAAAATGCAATTATTTCAAAACACAGTAAGACACCTGAATGTGATTGTATGTTCTGGTGGTTCTCTGCTCCCATACTTTCCATTGCTTCAACACTTCTGGTTACAGACCTCTTGGGAACCAGTTTTGGCTGAATGTCACTTTGAAGTGAGCAGAGCAGGATTTCAAAACCCAAAGCCAGCCCTCTGCCTCAGGCTCCCCTCTAAGGAAACTACAAATAGCATTGACACTCCTATATGAACCAGCATGGCATAATGCTGAAGGGTGTAAAGGAGACCTGGGTTCAAATCCCAGCATACCTTGGGGCCATTCGCTGTCTCTGAGCATGACTACTTCACAGGGTTTTTGTGAGGATAAAAATTGGGAAAAGGTCCATGTGATCAACCTTAATCTTGGAGGAGAGGTGGGATATAAATATAACTAATAGATCAATAATGGCTAAAAGAGGTAAGCTGCTTCCCCGCATTGCAGCTCTTATGGCTCTTTGCCAGACCTTGTGTTCCATGCTCTATGACCTTTTGCCTCATGCTGGTGCCCCCAAATGTTTTGGACTACAATGCTTACTCTCCCCAGCCACCACTGAATGATAGGAATTGTAATCCAAGACATCTGGAGGCACTGGGCTGGGGAAGGTTAGTCTATGTCATTCTTCAGGACTGTTTCAACTACAGCAGAGCTTTCTCTACATGTTTATCATCCTATGGTAGGATGAGGGTGGACAACTTGTGGCTTCCAAAGTTTTGTTTGGACTACAACTCCCATCAGACCTAGCTGGTTAAGCAATGATGAGGGATGAGAGGAGCTGCTATCCAGCTACAAGGAAGATCCTCCACAACACTGAGATAGGGAGAAAGTTCATGTCCCCTTGTGTATTAAATGCAACCCAGCTGGAGTAGTTTACCCACAACTACATGGCTCAGTTGCACAGCCACTGAGTGCAAACCTCATCCGCTATGTGGAGCAGCAGTGAAAAAACTCCCAAGCCACATTTCAAGCATGGTAACATACTTCTTTCCTCCACAGACATTTCCTCCATGTCTGGATAGATGTACAACAGCTTTCCAAGAGAGGCCTCTCCCATTCAGCCAGGCTGTATTAACGTATAGTGTGACTCTGAAAGCTTTCCTGCCTTCTTTTTCCTTCCTGCATTCCTCCCAAGGCTTTGTTATCAGCCCTCTCATGGGCCTGGCAAAGCCAACAGGGAGACTGGCCTGATTCAAAGCCCAGGTGCCAACCACGCTAAAGTCTCCGGCTCCGCAGCAGGAAGCAAGGATGGCCTCAGCCATTTCTTTAGTTCTCATTATGCCATGAACTGAGACTGAATTAAACATCCACTTGTCAATAGCTCCTGCTCATTTGCAGGAGAAACCTCCTTAGACAAATGGCACCAAGAATGGATCCTGGTCTCTTAAAAATGGTGGACAGGTGGCTACCACAGGGTGGGGGCAGAGTCCTGATTTCAGAAACTCACTTCAGCTACCCTTCCGAGATGGCATAGGACATTTTTTTCTGCCTGAGCCAGGTATATTCTCCAACTGCCTCATTTTGGCAGGCACAGTCCCTTTTAATCCTCTGTCTTCCCACTTTTTCAGCTGCACTTAAAATGTCACAGTTTCTCCTTCCTCCTCTCACTTTCCCTGTTTGTCTTCAGCTTACTTCAGTTGCTGCAAACTGAATACAAAGCACTCAAGTAACTCAGCAGCGGAGAGAGAACAAGAGGGGCGGGATCCTGCCCTTCCCTGTAAGCTCAGGCAAAAGCAAACCACTATAGCCTCTCATAGCATCTTCTTCATTAATAACTTTTGCCATCTTGGCCACATGAATCCCAGTTTTCATCTGTGAAATGTTGGAGGCTACGTGCATGCCGAGAGGTATACTTGTACAAAAGTCAGTTATTTTGGCACGTGGGGTAGAAAATCTCACAAGCACCTCTGCCCATCCCAAAGGCAACAAAGAGGGGAGAAAAGGGATTTGCTTCCCAGAATTTGCTATCTGAGGTAGTTTCTTTTGTCTGTTTAATGATAGGGCCTGCCTTCAGTTCTACTATGCTGGATCTTTCAATCATGGCACCCATTGTATCCTCACACCATGGAATTTATCCCTGCTACATCTAGAAGTGAGCGTTATTACTGGGGAGCGGGGAGGAATTAGAAATTCTGTTTGTTCAGAGAAGTAATTGGATGAGTCTTTAGAAAAAAAGAGTTAACTCCCATTAGACATATGAGTGAGAGACAATGGAATCATCCTGGAGAATTGAAGCAGACAGTTTCCTTAATAACATTTTTCTTTATTTCCTTTTTTTTTTAATAGAGGGGAAATTGATTTTATTCCTAAGAGGGGAGCCTGTGTGGTCTTGTACTACTTGGTTCTCTGGCTGAAACCCCAGACTAGGATGAACTGATTAATTGCATTTGCTCCAGACAATACTGGCAACAGCCCTCTGTTAGAAGCATTTAGTGGAATTAGCCAAAATGCTGCTGAAATGGATGTTTGTGAAGTGGCTGGGTAGCCAGAAAAGTATTCAAGTGCAATGTGTACTTCCAAGCAACAACAACCAGCACATCACTGATGGGTGGGAACAACACACTTAATACTAGTCTCACCGTCTGCAAGTCAGTTGTGAGTAACCATCTGCTTCTGTACACTGGCTGGAGCTGCTGTGCTGTGTAAACGGCTCCAATTATCTCCCATTCAGTGCAAGGAGGGTAAAAGCCATTCAGCTTTGTCCTCATAATTTCCTCTCTTTGCAGGGGTGAGTGGCACAGTGAGGGGCTGCAGGCTACCACTTGCAAAGTGGCAGCCTAAGCCCAATGTGCATATGATCGTTTTGAAAAACAGTCACCCGTAACATGCAGCTTCAGCAGTGTGGAGATTTAAACATACGTTGTTGTGTATGCCTTCAAGTTGTTTCTGACTTATGGTGACCCTAAGGCAAACCTATCACAGGGTTTTCTGAGGGCTGAGAGTGTGTGATGCACCCAAGGGCACCCAGTGGGTTTCCATGGCCAAATGGAGAATCGAACCCTTGTCTTCAGGGTTGTAGTCCCACATTCAAACCTCTACACAACACTGGCTCTCTGTTAAACATACATCTACATACACAACTGGGCTGTTCCTCTCACATTTACAGCAGAAGCAAGAGTTCATAGTCAACAGGAAAACATCAAATTTGGAGAGGTTTAGTGGCTACATGAACTAGTAGGTTTCTGGAGTTATATCTCACATCTCCCATGGGCTCATTACGTAGATGTGGGCAGACCATTCACTTTAAGTCTCCATCTCCCTCATCAGCACCATCTGCAATAGGAGAGAAAGAACAGTGATGTACCTTACAAGGTTACTGTAAGGCAGTGTCAGAGAAATTCAGAATTCTCAGCCAGAGAGCTCTTTGGCCTCAGTAAACTACAAACCCCAGAATTCCACAGGATGTTGAAAGTGGAATAACAGCGCTGTAAGAGTGTAGCGTGGAAATGGCCTCAGTTATACAAAAAAAGAATATTAGGCTGACATTTTAGGCCAATTTTGTCACCTCCCCCCGCCCCACTTCTTTGAAACTGAATGTTGTCTTTAGACTGAGAGAAGTACCCTTCTTTTATCTTTTAAGGATTACTGTATACACTCATGTAAAAGTGTAAAAATTTTAGTCAAAAACTTGACCCCCCAAAACTGGGTCGAACTTATTCAAGGGTCAATGTAAGTACTGTACCTTAACTTTCATTAAAAAAATGGGACCATTCCCTTCTCTGAGTAGAGTAGTAAAAGGCAAGCACTTAGTCCATCCAAGGGGAACCTAAAAGAAGCACCAAGCCCCTCTAGTCTCTCTGCTGTGGCACCACTTCTGGCCTTTTTGAATGCCTAGATGGGAAAATGGTAGTGGCGGTGGCAGCTCTTTGGTGCATCTCCTCAAAGAAGCACTAAGAAAGTACTATAGTGTTTTCTCCCTCTGTCATAATAGTAAAACTGAGAGTGATTCAATGAAACTGAATAGTAGGAGAGTCAGGACACAGGAAAAGGAAATATTTCTACACATAGTGACTAGTTAATGCTATGGCATTTGCTAATTCAGGATCTACTGGCAAGCCACCAATTTGAACAGGATTTTTAAAGGTAACTGGACGGACACCTGGGGGATGAAGTGGCCGCTTGTTATGATGGCCATACAATCCCCTGCCTCAGAGCTTGAAAAGCTACTTTCGAAAGGTAATTAGCCATGTTTATAGTTCTAAAGCCCAAAAAAAGTAACTTATTATTAGTTGCTTTTTAGCTCCTGACAAATATCTGAATACTACAAGCTGCTGGGCTGTGATACAAAGCACTGCTCATCCCATCCACCTTCTTTCCTCAACATCCACAACAGAGCATAACTCAAGCAAGCACTTGAACCCTGTGATATGCCTCCTCAGCCATGCTACGGATACTGTGGACTGCTAAAGACAAATGAATGGGTCCTAGAGCAAATCAAGCCTGAAGCCTCCCTAGACACCAAGATGACTCAACTGAACTGTCATACTTTGGCCATATCATGACTCACTAGAAAAGACAATAGTGCTTAATAAGGTAGAAGGCAGTAGGAAAAGAGGAAGACCACATTACAAGACTCAATCAAGGAAGACATGTCCCTGCATCTGCAAGACCTGAGAAGGATGGTGGATTTTAAAGTGGCTTAGATGTCTCTCATCCATAGGGTTGCCATAAGTCAAAGTCAACCTGATGACAGTTACAAACAATAACTAAGGACAACAGGTTACTTCTAAGCTCTTTCTTCAGGATCAAAGGCCTCACAATATCACTTCATAGGAATGTGAGATAGCCGATATATTTGCATTCATGCCGCTCCTGTGAGCTTCCAAGGGGAACCAGATGGCCAGGGCATGAAGAGAATGTTGAGCTAACTAGGCATTTAGATGAATAAATGTGTTAGGGCCTTTCTGCCCTTCACTGGCCATTTCCTCACTAGCCTGTTATAGCGCAATGATTCCACTTTCAACATCCTCTGGAATCCTGGGGTTTGCAGTTTTTGGAGGGGCCAAGTGGCCCCTCCTGAAACTGCAAACTCCAGGATTCCAGAGGATGTTGAAAGTGGAATCATCGCGCTATAACAGGCTAGTGTGGAAATGGCCACTGTGATAGTGCTATTATTCCACTTTCAGCTTCCTATGGAATCCTGGGGTTTGCAGTTTAGGGAGGAGCATTTAGACTTCTTAGCCAGAGAGCTCTCTGGCCTCAGGAAACTACAAACCCCAGAATTCCACAGGATGATGAAAGTGGAATCATAGCACTATAACAGTGTAGGGCAGAAAGGCCCTCAATCTCACTCATGCTCTCAATGGTGGGGAAAGGGAGTCAGACTTTGAACCACTTTATCTCTTCTGTTTGTGATTTCAAAAAAATCAGCAACATGTGTTATGAGGTAACTCATGACATTCAATGAACCACTGCTTACGTAATTTACATCAAAGGGACCAAAGTTCAGTAAAAGAGGGTGCATTTTGCATGCAGAATGTCCCAGGTTGAGTCTCTGGCATCCTCCTTAGTTGAAAGGAATCAGATGGCAGGTAATATGGAAAAGCCTCGCATGGTCTTGATTCCACTTGGAATCAACAATGCTGGTCTAGATGAAGAAACAGTCTGTCTCTTGTGCATCTAAGGGAGCTTCCTTTTATGCCCTGTTGTCCTGTGCTGGCAGCCAGCCAAGGCTTACAGCTCTCTAACTTCTCTATCATCAGCAGCCATGAGCAAACCTTGTAATAGTTTGTTAGCAAATTAACAGTCATTGTTTTGCAGTTCAAGTTTGTAGTAAATCCAGAGCAACAGTCCAGCAGCAAAGTCCACACACCAGGCGAGGTTTTCCTCCCTTTCCTTGTTTATGTAAGCTGAGAGCCTCCCTCAGCTGTTTGCCTAATTAATAAATGCATCCTTGCTATATAAACGCTCCGAGACTCCTGGGCTCTCCCTTTTTCACCTACATTGGCTGCAGTACATATTGTCCCATTCATGTTTCTGTGTTGTGCATGTTGGGAAGGGTCCTGTCTAAGTCCTGGGATGGGGCATGACACCTGTGCAACTGTGCTTAGCTTTCATGAAATGGTTTTCAGGGTGCTTGTTGCAAGTCTCTTTGAGAGCCCTTTTGGCCAAAAAAAAAAAAAAAAGACAACTAACTTATCCCCAAGTATGACCTTGAGCCTGCAACCTTGGACTGGTCTCTCCTCTCTGGGCCCCCGGAATATAGCCAGGGAGCCCTTTTGGGTCTCCTCCAGAGTTAGTTTTCTAACAAAATGCTGCAGCTTAAAGCTTAAAGGAGTATTCCTTTCGGGCCAGGCACAGCTCAGAGGCAGGGCATCGAGGTCCTACCGAGGGCCTTGAATGGAACGGAATGCCTTGCTAGCTGGGAGCCTACATCCAGAGGGACAGGGCATCAGAGACCGGGGATTACAGGAGGAGCTTTTCTCCTACATGCCAGCAGGGTTGGATGTTTGTCTGCATTTCTCTTCTGACATCTCATCTCCAAGGAAGCCTTCCTTTGCTTTCTAAGAAGGATGCTACCCACAGAGCTATTCAAAGCACTTAAATGAGAGACGGGGGTTAATACAGCACATTCTGCTGTAGCAAAGGGGAATGAGAAAAAGAAAAGAAAATAAGATTAGAAGGGCTGGATATTTGGGTCTGTAAGGCATTCTTTGGGCCATGAAGGAGGGAGGGATAAAAAGATTATTATTCTTTCTTTTCCCCTCCCACTACACACACACACACACACACACACACACACACACACACACTTTTCTCTTCCCCAAAGGACTTCATGGCTGAAGTCCTATTGCTAATCCAATTTTCCCTCTCTAACAAGTATTTTATCAGCACCCCCACCCTCAGCCATCTCTGCATTCTGGCGGCCTTTTCTGTGTGTCTCTCCAGAGTGTATTTTCAAAATGAGGTAACAAGAAAGTCACTTTTCACTGCAGCTACTTGAAACATTTGCTTTTCCAAGGCTGTGATCCTAAGCCACTCTTAGGTGGAGGAGCAGAACACTGAGAAACTATGTCCTTCTCTGATACTTTGAGGTGCCAGGGAGACAATTGAGGGCTGACTACCCAGGGACCTAATTATTTTCCCCCTATTCTTCCCCATCAAATATGGTTACCAATATACAATGGTTCAGAGTTTTAGTAGCCATGTTGCTTCCACAAATTGGGGAAAGGCAGAACAACTGAAATAACAAAGGACAAATCTAGCACAAGTTAGTTGCAGCAAAGTTTCACCGACAACATTAGAAAGGAATGTCCAGTGAAATCATCCATTGGAATCATCCACAGAAAGCTGGTGGGCACTGGTTATGTTTGTGTGGGAGAGAGGAGAGCAAGACAGTACTGGCCGCCATCAAACTGTGCCAAGATCAAATATGCTTAGCAACAACCCCCCACAACTGAAAATGCAGCTTCCAAACATAGAATCATAGCATTGGAAGAGACCACAATGGCCATCCAGTCCAACCCCCTGCCATGCAGGAACACAACCTCAAAGCACCCCCAGCAAATGGCCATCCAGTCTCTGTTTGAAAACCTCCAAAGAAGGAGACACCACTACAATCTGAACAGCATATTCCATTGTCGAAACAGCTCTTACCATCAGGAAATTCTTCCTGATGTTTAGGTGAAATCTCTTGTCCTGTAGTTTGAATCCATTGCTCTGTGTCCTAGCCTCTGGAGCAGCAGAAAACAAGCTTATTCCATCTTCAACATGAGATCCTTTCAAATATTTAAACAGGGCTATAATGTCCCTTCTTAACCTTATTTTCATCAGGCTAAACATACCCAGCTCCATAAGCCGCACCTGATAGGACGTGGTTTCCAGACCCTTCCCTGTTTTGGTTGCTCTTGTCTGGATACATTCCAGCTTGTCAATACCCTTCTTGAATTGTGGTGTCCAGAAATGGACACATTATTCCAAGTGAGGTCTAACCAAAGCAGAATAGAGTGGTATTATTACTTCCCTTGATCTTGACACTGTGCTCCTATTGATGCAGCCTAGAATTGCACCAGCTTTTTGGAGAATGTAGCCATTTAGGACTTGATCCTGGATGAGCCAACTGGACCTGTATCAGAGGAATCTGGCTGGATAAAAGGTGGCAGTCCCTCTCTCTCTCTGCTTGTCTGTTTGTCTTTGTACAGCAGCAGGAGAGATATGCGGGGGGGTTGCAATACTACACCTCACAGTCTGCTACATTTAAGTATGTGTATGTACAAGTGGGTGCCTGGGAAAGAAGAGGAATCATGCTGATGCCCAGTGCACAGCAGCCTTCTCTCCTGAATCCGTCAGGGTGGTGGTCTTGAGGGTGTTACTAGAGTCCCCTTGGCTTGTTATGCTGGGAAGCATCAACATTCCTGTTTAGTCCACCCTGTTAGGAGTGTCTCCAAGCTCCATGGTAACTCTACTTGCTCTCCATGCTCTGGACCTAATTTTGTGTTGGGTGGGAAGATGGTAATCTTGCTGTGGAGGAACTCTCTAGCAAGGTCAGAAAAGGGATGATCCTGCCAATGTCTTGATTTAAGGAAAAAGAATTCCCATGGAAACCTGTTATGGATACAAGTAGTAGGCCAACTTATTTTGGAGCTTTATTTGTCTTGCCCTTTTCATTCAAAACCATGAATTCACCCACCCCACCCATAAGTCAATTTCTCTTGCACGTTTACAGTCAAATGACAAAATGTTCTTGCTTCACTGGCACTTCAATTCTTGATGACTGCTGACTTATTGAAACTGCTTCCAGTTTCTGTCACTGTCACTGGCAGCCTGGGGAAAAAAACCAACAGTAACTCAAGGGCAATGCACACAACATTGAGAATTAGTTGCGGTTGCTTCTTGTAAATCTCAACATGCCTCCGGTTGGTGTATTATGATGGTGTAATTTGGATTTCTGCCATCACAACTCACTTTTTTTGATTGCTGTGGGGAATAGGAATTCTGTTCCAATCACACAATGAAACACCCCTTCCTTCCCCAAACCCCCCCCCCCACTTTGTAGACAGTGCACGTTTCTTTCCTGCCAACACAGCCATCTCCATGTTGTTGGGATTAGTGGGTACACATCCAGCTATTTTCCAGTAGATGGATGCACTTCATGGACATCATCTGCAGGGAACTCCCAAGGACCCCTTGGGAGGTCTCTGCAGATGCTTGTTGCAAGACTGTCCAGCTACAGGAAAATAGTTGCATCCTGAAGGGGCTGCACTGCTTACAAGGGAGAGAGGGGAACAGAATTACAAGACATAGCTGTGGAGATGTAGCTATGTGACACATTAACATCTCCCAGTGCAGGCTCTTGAGCCTCATTTAATAAGTAGGGATAGTTCATATTCTTTTCCAAAAAGCAGGCTTTTGTTTTTCCAGGTGCAAAATTTTGGAAGGGAAATTCTCAGAAAGATTTGTGGAATACTGTTCAACAAGGCTGGATTATTGATGGTGCAACTGGAGCAAATGCTCCAGATTCCTCAGTGGAATCTTAGGAGCCCTATACGGCTGCTGATGCCCTGCTGATGCATTCACACCCAAGTGTCTCTGGTGCTTGGATGCTATCAAGGCAGAAATGCTCTGTTTCCTGGAAACGGAAAATTATAGATCTTGCTCTTCTTACCTTCTCCACGGGTGGACTGTGATTTCCACTGACCTCAGGCATCCTGGGGCTGCTGAGACTCAGGGCTTTATCACACAAGGTAGATAAATCGCAGTTCAGCAGGATAACAGTGTCACATGACATCATTCCTTTTCTGTTGTTTTTCCTGTGGGAGACTGCTTGAAAAGTGTTTCCTTTTTAACACACAAAAAAAAGTTAATAACCTCCTTTGTAAAATAAATGCTTTTCAAATGGTTTCCTACCAGGAGAAGGAACAATGTCATGTGATAAATCCCAGCCAAAGACAGTATTATCCTGTTATAATTTGCAATTTACCTGCCTTGTGTGGTAAAGGTCTTGGAGCCTTTTTGCACCATGATATTATGCCGTCATAGGTATGCATCAGTCCCACTTCCGCCTCAGCCTTATCACATGATATCGTTGCTCTCCAGGCACTATTGTGTTGTGTTGCAGAGTTATTGAAAATGTGTTTATTTTTCACAGTGGAAATAATCGATTAATGACCACCTTTCATGCAACAACTCCATAACCAATTCAGGTGCAGATATCTCCTAGTGCTTTTTTCTGCACATAAACCATTAGTGGGTGTGCTGTGGGCATGTGGTTGCATCATGATGTCATAACACTACAACTGCTACAGCTACAGGAATTGAGCATGAAGGAAGGGTGCGGTACAGAAGTCAGTAATAATGCCATAATGCAGATGAAAATAACATGTTAATGATGCTATTAAAGTGCTAATGTGATTAGGGTGAGAGAGAGTTGCATCAAAAAATACTCTTCTCAGTAAAGCTTCTGGTTCATCAGAGATTGTAAGACACAGTTCCTCGGGCTCAGATGTTTCTTTGTGGGATTGTTTCTGTTTCATTCTTCCTTCCTTCATACATCCATGATTGCTATAATTGCTTCTGCTAGCAGTAGCAAATTTTATCCTCCATACTATTTTCATATTTAGGAAATTTAGTATACAGTTTACTCCATTTTTTCACAGATACCCATTTTTAGAGAATAGCAGAGAGGATGAATACCTGTATTCAGGAAATAGCCAACATGTGAAACAATATAGTGCTTGGATGGTAGTGCTCCAAAAAAAAGCCAGTCTCTTCATATCTTTTCTCTCTTTTTGAAAGCCTTACGTTTGAGAAAAAATTCAGGAAAATGTTGTCCATTAACATCTTTTGCCTTTGACCTTGCTAGCTTTTGCTGTTCTTCAAAAGTCAGGACAACAGTTAGAATAATTTTTTGACAGAATCGGTAATGTTTTCAGCCCAGAAGGCTAGATCTTTGAAAATGAAAGACTCAGATACTGAAGGGTTGTCTGCTTCCGCTTCTTATAACTTCCTGAATATAGTGGTGACACTAATGCAACCTGACTATATCAGGCAATAAACTAGAGTCACATAAGGAGTGTTCTGGCAGTTTTTCTTTTTCATCTGTTATGAGTGCCACAGATACAGCTTCTATATTGAAATCATTTTCATCTCGGTTTTGTTTTACTGATTTCTAGTTGCTGCATTTTCCCTTGTTTGGCCTGAAAACTGATAGGAGGACGGATTGATGTCCTTGAATTCCTTTTAATTCACTTTCTTTGACTTCCTTCTTTATCTTTCTCCCAGTGTGATTGTTATTTATAACCGTGTCCAGAAATAGGAGGTATGGTGCATAAGTGCACAACTGTAAGTGAACTCAAATGCTTCTTCACAGGCCTGCAGATCCTAACAGCAGCTGGAAGAGCACTTGCTCCCACTGTCTGTGTGTGGAATTTTGTTTTGTTTTGTTTTTGGTGCTGTGCTTTGCAGTCTTAACAGGTGTTTCTCCCTCTTGTCAATGCTCAAGGCACTCTGGGATTTGTAGTTCTTGGTGTGTTGTCGTGTGCCTTCAAGTCATTTTCAACTTATGACAACCCTAAGGAAAACTTATCACAGGGTTTTCTGGGGCTGAGAGTGTGTGACACACCCAAGGTCACTGAATGGTTTTCCATAGCCAAGCAGGGAATCGAACCCTGTTCTCCAGGGTCACAGTCTAACACTCAAACCACTACACAGTGCTGACTCTTCCTCTATGTCAAACAGAGGAAAACAAATCTCTCTGCCTCTCAGTCCCACAGAATTTGAGTTGAACTGCCCTCTATTCTAGAGAAGGGGTTGGGACAGGAGGCACTGCAGTTCAAAATATTGTTTGAGCTAGCATTACTTCTAGTTCTCTACAGTAAAGGTGGATAACAGGTACTGTATATTAAGTTGCTATAAATATCCTTAGCCTTGATCTATAGTTTATGCTCAACATTTTCCATATAGTAACAAGGATTGCAGCCTGGGCACTGGCCCTGGGAAAGGGTACCCTCTCCTCACCATTCAAGGGCTCTGGACAGGATCCATTGAAAAGGCAGGAGGCACCAGGTGTGCGTTGGACCTCCTTGCACTTCCTGGCTCATAAAAGCAGTGGTGATGATGGGGAAATGGTTGAGCAAGTAGGTAAGGAGAATGGTGAAAACCTCTCTGCAGAAAGACAGGATTCCAATGTACCTAAAGGAGATTGTGTTATGACATTTTTCTGGAAGAGCTGCCCAGCATATCAGATAACTCCTGGCTAATCTCCAATACTGCATTCCTGGGCAAGATGTTAAAACATGTGGTGGTATCCCAGCTCCAGGGGTTTCTGAATGAGAAAAAGTAGCTACACACATTTCAACTTAGCTTCAGCAGCTATTATAGGATGGAGATTGTTCCTGGTAGACAATCTATATTGGGAATGAGAAATTAGGAATGTGTCTCTGTTGGTTCTGCTGGAACTTCTTGGCCACTTTCAGGACCATCTGCTGTGGCATTCTTCTGGAATAGAAAGGTCTCTGGAATAGGAGTTGGAGGCATTGATTCGCTGCAGCTCCAATACTTCCTGGGGGTACAAACGCAGAAGGTGAGCCCGTACAGTGCCAGTTCAGTGCCATGGCTAGTAGTCTGAAAATAGAGGGGTTGCTCCATGTTCTATTTCATCCTCCAATGCTATTGAACAGATACTTCATACATTCTAGAAGATTTCTGAAGTTTTGGGATTCAGTGCACCACTATGCTGATGACACTCAGCTCTATCTCTCTGTTACATCTAAATCCAAAGAAGCATTTCTAATTCTACACCCTGGGCTCAAGGTTTGTAGTCCAACACTCAGAACATTTCTGCACGGCCAGCCCCTCCTGGAACTGCAAACCCCAGGATTCCATAGGAGGTTGAAAGTGGAATCATTGCACTATAAGAGTATCGTGCGGAAATGGCCCCAGACTTCTACACCACACTGGCTGTCTGCACCCATTTTTTAAAATCTTGTTGTTAGGCACATAAAATCTCAAGTTTTGGAAATAAAGTGAGATATAAATAATAGGGTATTTGAATAGAATATCCATGCCCACTGTAAGCCCAAATACTTGGAGAAAATAACGCTTTCTGAGTTTAATGGGTTTGGGTGCAAAAGAGACAAGCCACTATTACAGCAGTCAGCACTTGTGTGAATAGCCTTTAAAGGTAAATACAGGGGCTACCAGAATGGGGGGAAATGATATAAAGCCTATGGAGTAAAATGCAAGGAATGATTAATTAGAGCATAGCTGGGGAGGAATATCATATGGTTCGGGTGCTGGCTCATGCTGCTGTCTCGTGGTCTGCTGCAGATGCTGGCAGAAGATTGAGATGGATGGGAGAAGAATGTCTTTTGCACCACAGGCCAAGTTTCTTACAGTGTTCTGATTTTTTAAAAGTTACAGTTTGAAGCACTTTTGAGAAACTGAAGAGTGTGGTTTTTTTTTTAACCAAAACAGCAAGAAACTACTTTTTAAGGCCTTAGAACTATAACTGTGCTTAATTACTTTCCAAGTTTTGCTGCTTTTAACAACAGCAGACATGGGAAGATTCAGTAACCCATCTATGACATCAATCTAGTTTGGCTTTCATTTGTAACTAACTTTTATTGTACGATTTACATTAATTTTGGAGGACTGGTAAAATACAGAAAGGAAGTTGTTTTGCATGGAGTATCCAGATAAAAGCTTTTTTAAAAAGAGTGCTGCATAGTCAGGAATCGGATAATGTCTGGTGTGCCTGACATGGGGTCAGATTAACCTTTTCTTGAGAGCATTAGTAAAAGCAGCTGGGTTAGACAGTATCTTGTTGGTGACATATGCTGGCATAACACTCCAGTTGTATGTATTGACTTTCTGGAGATTTTGCAGAAGGCAGTTCCAGTATCTCCTCCTGCAATGTGTGCACCCTGGGTTCAGAACAACAACAGGGGGGTTGCCAATGCATCCCCATCTCCTTGGCCACTAACTGGGGTATGGGGCTATGCCCAGGGCATTTTGAATATCAAGAAGGAAAGGAGCAGTCTTATATTGGGCAGCCAGAACATGTTTGGGCTCATCCTTGCATGCCAGTCAATGGCCAAGAAGGCAGAGTTGCTCCTGAAACTCCAGCTCACCAGCTGCTGTTATACATCCAGAGTAAGCAGTGGGAGATAGAAAGAAGCCTCCACATTCTCCACCTAAGTTATAAGTAATTATGTGAAACATAACTCACCAACAGTGTTTAAAGGCATCTTGTAACTCCTTTGAGACTGAGAGAAAGAAATTGGTAGCATAAGCTTTTGTAGAGTAGATCTTGTTGTTGCTGTTATGTGCCTTCAAATTGTTTCTGACTCATGGAATTTTATGAGGTTGAAAATGTGTGACATGCCCAAGGTCACCCAATGGGCTTCCATGGCCGAGTAGGGAATTGAACCCTGGCCTCCACTACTAGTCTACAAAAGCTTATTCTACCAACTTCTTTCTCTCAGTTTGTCTCAAAGGTGCTACAAGATCCCTTTGCATATCAATCCACACCACCGTGGCCGTACCTTTGAATTTGCCACCAGTGTGTTGCAGAGTCTCATCTATTCACTAGAAGTCTGCATTCAATGACCAGCCTCTCCCAAAATGTGATGTGATGGACTACAGCTGCCATCAGCTCCAGACAACATAGTCAATGGTCAGGGATGCTGGGACCTGTTGTCCAAAAAATCTTGAGGGCAGCAGATTAGAAAAGAATGTTTTAAAGCCAATGGTGTAATCTGAAAGCAACCATTAGGTCATTCAGGAGGATATTTTACAACATTTTCATTCAGAAAAATGGTATCCCCCAAACCCAGCAAATCATGAAACCCACATAAAACAAGTCGTCCGTCACCCAATACACTTAATAAGTTATTAAGAGACAATAAAACCAAGAGTGAAAGAGAAGGGAATTCATAAGTGGACTGATTCAGTAATAGAATAAAAGTAAGTAAGTTGGAAAGCCGTATTTGTTTTTTTAAGCAAGATTTCTGTTTAGAACATCCTGTTTAGATGAACAAAAGCCCACAAGGCAGAAGATGTAACATACACATGATAGAAGCCAAGGTAAACCTTTGCTTCAAAGGAGATTTTTCTTGTAGATATTTTGGATTTTAGTTCAGATATAGCCATGTTGCAAAATGCAGATGAAGCCCAAGACAGTGGTTGCAGATGTGTACCTCCGTCATGTCCCCATGCTAATCACAGCCCAGATGTTAGTGGTACAGGGAAAAGAAACCTGTACACAATCCCTGCTCAGTTATAAAACTGAGTAAGTTTTGGGCCTCTCAGCTTAACCTGCCTCCTGGGACTGTTGCAAGGCTGTAGTGGATACCCGCCACACACACAAAAAGCTGTTTTGGACTGTTTGAAGAAAGGGTGAGATAAAAATCTAACATGTGATACCCATATACTGACTTTTTATCTGCTATCAGATCCAATACATAGAGGTTGTTCCTTCCATTTGGAACCCTCCAGGGCTTTCCCTTGTACACACATGCACACCTCACACCTTATATCTCTACTTTTGTGTGTGCCTTCAAGTTGCCTGTTGACTTATGGCAACCCCATGAATTTCATTGGGGTTTTCTTAGGCAAGAAATACTCAGAGGTGGTTTTGCCAGTTCCTTCTTCTGAAATACAACCTACAGCACCTGGTGTTCATTGGTGATCTCCCATCAAAAGTCCTAACAAGGGCTGACCCTGCTTAGCATCCAAGATCAGATGGGATCTGGTGCTTAATACATTCCTCCTTGTCATTTTCACTCTTGTGACTCCACCAATCCTGCCAGCATCAAGGTCTCAGATTCTCTTCTGAAAAACACCTGCCTTTCCCCGTGTTCTCTCATATGCCTAGAACTGCTTCCTCAAGACAGGAGTGGGATGCCACCTTTCTTGTCTGATTCAAATCCCTCAATACCACACACCTCTCTTTGTGGAGTATTGGCAAACAACAACACCTATTGCCTCTTTCTTACTAAAAATATGGGAAATGTGCAGCCTATGGGATGCAACTGGCTATTTAAAACTATTTTACCCTCCTTTGGGGTCTGTTTTGGGTTCTAAACAGCCTGCCTTTCTCTTTTTCAAATGATCAGAACATCACACTCTATTGGGGGGAAAGGGGAGTCAACTAGTACAGTCCACAGTATTCCCGGTGATACTTTCACACCACACAGTTAGAGTAGTATGATTCCACTCTAACTGCTGTGGCAACATCCTATGGAATCCTGGGATCTGCAGTTTAATGAGGGGCCTTTAGAATTCTCTGCCAAAGAGCTCTAACGTCCTCATCAGGTGAGTGAAGAGCGGGCAGTGAAGCCCTGAGACCCTCCGCAGCTGCCTTCCCCTGGTGTACTACAACCAATCCGAAATATGAGTACCTGAAACAACTGTCAGCTTATCATCTTACTCTTTACTCTTGATTCTTCTTTCCTCACTTGTGGCAAATTATAAATTGCAAATCCTAAGGGGTGTGTGTGTGTGTGAGGACCTTTGGCCTTCCAGATGTTTTCTCTTCCACCATTCCTTACCATAACCCTAAATGTTCCCCAGTCCTGGCCTAGTGACACGACATTGTCCTTTATAAAATGCTGTGCTCTCTGAGGGGGAAATAACAGGGATAACAATGAATAAAAACAAGGACAGCTAAAGCAGTTAAAGATAGAACATGTAGATCATGTTTGCTATCTTATTTTTACCTTACTTACTATGTTCTTAAGAGCTGCCTCTTTGTGCATATGAGACTACAGCAGTATATTCCCTCTTGTGTTACACTATAGTTGATTGTACTATTCTGTATATATTCTAAGTAAGAGTTGACATAGTACATTGCCAGGATTTCTCACTGTTGGTGATGGCTGGCTAACACCATAATAAAAAGGGCAGTGATTGTGCTCTGTAAGTGTAGAAATGTATACTGGAAAAACTAAATTCAGCGTCCTGAGATGGTATCGTCTTTCACTCTAAGATAAAAGCAAAGTTCCAGTAGTCAAGCTTACAAATATCATCTTGAAAATATGGGGCAATGATTGATGAAATAAAATGTGGTAGGTTGTACATCAGAATGGATGAACATATTTTCATGTCAATAAATGTCCTTAGCTCCCATCACCTGTTATCTTTCCCATGCATTACAGAAGCAGAACAATCCCACTCAAACTGCAAATGTGTTTCAAGCTCCAAAATTATGTTGGCTATAGAATTCAGTGTTTTTGGCAGAGGTTTAGGTTACCTTGATATAGATTTATTTTTTCATTTTATTTCAGACAAGAGCATAAATTTGCCACAGTGGACTCCTACATCAGCAAAACCCACTCAGTCCAACTGAGTTCAATGGGGCTTTCTCCCATGGAAATGGTTTTACAGGACTGCAGCCTAATGGAAAGAAAAGGTAGGTCTGAAATGCAGCTCATGAATGATGCTTTAGAAATTATCAGGTATGTGATGTGCCATGATGACTCTGAATCACTAACAAGGACCAGCTACTTCTAAATGGAAAGAGGAGGATGCCCAGTGTCTAAGAAGTATCATAAAAGTGGGGCTGAAAGTTTTAATCAGCTCAGTTAATTCATGAACCATTTCTAAGTGAAGTGACTCAATTAAAGAAACACTTTAATAACTGAGGTTATTTTGCTTTTAGATTGTTTCCCGTAACAAGGACTGAACACAAAAAATTTAAAAGTGGCGCTTTCCTTGTAACAATAAGGTTTTGCTTATTAAATTGAAAACTATCCTGTACTGTCATTTAGTCATATGGCAGAAAATTAAGCAGCTAATATCCCTTAATTGTTGCTCATCATCAGGAGTGAATCTGGATCTTTTCCAGTTTTTCACTGCTGTGCTTCCAGCGTGGTGTAGTGGTTTGAACACTGGATCATAACCCTGTAGATCAGAGTTCGATTCACTGCTCAGTCATGGAAACTCGTTGAGATGACATTGGGTGGGTCACACACTCTCAGCCCTAGCAAACCCCATGATAGGTTTGCCTTATGGTCATCATAAGTTGGAAACCGCTTGCAAGCTCACAACAACTAGAACAGTGCTTTCAGGAAACTCTCCCACAGGGTTTTGATCCTATGAGTTGAATTGTTTTGGCTTTCTCAGCTCCATTTCTGTAGCATTCTGACAAAATTACAACCTTTATGGTTTTGGGTTTTTTTACAGACAGCTAGATTGGAGATCTTCCCTCCCACTGTCCACCTCAGTGAAAAAAAACGGCACCTGGAAGGGATGTAATGGCTGAGAGAGAGCCTGCTGAATTAAAGTTTAACACAGGACAGTATTACATATATACATGTCTTTTCACTCCTTTTGAATAAAAATAGAAGGAAAAATTGCCAGGACCACACAGAATAGGTATGCTAGGAAGAAGTACTCATTAAGGCAGAAGAAAAGGCCACTCGTGTGTAACAGAGGAGAAACTACCTTAAAGAAAACAGATTAATCTCCATTTACCTGCACCATTCAGCTGGCTGTCCTTTCTAGTGCACCACTGGTTTTTGAAATGAGAGCGGTCTGGTGCTGACCTTCAGGGAAGTGTTAAACAATGAAAGCCAAGGAAGGGAGGCAGAATCAGAAAATAGGCTGCAGAAATACTGCCACTTCACAGCCTACTTTTCTTCTGGAATGATCCAACAAAGACTCTGCTGCCTAGTGTACCTGGGGACCTGCAAAGTTATTTTCTCTAAACCAGTCACAAATTTGAGCCCTATAGCATTCATGTAGAAAGAGAGAAAGAAGGAAGGGAAGAGAAGGGAACGGAGGAGGCCAATGTTCTTATTATTGTTAAGTACCTTCATGTCAACTCTGACTTATGGTGACCCTATCCTAAGATGTTCTTGGCAAGATTTACGCAGAGGTTTACCATTGCCTTCCTCATAAGCTGAAAGAGTGTGACTTGCCCAAGGTCACCTGGTGGGTTTCCATGGCCAAGCAGAGATTCAGACCCCTGTCCCCAAGAATCCTAATCCAACACTGAAATGACTACGCTGCACTGGCTCAGGACAACCTTCTTGTCATTGTGTGCCTTTAAGTCATTTCTGACTTATGGCTATCCGAAGGAGAACCTTTCATGGGGTTTTCTTGGCAAGAGAGAGGTTGCCTTTACCTTCTTCTGAGGCTGAGAGAGTGTGACACAGCAGAGCAAGGATTCAAACCTGGTCTCCAGAGTCCAGGTCCAATGCTCAAACCACTACACTATGCTTCAGATAGCCAAAAGGCTCAGGAGGAAAAGTGGGCAGAGGGCAGAGGGGAATGGAGCACTAGCCTGTTGCATCCCTTCCAATGGAGGATGATATCCCATTGCCAGCACTATAGAAAGATTCCAATGCCTGGTCTAGTCAGGTTTATATATGGATTGGTTGGAGCACTGTCTTATTATTCATTTCAGAGAACCAAATGCTTTGGACCCTGCTGTGAACTAAAATCACCACTGAAGTGTTTGTGTGTCCGGGAGAGAGAAAAGCCAATATTTCCACAACTGGTCTCCTCAAGCTCAGCTTCTTAAGAAGGGGAATTACTCTTGTGAGCACTATGGCAGCTTCATGACATACTGTCTTTTCCATAATGAACTCCTTCAGAAGCAGAATGGCACAGGCATCTCAGAGAAGTGTTGAATCAGGGCTTGTTTCCTGGTGTGTTAGCCCGTGTTTTGGGGAAAGATGAAGACTAGTTCAATTAATACGCAGTCTCCAGAGAAATGTGTAGAATCTCCCTAAGCTGCAAACCCCAGGATTCCATAGGATGTTAAAATGGAATAATAGCACTATAACAGGCTAGGGAGGAAATGGATTGCGACTAACTTCAGTAAATACAAGAGAAACAGGCAGTATTCAAGTTATTCAGTGAAATGGCTTACTAGTTGAATTTAGATACGCTTTCTGAACATACTTTCAGGTTGTCCAAGTCCCAACTAAAAGAAAGCTTCAGATAAACAAGGAGCTCAGAAGAACTCTAAGTCACCCTGATGGGAAAGGAAGAGGAGAAAGAAGAAAAGAGAGAGAGGAGTCTCTATGTGACTACAAACCAGCTGGGAGTTTCTGGGGCTGTACGCTCTGATTGCCTAGATATTGTGAGTATTGATGACCATGCATTACAATCTTTATTTGAGCAAATGTGGAAACCTTGGAAGCCAGTTTGAAATGGGATAGAGATACGTAGGAAAGCCTTATACTGTGCTACGTAATGCCCCCACTGTTTTAACTGTAAATCGGAGAGGGTATATGAAGAACATGTTTGCTTGGAATAGTATTTTGAAACAGGGAGTTTAGTGATGTTGTTTCATAAATACAAAGGGAACAATGAACTGAGGAGAGGGGATGGAAGGAATCCAGCCTGAGAAGAGGGTGTGGTTTGCGTGTGCATGCAGCCCTTGTGCACACAGGGAGATGGTACCAGCAGGACTCTGGCAAGAGTCAAGGAGTGACAGCTACCATTGCATGTGGAATACTCCTTACTGTAACCAGCCACAGGGAGAGAGGAGATGACATTTCATGTGAAGAGTACCTTTAAGGTTTTGTTTTTTTGTATTTTCTGGAAGCATCTAGAGATTTGAACATGTTTTTATGTTTGCTCTTCCACTGTGAGTTCCAAAAACAGGGCATTGTCTAAGAATATAGCTGCACAATGACTCTCATAACTGACCTGATCCAGAGTTTCAAAGTTTCACTTTTCAAACCACAGTGCACTGAATCCTGCAGCCACCATAGCTATCAGCCAAACTAGCTGGAGAATTAGGTTGTAGTCCAAAAAGTGCTTTCCTAATCTGTACCTGGATCCTATTTGGTATGCCCTTTCCTGACACGTAACTGCCACAGCCAAATGACACTGTTCTGATCCTATCCTTGCCAAGGTGGTGCTCCAGTTCAGAGTAAACATGGAGAGAAAATATGCAACATCGCATCCTATTTCCTACCCTCAATAAGGTTTTTGATTGCTTCCTGAGATGCTGGGCTAGGAGTTCAAGTAGTACTGTACCTTCCAAGTGTCTCAGTTTGACAGGGACAGTCCTGACTAGTGTCACCCCGCTTTTTCCAGCTGCTTTTAAAATATCCCAGTTTTTGTCCCAACTTTCTGCTTTCCCCTTTGCCCTCAGCTTACTTCAATTACTACAAACCAAATGCAAAATTTTGCACTCAAATAATTCAGTTGGGGAGACAGGAAAGAACGGAATAGCATCTTGCCCTTCCCAGTAGGCTCTGCCAAAGGCAAATTGTTGTGGCCTCTCCCCACTTGTGTGTTCTTCCTCATTAATAATGACTGCCATCTTGACCATGCTGTGATGTTGATTGGTGACACATGTACTGGTTTTCACCTGTGAAATTCATCTGGAGGGTACACAGTCCTTGTACAGACAAGCCCTTTGATCAACTATTTCTACAACAAGTAATCTTGCTTTCTAGTTAGTGTTCCTGGGACTTGCAATGTCAAGTT
This sequence comes from Iguana delicatissima, assembly GCA_948472985.1. NCBI lineage: Eukaryota > Metazoa > Chordata > Lepidosauria > Squamata > Iguanidae > Iguana > Iguana delicatissima. The sequence continues at coordinate 28,721 of CAOKZL010002632.1, read as the reverse complement.
TGTGTGCGAGAGGACAGTGGGAAACTGCAGCTCAAGCTTCTGGGACTGCAGCTCCCATAATCCTTTACCACTAAGTATCCTAACTGGAGCTGAAACTTTGGAAGAGCCACAGTTTTCCACCCCTGGATTGTAACAAGAGTTTTACAGTCTCCAGGGAAGCAGCCATCTGTCATCAGAGGTTTGCATTAGGAGAATTAATTCTTACCACACTGCATATGTTAATTGGCTAACCTAGTGCCAAGATGCTTATGTTGCCAACAACCATCTTGGGATTGGCCACTGTGCATAAGGTAATTGTCACTTTCAGTGTTTAGTTCCCCTGTGATCTTACTGCCTACAAGCAATTGCACTGTATATACAACCTGAAATTCTGGCTAATGCGCCGAGCATCTGATGAGGCAGGCTATAGTCTGTGAAAGCACACACTACAATGAGTTTGTTAAGTTTGCACTTTAAGGTGTCACAAGACTCTCTGATGCTCTTGTGGTTGAGGAGATTATGCAGATTAGCATCATCGGGACAGAGACAGGAAAAATTATTTTTGGGAAGAGACTACAGTTCCCAGCATTCTCCAGAAAACCTACCACCATGACCCCGGAGGGAGGGAACTGTGGGGGATCCTCATTCTCCTAACTAAGAGGCCAGAGTTAAGCATAAACATCCCAACACAGTGCATCTTTTTGGCTTGTACTTCTGTTCTGGATAATGCAGGTCAGTCTGTACTGGGAAGATGTACAGAGAATCCTGCCATGGACTAAAAGAGATAGCATGGTGACCTTCTGAAACAAATCCATTACATCCCAACAGTTCTGTGATAAGAGGACATACAGGGCCAGGTTCCCACATGCAACAGAAGGAAGAAATAGATTGGATTGTACCACTTCAGGCTTCAAATGGGGCTTTTAAATGCTGTCCTTTCTTAAGCCAGCATCATTAAGGGACAACACAAAATCCCTTCTCTGAAAGATGTGTATCTGAAACTCCAGTGTGGTTGCAAATTGTTGTTAAATTCTCTGTGCACCCCAGTACGACACTCTGAGTATCGATGAAGGGGTACTTGTTAGGGAATGAGTGGATCCCCAAAGCATAATCCTTTTGTCCACATCAGAAGCAACACAGGAAGAGGGGTGTTTTTCCATTCTGCCTGAAGCCAGCAATTTGTGAATTGAGCTAACAGAACTAAGCACCTTGGAAAACTGTTCTTTCTTACTTGCATGTTTTTAAGCCCAAGACTTACAGCATTTTGATGCTGTAAAATAAATAGTATGAAGGAGGGGAAATGTCTGTGTGTATTAGTGCCTAGAACATGACGGCCCAATAACCATTCCAGGTACATCCACAGTGTAATCAAGGTTATAAGGTGATCCAGAGCTTCAATGTCAGTGCCTTTGAGGCCCCTCCCTAAACTGCAAACCCCAGGATTCCATAGGATGTTGAAAGTGGAATAATAACACTGTAGCAGTTTAGTGCGGAAATGGCCTCTGAGATATTTATCCTCTGACTCACCCTGCAAGCTTGGGCCCTCCAGATATGTTAAAACTCACTCTCCACCATTCCCTTCCACACCTGGACATTGCCTGGTTGGAGATGGCTGGGGCAAGCTGGTAATCTCTGTGCAGTTGCTACATGGATGTCGAAAGAAGGGAAAGAAATGTCAGCAAGCTGAATCAAGGAGTTAAGGTGTTGCGCCTCAGACTCAAATGAACCTTTCAACCTCCTTTATTGCAGCCACACTAGTAAGCGGTGGTGAGTGAGACTGCATTTTCCAGTAGAAGTTAGCCTGCAGCCCCCACCCCTGTTTCCTATCCCCTGGGGCAGGTTTTGCAAATGTTGTTCTGTTTCAAAAGACTGCTGAAGGTTGTGCCCATCACACAGCTGATCTGCAGGGTCGGATCAGGAAATGCTCAGTCAAACAAGCACACTGAGGCATTTTAACACCCCCCAACTTCCTCCTCCAGGAACTCCCTTCCACCTCTTCTCCTCCCCACAATATCCAAGACCAGGAATCTGGGCCTTGATCACTTTCAGGTGAGGTCTGTTAGCCTGGGAGGTAGTGACTGGCTCAGCCCTCCCAAGCCCTTGGAACCTGGTCTAAGTCCAGTGCTTTTTCTACTATCTCACACTGGCTCTTTCAAAACATGGTTTCCAGTGAAAACGGGGGGAAAGTGTCATCAGACAGAAGTAATAGTTCAGCAGTGGTACTATTGTCCTCATCATTTTATTTGTACTCTACCCTCAAAACTGAGACTCAAATTAAATTACAAATTAAAATGAATACAATATAGGTAAAAGTACACAAAAGAAAAAAGTCAAAATGGAATTAAACTGTTAACAACATTAAGTCATTTAAAATTTTGTTGTTACATGTTGTCCGGAGGACTCCAATTTATGCTGACCTTCTCCTAGGGTTTTATTGTCCAGATTTATCCAGAAGGGGTTTGCTATTGCCTTCTCCTGAGGCTGAGAGAGTGTGACTAGCCCAAGGCCACTGGGGCTGAGCAGAGATTCAGTTCCTGCTGTCTTGGATTCCTAGTCCAGCACTCAAATTAATATACCTCACTGGTCTATTTAAAACATGCAATTGAAAAGAATAAAAGCTGTTTAAAAGATCAATATAGTTAAAACAATATAGCACCCTCTGAAAAGCCTTTTCTTTAAAAGCCACCTGCTTTGCATCCAGCAAGCCCCAAATTAGGTCCCTGCTATCCCAAAATGGCAAAAATGAAAAGGCTCAGGAAGCCAAGAATGGGAGAGAGGCTTTTCCTCTGACTAGAGACCTTGCTGAACCAGTGTGAGTAGCGCTGGCAGTAGATGGTCTGAACGTCTGGCCAAACCTGAATCAGCCTTGGATGAAAAGCAAGACCAACATTCATTTTCTGCTGCCAGGCACGGATCAAAGGCATTTGAGCCACCTGCATGTCCTTTGCTGCCTTAGGGAGCTGCTGCAACCCATTTTTTAAAAGGTACATCCTATCCTAGAAACTGTCTTTGAGTGATAAAAAGGAGGAAGAGATGGGGAGGAAAGAAAGAAATATGGTACCACCTTTAACCAGTTTTTATTTTAGCATGAGCTTTTGTGGATGTCCCTTGCCCTAAATTTTAAAAGGGCTGGGTGAAGTCATATAGGTCTTTCAGATCTTTACAGCAGTCATTTAGTGTTGATTGACTTTGTTCATACCTCAGCTAATGGATTGGAATTTGTGAATATAATTCAATTTGGCTGCCTCTCTTTCTTGTCTTCTTTTGCAATTTCCTTGTTCAAAGACCCCAACATCTAAATCTCTTACTGTACTTTGGACAAAGACAATGGCTTGATGGCACACAACATATATTAATACAAGGGTCCTCGCTACTGCACGTACAACAAAAGGAACCTTATCAGAGAGAGTTTTCAACCCATGGTAACTGATTTTTGGTAAGCAAATTTATTGCTTTCACACATCAACACTATCTGACCACTGTAAAGATCTGAAAGACCTGTATCGTCTCATCCAACCCTTTGAAAATTTAGGACAAGGACATGATTTCTGGGTCTTATTACATTCTACCCCACTCCCACAACTATATGCTTTATAACCTTAGGTCTTAATACCACTCTATACTGCCTCTGAAGAAGTGGGTTTATATCCATGAAAGCTCATGCCAAAATATAAACCAGTCTTTAAGATGCTGCCACATTTCTTTTTTTTTTTTTTCCTCCCCATCCTGCTTTTTAAACTGCAAAAAAATAACACAACGACTTCTTTGAAAACTACTTCTTTGGATAATGTGGCTGTAGAGTTTACTTTTTTGGAGGTTTGCTTAAGAAGGAAACTATATGGGCGGTTTTAGAAAAACACTCTTGGGTGATTAGAAGATTCAGTGAATCTCTTCTAACAGCATGTTCAAGTATGTGTATAGTAGAATAGAACAAGGATGGCAATTCTTTGGTCCTCCAGGTAGTTGGGAATACAACCCCACTCTCCATACCTTGCCACTGCCACAGATTGGGTGGCTGACTAGAAAAGTTACTTTTTTGGACAGCATACCAGCCAGCATGACAAGTAATGAGATGCAGTTCCAAAAGCAATATTTCTGAACTTTGAGAGCTCTAGGCCAAAGCCTTTGAATAGTCAAAAGTTTTGCAGATCTGGGTTCAAAGTTGAGCATTTGCTACGCTACTGTTCTGTTGTTGTATGCCTTCGAGTCATTTCTGATTTATGGCAACCGTAAGGCAAATTTATGCTGCGGTTTTCTGGTGCTGGGAGTATGTGACACACCCAAGGTCACCCAATGAGTTTCCATGGCTGAGTGGGGAATCAGACCTTGGTTTCCTGGGTCATACTCCAACTCTCAAACCACTATACCACACTTGCTCTCCATGCTGCTGTACTCTCCATAAAAATGACTAGGAACAAACTTTAAGAAGTGAGTTCCCCACCCTTTCAATGCACTTGTGGGTGAAATTTGTGTGACACATTTTCATTTTTAAAAAAATCAACCACATGTGGCGCCTGTTCTTCCTTTGAGTTGCCCAGGGCTATGTTACACATAGGCCTTCCTGTTTGTTCTTCTCCTCCAGCTTTTATTCTTACAAAATGAGGTAAGTTGCAGAGCAGGCCTAAGTCACTTTGCTGCCTGAGGCAAAGGACCAGATGGTGGCTCCTTGACCCAGTTTCAAAACAGAAGAAGCCGACTGGACTGACAGTTGACTTTTATGTCACCTCCTGAAGGAAAGAGGAGGCTTGCCTAAAGGGATTCAGGGCAGAGCGAAAGATACACCCAGCAGCTTCGCCTTCCCAACAACTCCCACCACTCTCTGCTCCCTAGCATCTGTTCTCTTTGAGGTGGCGGCCTCCTTCCATCTATTGGCAGGGCTGGCCTGGGAGAGGATAAGAGATTACAAACAGCAAGATGTCGCCCAGTTACACTTACAGCTGTGTTTGTAGTTTGAACCTGGCTTCCCACACTCCTGGTCTGGCATGCTAACCCAGCCTTCTGGTTTCCAGATGTGTTGGATTACAACTCCTGCCCCCCCCAGAGATGATGGGAGTTGTAATCAACACATCTGAAGGCTGCCGTGTGTGTGTGTGTGTGTAGAGGCTATGCTAACCACTACACTGCACTTTCTCTCTAACTACTTGATAGCTGTTTTCTTCCAACATTAATTTGCTCTGAGTATGCAACAGCCCGTGCTTTAAACCAACCCTTCTGCCCCAAGACCATCTATTTCCTGGAAGAACTGAAAGATGATGTAGTGTGTGTGTTGTGGGGGGTGTCTTTGAATCAGATGCCCTTGCCTGGATGAGAATGAAGAATCCATCATGCTTTCTCCTTTTAACAGCGTTAGGGACCATGTCAGACATCAAAGACCTGATTAAGCCAATACTTTAATTGTATCTTTGTGCTTCATTACTTTTCCCTCTCCCTTTGATGAAGGTCTCACTCCCTTGCTGCTGTTCCTCCTCCAAATTATCACCCCTCGGCTTAAGTTTTTAGTGCTGATTTGGAAAGGGCGGTGTGTGTCTTCCCCCACCCACCCCACAGAACTCTTTTTAAAGCGATCATATCACTGAGAACAATGTGTCCACTTCTCCCTTCTTTTCCTTCCTTTCCCCCCAACTCCAGAGAAACTCAGGCCATAGTTAAAGGGACATTCACACCTATTTTCTGTTGCCCTGGCTCTCCTATTCTTAAGAAGCCCACATTGATTATTGCCCTTAAATTCCTCAGTCCGGTCATAGATAAAAGGATAACCACTTCAAAGGGAAGTGTTAAGAGTTTAACCCGGAGCTAAAAAGAGTGGACAACAAGGTAATTGAGGGTAATAACTGATCACAGACCAGCTTTCAAAGGCACATGTGAATCCTACTTTCAGATGGCTTTAATTTTATTAACATTTGTAGCGGCTTCTTGATGCTTTTGAATCATTACAGACTTCAAAGCTAGAGAAGGTAACACTCTAAATGGAGAACCTGACACCAGTGTGTGTGTTTGTGTGTACACAGGCCAAATGTACGGGGTGGTTGCTCAAATTTAAATCTGCAACACGTATCCTAAAATAATTCCAGAACAGGGTTCATGCCGTTTGAATTTACCAACAGATCCCATTCACTGCAGCTCCCTCCCTGCTCTGCACTGCAGGGTTTTTCTTGGCGGATTGACTGTAGTTGTTTAACTCATAGGTACCAGAAAAGAAAACGGAGGGAAAGTTTGCAACTGTATTAACAGAAGGATGCCAGTTAAGACACAGTCCTAGGGGTATGGGAAGGAAGCATTCTGGGGGCTGCAGAATAATATCAAGTACTATCAAGTGCCCTCTCTGTGGGTGATGGGGGTCCAAACACAAATAAAGAGGTGTTCCGTTGCAGAGGGTTCCCCCTGCTTGATGTGCAGTGGAACTTCAGCTACTGTGGCCGGTGCTCCCTCGCTGGCTAGTCCAGTGGCAGCCATGGCAAAAGGGCCTTAGTCCTCAGTCCAAATAGACTGGAGGAGGTTTGGGGTCTTCTGGGCCCAGAGCCATACACCTCCCAATAAAGGGGTAAGAGGGCTTATCCCAGACCTGAAGCTAGCATCATTATTTCCTGTCCTGTGGGAAGCAGTGAAAGGGAAGACCAACCTGCCACAAAGGAAAGGGGCTGTCTTAACCCCAGCTGGTGAAACTCAAAAGGGCTTAGGAAATGGGTGGGAATCATGTGGCTTTCCCAGCATTCCTCACCATTGGCTAGATTGGCTTCTGGGGTTTGTAGTTCAGCAACTTCTAGAAGTCACATGGTTCCTACCACTGATTTAGGAAGTGGTGGTTCCTCCTCTGTCATGCGCTCTGTCTCTCTGCCCTCGTAGGACTCAGCTGTGCCAGTTATTAAACCAGAAACCAACTTTTTTTTGTTGATTTAACACACTTCAAGTTTCCTATCAATTTATGGTGACCTCACAAATTTCATAGGGTTATCTTAGGTAAGGAATACTCAAAGATAGTTTCCCCAGTTCTTTCCTCTGAAATGTAGCCCACAGCACTTGGTATTAATTCTGAGTCTCCCATCCAAGTACTAACCAGGCCTGACCCTGCTTGGCTTCCAAGATCAGATGGGATCTGACGTCTTCAGGGTATTTAGGCTCTAACCCACTTCCATATAGCCTCATAATTCAAAATTTCCTGAGTGGTTTGTAATAACAAATGCACAATAAAAACAGCAAAAGACAGTGAAGGGGACTTCCCTTTCCCCTGAAACTCTAGGAGAAATTAGCAGACCAGGGCTGGTGAATCAAGGATCTATCGTTCTTTAGGGAAAGAAATGTATTTCTCTCTTTCAGCATGAATTATTTTTTATTGATGAAGATAATGATGTTACTATTTGGTTACTACACCGGCAACAAGGCAGGAGGAATACAATAGAAGGTTTTTTTTTATTGTTATTTTCTTTGTTTTGCCTGGAGGCTAAAGGATGTCAGGCATGTTGGTGCCATGCAACCTTCTATGGGGAGAGAGAACTCAAGTGAAATGCTGCAACCAAAAAATATCCAGTTCCTTATAGCCATCTACCTCACTTCAAAAGTAACTATGAACATCCTTAGGTGGGAAGTAAGTCCCATTTAAATATATCTGGTTGCATCGGGATCCATAACCCCTTCAAACAATTGTCCTCTCCCTCTCAGAGGGATTCAATGAATATGTGAAGGGAAGCAGGACATGCTCACTCCTTATAGTCCTCCAGTGGGCAGGTGTTTGGCAGTAGTATGAAAAGAGGGTTATGTGCAGAGAGGTCTTGAGGGACCTCAATGGCCAGACATTCTGACTTGTACACAGGAGTGCTAAATGTGCACGCCTTTATAGATATAGAGGCAGTTTCACTCTGCCATCATATGCGTGCATGTTGGGTGAATGAAGTCAAGAAGCATCTCAGGGTGGTGATACAGTCCTGTTTCCCGTCTCCCTTTGTTTATTTAGTGCATGGCAGCTTGAGGGGTGGAGAGAATATGTTCTAGACATGGTTTGTGACAGACTGCCAACTAGGATATCAAACCAATTATAAACTACAATTGGTGGTGCTGCTCTTCCTCCTCCTCCTCTTTTTTCTTCTTGAGAAGGAGTCATTCCACACCAATTCAGAAATAATTGAAAAACCATTGATATGGTCCTTACTCTCGCTCAAACAGTCGTTGCGCTGTGGAAATGGGGCACACACTTTTTCAGCCAAGTGCTGTGCAGATGGAAAAGGGAAACAGGCAAATAGTTCTAAACCACAGTTTGCTTCTTATATGTTTGAAAGCTCAACCCATGGTTTGCACTGAGCCACTGTCAGGCTCAGGTTGTACATTCTTGACCAAAATGCTTGAAGCTGAGGTGTTCAGACGAAAACAACAGGCTGTCCTCAATTGAATCCTCTTCTTAAGTTCTTATCTTATCTCCTACTCATCATGTGAACCCTAGTAGAGGATTTTGCAACTTTTATCAGAAATACAAATGTGCTCAAACACAAACTTCCTGAGATAAGCAGCCACCACCTCCATTTTCACAATTAGTGGTTTGAATAAGCTTGACTTTGTAATAGAGAATGACAGCAGCTAAAACGATAGGCACCTTTTGGGGTTTCCCAGAGAGAGCTAGGAAGTAACTTGCTATTCTAATGAGTTACTTGAATAACTAGTTGCTTTTGCTGTAACAAACTGGAAGAGTATAAAAAGAAGGGAGGGAGGGAGGGAGGGAGGGAGGGAGGGGAAAGGAATAAGACTAACTGGTTTTTATTCCAGCATGAGGTTTTGTGAATATAAACCCACTTCTTCACAGGCAGTACAGAGTGATATTAAAGCCTCAGCGTACAAAGCATATTTATACAATTGTGGAAATGGGACAGAATGTAATAGGATTCAGAAAGAAGCAAATCATGTCCCTTGCCTTAATTTTTCAAAGGACTGGGCAAAGTGATACAGGTCGTTCTGATCTTTACAGTGGTTAGTATAAATATGCTTTATAACCCAAGGCTTTACTATCACCTTGTATTGCATCTGAAGAAGTGGATTTATATCCATGAAAGCTTGTGCTAAAATAACAACTAGTGAATCTTAATGGTGGTGCCACATTCTTTTTTCTCTCCCCCTCTCCTCCTTTTTATGGTTCAAGAGATGAAGGCCATTTATGCGCTACACTGTTATAGTGCTATTATTCCATTTTTAACATCCTATGGAATCCTGGGGTTTGCAATTTAGGGAGGGGCCTTTAGAATTCTCACCCAGAGAGCTCTTTGGCCTCAGTAAACTACAAAGCTCAGAATTCCACAGGATGTTGAAAGTGGAGTAAAAGCACTATAACACTGTAGTGTGCAGATGGCCTAAGGTGGCTCCTTCTTTGAAAAGCTGGAACAGTGTTACCTTTTGCCTGCAATTGCAAGCTATAATTACCTACTTTTCAATAGAAGAGAAGTAGATTGTGTGCATCTTATGCATCACTGACAATGTATGATGACTCAGTCTGAGGAATGGGAGGGGGAAGAGGAAAGGTCACATGGGTGGCTGTCTTGTGCTGCAACCTGGAAAAAATTACTTTCTAACATGCTTTCCACTTTTCTCAGAATTTCCAGGGTGCAACATCTGATTTAGCCACTTGGGGGAACCAGAGAGCATGTTCTTGTATTTTTCAATGTTGTAATCATAGTCAGTAATGTGTAACTCAATGAATGACCTTTGTGTGATAAGAATAATAAGTAAAGTAACTAGTTCCTTTAAACAAAAACATTCTAAACTCTGGTTCCACAAGTTTTTGTTGGATTGGTACTCATTTTAACTCTAGCTGGCATGCCCATTGTAGAGGGAACAAGGGAGCTGCAGGTCGAGAACTTCAGAACAGCTTCTTTTCCTTTCCTCTGAGTTAAAAGCACTTAATTCTTTCACATTTCTCATGCTGATACCTTAACGGTGAATATATATTTAAGAATATTTAGCTAAGGTGTTTGTGGTTCCTGAGACTGTGGTCCTCTTGCTGCTGGTGGATGAGGCAGCAGCACAGTGCCTGAGGTAAAACAACCTTAGGTCCTATGTCAACAAGAGAAATGACAACAAAACCTATTTCTGTCAAGAAAGAAAGCTGCCTTTTCAGCTGCAGAACTGCTTGGGAGCTAGCGGAGCAACTCTCTGTCCTAACAGAAATGGCTTTCACTGTTCTACCGCACTATCACGCCTCTCAAAAGTTCTTTACATAAGCATAATGGGCCATTATACCAGCTTAAGGCAACAACAGGATTTGGGCATAAGCCTATCTGTTCCTTGAAGTGGTGGAGAAACTTTGTGCATATTGCCTGGAGGATAGGGTATATGTAATTTCTCAAAAACAATGTCCAAAGCACAGCTTTTGAACATGAATAGTTCTAGTCATAATCTAGTTAACTGTGTCTGTATTTTAGAGCAGCAGTTAATAAGACAAAATATCCAGTAGTTGTATTCCAGTTGAAGTTTACAGCCTTACTTCTACATGGATACAATTTAACATGCGTAGAATGAGTATTTAATTTAATGTAATTTCCAACACTGATACCCTCACCTGTGTGACCTTATATCATTGAGCACAAAACTGCAGCGATGACATGACTATGAGATGTGCGACAGGATGTCATGTTAAAGTCTTTGCTTAGCTCTCTGGAGTTTATCTTGCTTGCTTGTCTTTCTGTTAGTTCTGTTTACTGCTGTCACTGCTGCTGTACTTAAGGGCCTGTAGATGGGGCTGGCCCTACCTTTAGGCAGAATGAGGTGGTTACCTCGGGTAGCAGATGGGGATGTCAGGAAAGAATCTATCTTCATATAATATGAGCAAATCATTATTTCCTCAGTTGCGTTACTGTATTTGTACAACCTGCTTTGGGTGGAGATGCCTATGAGATTTTCTGCCTCAGGCGCAAAATAACTTGTCTGGCCTTAGGCACTCTACACCTTCCCATGGGCAGGGCACAGATTACTCCTCTGCCTCAGGTTGAAAAATATCCTGGGCCATCCTGACCAAGCCCAAAGAGGGCAGATCCCCTTCCAAAGGATGTGCTACCAGACAGCATATAATGAAACCATCACACGGGTTGGGGACTTCCTCGCAAACACATAGGCCATTTCCGCACTACACTCTTATAGCGTGATTATTCCACTTTCTTTTTTTAATTAATTTTTATTAACATTTTTAATGAAAAAACAGTAAAAAAAAACCCTCCCCGCTTCCAGACATAAATTTTCCCAGTTGAATCTGAGTTTAACATTCTGTTCCGTACATTATCTCTATTTTATAACAATCGTATACTTTTACTTTTAGATTATATGTAACTATTTACATTTTATCTTTTACCACCTCATTTTGTCTTCCTCCTTTCTCACAGCCTTCCTTTCTTTTCTTTCTTTCTTTCCCCTATTTCTTTCTTTTATCCAGTTCAATACTTCTCATCATTCTCTTTCAAAGCCCTGGACTGGCTTATTTTTAAGTGAAAAAGTTAACTTTTCTGTCGCTACCATATCCAGGACTCTGAATTCCCATTCTCTTATATCAATATATTTTCCTTCTTTCCAATGTTGAGCATAAGTAAATCTTGCTGCAGTTATTATATACAACAATGTCTTTTGATGAGATCTTATTTCTCTTTGTTGCCCTAACATATTCAACAAATAAAGTTCTGGCTTCATTTCAAAGTTTAAACCATACGTTCTTTGAATTTCATCATGTATTTCTTTCCAAAACTTTTTTTGCTATTTTACAGGTCCACCACGTATGAAAAAAAGATCCTTCTTTCTCATCACGTTTCCAATTATTCCACTTTCAACATCCTATGAAATCCTGAGGTTTGCAGTTTCAGGGGGGCCAGCCGGCCCCTCCCAAAACTGCAAACCCCAGGATTCCATAGGATGTTGAAAGTGGAATAATCGCGCTATAAGCAGGTAGTGTGGAAATGGCCACAGACCAAACAGAGCCCTTGTTATATGGTGAACCAGTTAACAAAATTAGCAGGAGATGGATTATGTTCAAGTCTCTTGTGAGTGTCCTGGTGCTTCTGTTGACATCTTACAATGATGGGTCTGCATCCCAAAGTTACTTTTAGGACCATTTCTCACACTTTGGCTGCAAACTTGCATGGCTCAACATAGTGTAGGAGTTCTGTATGTGGAGCTACACTACACCAAGCCATTTATCATGCCCTGGAACTAACATATTGCCATTGAAGTCCCTCTCCTGGCAACCATTTATACCTGGAAGAGAAGGAGGGGTTCACAGAAGTGTCTGGTTATGTCTCTGCAGCCAGGTGTTAAGCTATTACATTACCTGCTGAGATTTGATGGGTCTTCTGAAGATCTCTGTGGCTGAGGTTGAGATGTTTCACATCTGGCTATGAGGATATGCCTAAGAGTTTCTGGGTGCTGGAGTTGTAGGCTTGATAGGCCACTGAGTTAATTCAGTGCTTGCTCTGTCACTAGACAGAATGGGCAATTGTCTCAGGCAGCAGATGCTGTTAAGTAGCAGCAAGTTGATTGGAGGAGAGAGCCATGTATGCCATGTGGTCTACTTTGTCCCTCTAAGCTAGCCTGTTGCTTTGAAGAGTCATGGAGAATGATCTCCCATCACTAGTAAGATTCAACTGTCTCTCTAGTCACTTATTCTCTAGATTGGAAGAGGCCACCATCTTGTTCTTCACTGCCGTCTTGCACCAGTACCTGGATTAACCCAATATAAAGTAGCTGAGATATATAGGCTTGACCTTGCTGTCGTCATTGTGTGTCTAGAAGTCATTTTCTACTTATGGTGACCCTAAGGTGAAACTGTCATGGAGTTCTCTTGGTGAGACTGGTTCAGAGGCTTTGTTGTTGATTAAATATCCATCTGGGTGGCAAGTTCTTATTGCTATTCAGATGTTCCTATGCATTTTTTGCATAGCTCCTATCTCCATAACAATTCAATTTAGGGAAGGCTGCAAGTCTCTGGACATTCTCTGGACATACACCTAGGTTCAGCCTGGGGAAAAAATTGACTGAATTCTTTGGATGCACTCAGAACTTTCAGATTTTTGAAGTTGTACTCATCCATCACTCTTATATTATTCTACGATTCTTTCATGTATGTCCCCTCAGTTTCCTGTCTTTTGCAAGAACAGAAGTATTGGCAGGAAAAGTTACTTTGGAATACATCCAGAACAGACAAGAAGTTGCATGGGCTTGCATAATTTTTTAAAAATATTTTCCAAATATTTATTTTTTGAATAACCCAGTTTCAGCCCATAATAAAACTGTGTTCTTTATAGCCTGGAATGTGCCTGTGGTTTGTTGGACTCCCATGTCATTTGCATGCATGGGTAATGAAAAGACAATGGGACCTTACAAATCTGTGGAATTTGTGCTAATGTCTTAAGCCATGTCTGGAGTAATAAGCAATTACGTCCACATTTTGGGTGTGCTTTTAATGAGTCTATTGTCAGTTGTACAAAAGGGCTCGTTGGCTGTGAGATGACCTCAACTTGCAAGCTGGAATTTGGATCAAATATAGACCTTTTCTCCATAGGTTTTTTTTTTTTTTTTTTTTTTGGTGGTGTGACAGATAGCCATATACTACCTGGTAGGATGGGCAAGGAATTCATTGTACTAAGTTGCTCTTTGAAGTCTCTTTTGTCTACCTCTGATCCAGGGATAACTATGTGCTATGCTGTATCCGCCACCCATACACCCAGAGGCATTTGAATGAGAGAACCATATTCTGCTACCACTGGCTCATCTAATTTGCTACAATAGCTGCAGTATGTGTGGTGGTGACATGAGAACGGGACCTTTGGTCTCCTCCGCTGTAGGATGCCAACACTTCTCTCATGCCGTATGCAGGCTAAAGTTTTCAGGCAGGATTAAGACAATAGAGGCTTCTCTTTTCACTGTTCAAAGGAGTTGCGTGCCTAACCCTCATTAATATTACTGGGATTTGCATGATCAAGCCAGAGGATACATGGAGGGACAGACAGACACCCAAATGGCACACACATAAAAGCTGTACTCATATTCCTTTTTAAATCTCTTTTTCCCCTCAGCTTTGTATAACCTTTCAGATTAATCTCCTCCTTGGTCCATCATTGTTAATTTGTTGTTTTTGTGGCTGTTGGTTTCCTTGCCCCTCCCTGTTAAGTAATGCAGGAGCCGTTTTGGTCATGGCATGGCCTTCCTTCGCAGAGGGCTTTCTGTGTAGGTTGTGGCTCTCCCCCAGAACACTCTTCTGAATGAACAGTCTCAGCCTTGGCACACGAGGAAAATACAGGAGATGCCCCAAATGTGTACCAAATGCCTTTCCCTTACTACTGAGCATTTGTGGCACGCACATCTGTAAATCAAGGCTTCTCTAAATCCAGTATGAAGCAGGAACAGTAACACATCTTCTCAGTACAGGGGGGAAAGATGCATCTTCCCACCCAGATACCTCCAAACAATTATCTATAAGTGCCAGTCATGTTTCTTCTCTACCTTCTTCTGGGGAGCACCTGAAAATGAAACCTAAGGAACATCTGAAAGGCAGAGAGGGTGTCCAGACACAACACGTGACAGGGTTGCTGTCCTAGACAGTTATGCAGAAAAAGTAGGTGAATCTTGTCACACTAAGTGAAAAGAACTCCTATACCTGTTCCTCTTCTCCCTTTAAATCTTGTTATCTTCTCCTGCACCTAGTTTAGGTTAAGCTGTTTCATTCAGTGATCTTGAGCAGCTCACTAGAACTTAACCTTCCTGGATGGAACAGCAGGGGAAGCCTAATTCCAAGATGCACTGGCTGTAGAGGGTTCAGAATGTTTGTTTGTTAAAATATTTATAACTTCCATTTATCAAAAGAGCAGTGTGCAATAAAATCAACTTGACCAACCTGAAACAATGGGAAAAATAAAAATGATTTTAAAAGGTTTAAAAAATATCAAACAATTTAACAAGTTGAAAAGAAGACTTATTAAAACCAGTTAAAATTTGAACAATTTGAAAGCATGTACATGTGTGGATTTGTGTAGTTTGCCCCTATTTGCTTCTTTTTGTCTGAGTGTGCGTACACACCAGTAACTAGGAAATTCATTGATGCAAATCCCTTACATTTACAAGGGAGGGAAAAAGGAGATTTTCCATTGATTTCAGGGTGTGAAACCTTTGGTCTTGATGATTTAAAAAGACTCCCAGTTCTCACAGTCCTTTATGACTGACCCGTGTTGGTTGGTCTGTTGGGAGTTATAGGCCAAAACATCTGGAAGGCCATCATTTCCCCTGCTCTATATTAAAAGGCAAAATGAGGGTCAGTCTCCCAATAAATGATCACAGAGATGAGAAAACTGGGAACAGACTACTGTATGCAGTAAATGCTAGATTCTCATCAACTCCCAATTGTGCAGGTACTGACATGTTTACTTAAGCCTACACAATGTGTAATCTACTGTACTGAACATAGCTCACTAGCCACATATTGAGACTTCTTGGGTGCTTGACAATCTCTGCTATTGCAGTCCTAGATAGGAAAGCCAAAATTTTTATCTTTTTTGGCAGGAGGGGACGAAGTAACTCTTGAGGTGATCTTCTTTTAGCCAGTTACAAAATTTTACCTGAGGCTTCAAGACAAACCTATGAAGTTGACTCACTGAGCCAAAGCCATTCTGGTAGCCACATATGCTGGTCTGCTGAGAGGTGGTGGTGTGGTGGTTGATGAACCTCTTGACTAAAATGCAGTATCTGGGATGACACAAAACATGTCAGAATTCATTGCGATGTCACACTAGTTGTCCAGGACTGCTTGAAACTCAAAGAGTGGTCAGAGAAAAGGTTAGTGTTTATCCCATGACTTTTAACTCCCTTCCCTCTTAAATATAGTCATTGATTGTGTAGACCTATGCAAATATTAAAGCCTTCAAGGTGTTGTTCTAAGTGGTGAAGTTAGAAGGATGAATTAGGCAGATCAGTCCAGTTATCACTTGTTGTTGTTGTTGTTGTTGTGTACTTTCAATCCGTTTCAGAGTTATAGCGATGTTAAGGCAAATCTATCACTGGGTTTTTGTGGCAAGATTTGTTCAGAGGGAGTTTGCCATTGCCTTCCTCTGAGGCTGAAAGAGTGTGACTTGCTACCACTACTATTACTACTGCTAATGGACAAAAGAGAAAAACAACAAACAATGTATTCACTTGCTCCCATGGCTCTGATACAACTGATTGATAGACATTAGGAGGTGCTAATGCATATCCCCATGCCATGAAGAGCATCATCACCTGCTGACATCTACAGATTAAGTTATTGGGAAAAAGGAGCAGAGGACTAGTGCAACCAACCCATCAACCTCAGTATGCCTCTATATAGACTGATCCTATGCTTGTGGTTTGATATATCTTATTTCTAGGGCATACTTTTCCTCATATTAATAGTGCTAAAATTCTCATCTCATGTATCATCATAACTACTTTAGGCATGAACTTGCATCCAGCAATCTGTTCCCAGGGTTTATTAACTAACTTTATAGTATCATGTTGGTCTGCAGACATCCACAGATGAGCTTTTTACTGAGGTGGGAAGGAACAATTTCATATGTGAACAGGTACACCTCATGTCTTTGACCACTGGTGGCTCTGATATTAGTGGGGGAGGGAATGGTTCCACTCTGAGTTTTAGTCTGAACTTTAAAGAGTTATCAAAAGTGCCAGGCTTATTGCAGAGGGAGCAGTTCAGTGCCTTGGATAGCTCCTATAAAGTTTAGTCTCAAACTGAGAGTGGATATATTGTTGTTATCATTATTACCAGTGATTGTTATTACTAATGGTTAAAAAATAAATATAAAAAAACCAACTGAGAGTCAGTTCATTTGTTCATCGATTTCAGTGCCACCAGGTGCCCCTGTCTCAAGGAGGCACAGTTTTAGGAACCAGAAAAATTGGCAACCCTCTCCAGCCACTTCACGCTAGGCTTACCTGTTCATTTGTTTGTTCATTCATTCATTTGTTTGTTTAATATCCCTCCTTCCTCCCAACATAGGAATCAAAGCAGTTTACAACAAAGTTAAGACACAGTTAAAAACCTGATAGCACGAAAGTAAAAAGCAATTAAGTTAGCTATCGTATCAAAACATTAATTTAATTAAAACAGTATAAAATAATTTTAAAACGTAACAAGAGGGATATTGTTTAGCAGGACTTGCCACATCAACAAGAACACTTCTGCAGGATGAGTTAATCATCACAAGCCTGTTTGAATAAAAAGGCATTTTAAAAAAATAAAACAGGCTTATATCACAATTACAAAATCACCTCCTGGCACTGCCAACTTTTGTGGCATGTAAAATAATTGTTTTGGTGGGTCATTGTCTTAGGCGCTCCCATACAGATGAATGGGCACCTGGACTTCAAATGAACACAGATGGGTTTTACTCATTGTAAAACTCTGGCAATGAAATGAGAAGCGGTTTCGATTTTTCTTCCATGTAAGGTACCTCCGTCTCCCCTCTTCCTTTTAACGGGATGGAGCGTTCATTCCAGTACACGAACAGTTAAATCATTCAAAGCTCTGTTTCTTTATTTCCTGTTAATCACATTATTGCCTACATTTTTAAAAAGTCAACCAACAAAAGACTGAAACATGTTTCTTTCATTTGTTTAACTTTGAGTTCTGAGCACACTAGCTGGAAACTATGCTTAATAGTTAAACTCAAAACATTTGGATTTCCTTTCATACTCTGTCATTTCTAACCCCACCCCCCCACTCCCAATTAGTTCACTTCATTCTTACTCCAGGTTTTAAGCAACTGGGTTTTCAAATATAAAGCTATGGAAGCCAGATAGCAAAACAAAGGGAATTTACAATTCAGCAGCATCTAATCTCACTAGTTCAGTCCCAGCAAGGCATCATATATTCCTTTCTGAACATTTTATCCCTTCCCCCTGCCATTCAAAAAATTCAGTTACAAAAATCTTACTTTGCCACTCTTAGCATCAAAGAAGCTACCTTCATGGTGTCTTCAGGCAAGTTACCCAGTCTCCTCCAGAAAAACTGGTCTCGGCATGTTGGAAACAAACTTTTTTTGTCCTATGACCTCTTAGCTATGTTAATACCATTTTTCAGTTGCTCTTTGGTTTTGATATTCCTTTTGGTAGAGTTGGTTTCCAGATACTTCTTGTTGTTGTTGTTACTAGTACCACTATTATTTCCTGCCTTTTCCCCAGTTCTGGACTCAAGGTGGATAAACAGCAGTTAAAAGAAATGAAATTCACAACTTACAAAAGATTAAAATGAGGCCTAGCATTTTGTACTGCACATACAGATTTCTACCCTAAAATTACAGATCTGTAACGGCTCCCTAGAAACTCAGAAAACCCTATGATAAGTTCACAGTAAGTTGGAAACAACTTGAAGGGACACAACAGCATCTTCTCCCCCATTCACTAACACTGTGTTGTCAAGATTGTGGCACTATTGCTGCAATCTTAAATGCACTCTCTCTCTCCACTTTGCCAGGCAACAATCACACTGAGGGCTGGAGGCTTGTTCAGCTGATGATTGTAGCTCAGGAGGACAATGTTTCTACCCCGATCTTGCCAGAGTGAGGCTGTAGCAACCAGAAGTAGGATCCCATCACAATTTTTTGTTGCAGCCTTGCTGCTGACAAGAGAAGAGTACAAATCTTGTCTTCCTTGTGCCTGATTGTCCACTGAGAAGACCTTCATCTCTTGGTGCAACTGTTGCCTGATAGAGTAGGCTGGGGGGAATGGGCCAAGAAATGTTACTTATATAACTGAGACCATTTCTGCACTACACTGTTATAGTGCTATTATTCCACTTTCAACCTCCTATGGAATCCTGGGGTTTGCAGGATTTTAGCCTTAGAATTCTCAGCCAGGGAGCTCTTTGGTCTTGTAAACTATAAACCCCAGAATTCCACAGGATATTGACAGTGGAATAGTAGAATTATAACAGTGTAAGGCAGAAATGGCCTAAGTCACATTCTCCCAGCCTCAGAGGAAGGCAAAGGGAAGCCCCCTCTTAACAAATCTTGCCAGGAAAGCCCTTTGACAGATTTGCCTTAGGAATGCCATAAGTCAGAAACAATTTAAAGGCACACAACAACAACATCAATGACAATGACGACACGACGACAACAACAACTAAGTACAGGATGTAAAATATGGGCAGTAATTAAGCTATCAATAAGAGTCAGTGTGTAGTGGTTTGAGTGTTGGACTACAACCCTGGACACCAGGGTCTGATTCCTCAGTTAGCCACAGAGACCCACTGGTTGACCTTGGGTGTGTCATGTACTTTCAGCCCTGGAAAACCCCATGATAGGTTTGCATTAGGGTCACCATAAGTTGGAAGGGAGTTGAAGGTACACAACAAACTAGCAATAGTTAAAAACCAGTTAAAATAAATAAACCATGAAAAAGAAAACAACAAAGGAACAATCCAACAGATTATGCAAGGCCTGTTGTCCCTAAACAATCAGTCCTCAAAAGCCTTCAAAACAAAAAAGGCCTTTACTCATTTGTGGAAAGGTAGCAAGGAAGGTGCTCTCCAGATGTTTTGCACTTTATCTTCCAGCTGCTCCATCCATCATGGCCAATGAGGTAGCATGGCCATGGTAACCCCATGTGAGAGGTGACGTCCAAAACATCTCATGGGTCAAAGTTTCTTCTCCCCTGTAGCTGAGCTTGTTTTGATATCCTCTTGGTGGTGGGCATGGAGTGATGGGCACGGAGAAGCAGAATGGGAATCCTGGAGTGGGAAACTGGTACATGTTACAGCAGTGAAGAATCCTGTTCACAGACAAGTCCTCAAAATATATGATCTGAAATATAACTATGTTTCGTTCATTCATTCATTCATGCATGCATGCATGCATTCATTAAATTTATATCCTGGCTTTCTCCAAATATGGGATCTGAGGTGGCTCCCAAATTACAGGTAAAATAATGGATAATACATGTATATGTATACACACACGCACAACCATATCAAAAACCTTATTTCAGAACCATTAAAAAGACAGTTATAATAATGATGATGATAAAAAAATATAACACACCCAATTTAAAAAGACCTTCTACAAGGGACAGTTAACAATCAAACACTTGGGTAAACAAAAAAGGTCTTCATTTGCCATCAGAAAGAGAGCAGACAGGGGGCCAACCTAGCTTGAGGAGAGAGAATTCCACAGCCTATGTTAGTCATGTTAAAATGGTTTCCTACAAAGATACTTGAGGGAATGGCTTCCCCTACATCATTTTAACTGGACACTAAGGGATTCATGAGATGCTAACCTGCTAGTACTCCTGCAATCTCAAGTGAGGCCAATGCATTAGGGAACAGACAGGCTTTGCAGCTGTGGCATATTTGGAGCTTGGAAAAAATATTTTTTGTGGCTATAGCACCCAGAATCCCACAGTCAGAAGTCTTTTGACAGTGGCACTAATGGTTTTAGGCACCAGGAAAACATTTCCCTATTTCTCTAAATTTTAAACCTTTGAAGTATATTCTCCCACACATGATTGCTTTTTTTTAGCATGAACTTTTACTGTTTTTATTGAGTCATTTGTACTAATTGTAAACGGTATTGGAAATGTTGAGCTGAACAAACACATGTGTGACCTCACATGAAAGCAAAACACACATTACAGTTCTTCCCTGGTTGTCTCAAGGTGATTTTTGTTTGTCACAGACAACCAAGCAATGGGATATTTAGAAGTCTGATAAATACATTTCTGCTTGTATTATATCACCATTGCCACCACTCCTGCCATAATCTAAATTCCAAGGAAATCATGTGGCCCTGTAGATATTGTTAGAATGCAACACCATTCCTCACTATTTGGTATGCTGAGTAGAGCTGCTAAAGGTTGTAGTCCAACAGTATCTAGATGGCCACATAATTCCTATCACTGGTCTAGAACTCTAGATTAGAGTTAGAAGATCAGCACGAAATACATTCCAGTACATCCTCCTTGAGCTAGGATGTGTAATGGTTTGAGTGATGGACTCTGGAGACCAGAGTTTTAATCTTTGCTCACCTATTGAAACCCACTGGGTGACCTTGAGCAAATCACATTCTCTCAGCCTTGGAGGAAAGAAAAGACACCCCTCCCCCATGAACATATCTTGCCAAAACAAAAACAAAAACAATCACCTTGTGATAGCTTTGCCTTAGGGTCAACATAATTTGAATACAACTTAATGGCATGCAACAACAACAACAATGTCCTCTTTTGTTCATGCATGTCTCTGCAGTTCTGCAGCAGGTTGCTTTAAGATGCTCCAATACAGTAGAGACCAGACCATAATATACTGGAGATCTCTTTTTGTCATTACATCAGAAAGTGAGGTTACAGATAGAGAGACAAGAGACAGACTGGGTTTTAGCTGAAGAGGGAACAAAATGGGGGCATTTCCACCCAGATGAGAATTTGCCCCACTCCTGCAAATGAAAATTTTCTTTCAGTACCCAGTTCAGCAATTGGATACACACATCCAAAGAAAAGGGCCAAGCAAAGTTACCAAGGGAAGTAGACACAGCAAATATAATAGTTCTAGGCGTGGCCAGTTTTCAGAGTCTTACTTCTGCAATGGTAGAGATTTGGGAATGGAAGTAAAATTTCATTTGGAGAGTCTAGAATTTTTATTTGGGTAGAGGGGAGGTAGAGCCTTCATTCTGCCTCCCTCTTCCATAGTTACACCCCTGCAGATAGGCAGCCTGCCTTTGGTTAAATTAATATAGGTGACTGGATGACTTTTTAAATTTAGTTGTATCCTTACTGACTGTAGGTGGATACATACGCTGAATTATTGGTTCTGTGTGTATGTGTGTGTGTGCACACACATACTTTCAGATGTGTGCAGATCTGCCCAGGAACATTCTGGTGCTATAGGCAACATCTCACCTGAAGGGACCTGTATGCAGCAAGGGTTTGATCAGACACAAAGGAAGAGGTTAGGATTCTGTGCCAGTGAATTTACACAGGCAACTGAGCCTGGTCTGCTCTCTACAGATCTGACTTTAGGGATCGGCTACTTTTCTCAGTAACTGAGCTTGCCACTTACATGTAACCAGAAAAGAAGAGAAATGAAGATATAACACAATAATAATAATAATAATAATAATAAAATTTATTTCTATCCCGCCTCTCCCAAATGGATCGAGGCGGTATTACAAAACATATAAATATTAAAATATCAAATGTAGCCCACCCTCCCCACTCACCAACCCTACCATCCCCCCAACACACCAACTATTAAAACAGATTAAAATAAAATTAAAACTAAAAGTTAAAAACAAACAATTAAAAACAATTAAAAACAAAGGGACAATTGATGAGAGGCAGTGGAACACTAGTCTGGGAAGGCCTGTCGGAAGAGAACAGTCTTGACTGCTTTTTTAAAGCAGTCAAGACTGGTAATGTGCCGGGTCTCCTCCGGCAGGCCATTCCATAACCTGGGAGCGACTGAAGAAAAGGTCCTCTGGGTAACCGCAGCCAACCTAGTTCTGATTGGCTGCAGTAGATTCCTCCCAGAGGACCTTAATGTGCGGGGCGGATTATATGGGAGAAGGCGATCCCGCAAGTAGGCTGGCCCCAAGCCATGAAGGGCTTTAAAGGTAAAAACCAACACCTTGTACTGTGCCCGGAAACTAATAGGCAGCCAGTGTAAAGACTTCAATATAGGTGTTATGTGGTCAGTTTTAGATCTTCCGGTGACCAACCTGGCTGCCATATTCTGAATTAATTGAAGTTTCCGGACTAAGCACATGGGTAGCCCTATGTAGAGCGCATTGCAGAAGTCAAGCTGTGAAGTTACCAGCGCATGTACCACTGTTTTTAGGTGTTCCAAGTCCAGGAAGGGGCGCAGCTGGCATATCAGCCGAAGCTGATAGCAGGCGCTCCTGGCTGCCGCATCAATTTGAGCTGTCATCTGAAGCGGCGAGTCCAAGAGCACCCCCAAGCTGCGGACACAGTCTTTCAGGAGAAGTGTGACCCCGTCTAGAACTGGTTGACAAACCTCCATACCTGGGCTAGGGCCCTTGACGGCAAGTACCTCCGTCTTATCTGGATTCAGCTTCAGTCTGTTTTCCTCATCCAGTCCATTACTGCTTCAAGGCATTCATTTAGAGGCGAGATGCCACCCTTAGTCGATGCTATTATCCGAGGCATGGAGAGATATATCTGGGTGTCATCAGCGTACTGATAGCACCTTGCTCCATGCCTCCTGATGATCTCTCCCAGCGGTCTCATGTAGATGTTAAATAGCATTGGGGACAGGACGGCGCCCTGAGGGACGCCAGATTTAAGCTCTTTTTTCGAGGAGCAGCTGTCCCCAAGCATCACCATCTGGTATCTATCCGAGAGATAGGACCGGAACCACTGAAGTGCAGTGCCCGCGATCCCCAGCCCTCTCAGGCGTTCCAGAAGGATACCATGGTCTATGGTATCAAAAGCCGCTGAGAGGTCCAAGAGTACCAGCAGGGTCACACTTCCCCTGTCGATACCCAGACGTAGATCATCCACTAAGGCGACCATGGCAGTCTCGACTCCATATCCTGCCCTGAAGCCAGTTTGAAATGGATCTAGATAATCTGTTTCATCCAAGACAGCTTGGAGTTGAAGGGCAACAGCCCTCTCGATCACCTTACTTAAAAATGGAAGATGGGAAACTGGTCTGTAATTATTCATATCCAGGGGATCTAGGGAGGGCTTTTTTAGAAGCGGACGTATAATTGCTTCTTTTAAACAAGCTGGAAAATTGCCGTCCCTGAAGGATGCATTAATAACATATCTTAAGTGTGTCTTAATCGCAACTCCTCCCTGGACAACCAGCCATGAAGGGCAGGGATCAAGAGGGCAAGTTGTCCTCCTTACCTTTCCAAGGAGCTTGTCTACGTCCTCGGTACTCACTGACTGAAATTGATCCAGTATAATCCTATTCACGGAGTTGCCGGACACTTCATTTGTAACCTCTGCTATAACACCGGCATCCAAATCGGCTCTTATCTGAGAGATTTTATCTGCGAAATGATTATTCAAAACATCACAGCAAGCTACATTAGGTTCTAACAACGAGTTCAGGGGAGTGGGTAACTGAGTCAAATCCCTTACCACCCTGAACAGCTCTGCTGGATGAGAAATCGCAGACGCAATACGTGCAGAGAAGAAAGTCTTCTTCACTGCATCTATTGCCACTCCATAGGAATAAAGGAATTCTCTATAGCGTGTCCTGTCAGATAAGAGTCGAGATTTCCGCCAGTTGTGCTCTAGTCGTTGTCCAGCCTGCTTCATATTCCTAAGTTCTACTGTATACCAGGGATTACGGTTTAAAGCAGGCTGGAAAGGACGCTTGGGAGCAATCGTGTCGATAGCCCTGGTAAGATCACAATTCCAGGTATTAACCAGGGCTTCGACAGTTGCTTATGCTACATTACATGTGTAGATGTTTACATTTGGAAGAGATTGTTAGTATCTAATTAGAAACACATATCACCCTGGCAGGGAAAATCATGACCAGGTGACTTATGTCCCTGATCAGTCTGCTATCTAGGTACTAACAGTAGTTGGGCAGCTCTGAGGTCCTCCTGCTCTTCCTTCTCTGTATCTTTAAAAAAAACTTGGACTGGACAGTGATTCAGAGGATACCTATAAAGATATGGCCTACCCTAACCAGTAGCTGACCTTCGCAAGGTACTACGGAAGGCAGGCCATGTTTGCTTGTTGCAACTCAGCTGGCAGGTTCTCAGTTCTGGTGGTGGTGGGGGAATCACAGCAACCATATGAGCAGAAAGGTGAACCAGCTTTCCCACCTTAAGCTGGAGTCAGTTTTCAATTTTCTTGCTGCCCTCTTTCTTCACAGACCTTTGAACTGAAGAGCCCATCTTAACAAAATAGCTGGACTATGGTCTTAGGGAGATAGTCCTAAGAATGTCCTCTTCCATTCTTAGGTCCAGATCAAGCCTAGGTTCTTAGCTGCACTTCCTTTTTTTCTCTACAGGCAGGTTCCTATATGTATTGTGATAACTACTCATGAATCATGAATGTGGGCTCTTCCATACAAGTGCTAGGCATGGATACACAGCTGCAGATGGTGAAGTCCTGGTTTGAATGACACTACTAGAATCAAGTCACTAGATGTACCTACGCAGGCTGCTTTTTCTCAGCTTGTGCCCTCTGTTTGCATTAATGGGATAATATTGTGGGAACATAAGAAAAACTTGAGTTCTGAAAGATCTGATGGCTTGGCCAAATGAACATCTAATCCAGTATTCATCTTCCCATAAGTGTCTGACTCTTGAAATCCCACATCAAGTTGACTTTGACTTCAACTTGAACTCTATCATAGGAATTTCCTGGGAAGATTTATTCCGTGGAGGTTTGCCATCACCTTCCTTTAAGGTCACCCAGTGGTTTTCCATGGCTGAGCAGGGACTCGAACCCTGGTTTCCAGAGCCCTAGTCCAACATGCAAACTACTGTATCACAACACTAGCTCAAGCTGGAGGAGAAGAGCCCTTCCTTAAAATTGCTTCCCAGCAACTGGCAGTCAGAGGCATATAAACTTTGATCTTCCATATAGCCTAAAGACAAATTCACAGAATGGCTGCAAGTGGCCAGTGCTGAGTTTTATGCAATGGCTTCCTGGCCTTTAAATACTCTCTTATCTTATCTCTAAATGCCCTCTTAAATGCCTTGATCACCAACCAGGATTGGCATCAGAAGGAGTTTGCTATTGGATGGGGAACCACTGCAGACCACAAGAGATTTTTACCTCAGTTGCAAGGGTTACAACAAAATAGTGTGTTTGAAGCCCTTTCAATACTCTAAAAGATTATTAAGCTTATTTTTCAAAAATTCATTATTCCACATTTCGCAAATTGGGTATATTCACAGCCCGTCGACTCTTCTATCCTACAATCAATATTCCATCTTAGGGAAGAGAAGCAGTTAAGAAATGTTAACAGAGATAGCAAAGCATTTTCATCTCCTTTATCAGCTGGTATGAAACATTCAGTGCAGAGACAAGGCCTTTAATGTCTGCTTGAAGGAAAATTGGCCCAGAGAAGTAATGTCCTTCTGATAGTGGAAATATGTTTAACAAAATCAAGGCAAAAAAAGAGTGTCTGGTGGGGGTAGGGGTGGAGGCTGGAGACATTTCAGAGGATAAAAGGCAGAGAAAAATGTCTAGCTTATCAAGTTCAACCCAGTAACAAAAGTGTGCTGGCTTACTAGGCCAGTTTCAAATCCAATAAAACTGCATTTTTCTTTCTCTCACTGAAGTCTCTTTCACAACCCTTTTCTTCTCTTAAAACTCTCTCTGTTAAAATTGGATTTCTGCCTATGGATAATTTTATTAAAAAATAGTGTTTTGTTAAATAGGGACAGATACAAAGCACAGATTTTAAAACGTCGTTGGCAGTTTGTGAACTATTAGGAATATAATTGGCTTGGATTCATTAGAATATAAAGAACATGTCAAAGGGACACATGACAGGCTACCAATCCTATGCCCATTCCGCTGGAAGTAAACCCTATTGAATTCAACACATTTACTTGTGGGTAGATGTGTACAGGATTGTACTACAAAGGCGGTGATGCTTTAATCCTACTGAAATCAATAGTACTCAATTGAATAATGACTAATGTGACTAATGTGTCCTGCATATTTCAGTGGGAGTAAAGCGTGAGTCATTTAGTCTTAATTCTATCCACAGAGAACAGTAATCCTTAAAGCAATCTGTAACAGGATGTCAGCGTGATGATTCCCATTTTTATAGATGACGAGCTAAAACAGAGAGAGCGATGAATTGCCTGAAGCCACCTTGTGAATGTGTGACTGGGGTCAAACTTTATTTGCTGATCAGTTTCTACCACTACCCTCAATTTTTCTTTTTAGTCAAAAATAATCAAAGGTCTTGCCAATGGGAACAGAAGAACAGCAGAAGCAGTGTCTGAATGAATTACTTTTTCCATGGTTGAATGGAGATATGATTTTGAATAGAAAAGTGGCAGGAAGCAGTACCCTGCTCCCCAAATTGCATTTTTCCCATTCCCAATGGTAGTCTCCAAGCCTAGTTTTAACAAAAAAATAACAGGTGGAATAAATACCCATCATGTATGATTTAGACTTTTGGTGGTGGCAGTGATGATGGGGACCTGAAACAGGCCAAATCCTAAAGGAAACCATCCAGGATAGAGGGCGAAGGTGATCAGATTCAAAAGAAAGCAGGGCTCCTGCGTTTTCTTAGCTCTCCTGAAGAAGAAGGCATTTTGCCTGGTGTAGCTTCCATACTGAAATTTGTACACAGCTATTAACACCAGAGATGCCTTGTCCCTTTTCCTTTTGTCCTGTGTTTATATTACCTATGACACTGTGGGAAGTGGAAAAAGGAGCCGATGCCAACATGTTCCCTTCCTCAGTTGTGCCTGGCTCTTCTCTGGGACTGACAGCAGATTAAGAATAGCTCAGCGAGATACAGCCAAGAGCTTCTCTAGCTCACCACTTCCTTGACTGCAGACAACTGTAGCTAGCCAGATAGCTGACCTGTGGAATTCTTGAAAATGATGGTGAAGGCATTAGCCTTCCCAATTCTTCTCTCCTAACATCTCAGGTGTATCCTCCACCTGTCTCAATTTGGCAGGGACAATCCTGATTAATTATGTAATCCCATTTGTGGCTGCTTTTAAGATGTTCCAGTTTCTTTCTCATTCTCCAACTTTCCCTCTTTGTCCCCACTTCAGCTGGTGCAAACTGACTTCAAAGTGCAAAGTACTTTTAATTAACCCCATGGGGAGGGGACAGTATAATCTCGTCCTTCCCAGAAGGCTGAGGCAGAAGTAAACTGCTGCAGCATTTCCTAGCTTCTCTGTTCTTCCTCATTAATAACATTTGCCATCGTGACCACACTTTGGTGTTGCAGAGCTCTGAATTATGCCTCCAGCTCCTAGCTGAAGTTGCACAAGGCACCCAACAAAGAGACCACTGGGAGAGAGCATCTTTGTGAGCACTGATGCTCACTTTGCAGCACAACAACCTCTCAATATATTGTCATGATGACTGTAACTGGATCACATCAAGGGTGGGGAATGTGTGGCTCTCTAGGCACGTTCAGAGTGCAGTTCCCATTGGCTGTCTCCAGTACAGCCGCTGGAGGTATGCTGAGAGTTGTGGTCCAACAAGAAGTAGAGGGCCACATGTTCCCCAGCTGAGGCTTACAGGGGGAGCTCAAGGCAATTCAGGTGGCCCCTTAGCCACATGTATGCACATGGTGCAATATGAGCTGGAAGTGATGCTGTTTGGCTCTGCTCTTGGGCTCCTCTTGTACCAGAACACCATGTGGAGGAGAAAACAGGGGGCACCATTTCTATTCTTTACATAGATGAGGGAGTTTTGTAGGGTTGGTTTTTTTTTTTTTTTTTTTGGCAGGCAATAGCCAAGATTCCACATCTGTGCATAGCTCCACACTCACAGTTCCACATTCTCCTACCACTTGGTAGTTCTCAAGCACAGGAATTGTCCTTATGCTGTTATTTACCAGTGGGGAAGGGAAAGGAAGGGAAGAAGCAGGAAATTCAGACCACGGAGAGACAGCTGGTCTTAGTTCAGTTGGACAGGGAGAAACGAGGTTTTACTCTCACATGGAGTGCCTCCACCTTTTCCTCAGAGCAGCTGGATTTTCATGGCTTCATGGCTGAAGTGTCTCCCTCTCCACCAGTAAGTAACAGCAGCTGGAGCCCCTCCTGGGGTTGACAGCTGCTGTGGGGTTTAGGAAATCT